>JANBPO010009603.1:40708351-41068850 GCA_024336825.1 Amorphophallus titanum
ATAAGGACAATGGTAGCTTCGAGATTGAGTCGTTAGGGTACTGTCGTAGTCTTGGAAAAGACCACAACCAGTCACCTAACTGACCAATCCAGACAACCACTGACAGACAGACACCGCCCTGAACAAGGACCTAAGACAGACGGACACACAACACAGAACAAGCAGATGGCCGATACGGCCAACAAGACTATAACGCACCAGCATAGGGGCGCTATACATACATAACGCACCACCGGAGGGGCGTTATGCCAACCAGACCTGAAATCACGCACAGACGATATAACGCTCCTGCATAGGGGCATTATATCAACATAACGCACCCGAACATGTGCGTTATGCCTGACAGACTAGCACGAAGTATAACGGACCTCAATAGGCACGTTATACTAGTATAACACACAAGGGCAGGTGCGTTATTCCCAACAGACACAGAAATGCATAACTACAGGCCAAGGGCACATAATGGACCACAACCCATCCGTTATATCCACAAAACGCACGGGGTGAGGTGCGTTATACCAACCGCCATACCCAATCAAAGCATCGGTCAATGAACCATGGCGGATCTGCACCAGAGCGTTATCTTAAGCATAACGCGTGGGGAGAAATCCGTCATGCAAATCGACTGACACAGTCTTCATGGCAGACACGGTCGTCGAGGGATTTGACATGGCAGACCTCGAAAACCACCCGATTATAACGCACCTAGACATGGGTGTCATGCTATGAATTGAAAATGTAATTTATTTTCTATTATTTAAATAGTAATTCTATAGTTTAGTTCTACATTATTTCAAATTTCAATGTATCTCCACAACACCCAAATAACCCTTCTGAGCCTTCCTACGCGTGGGTGGCAGGCCAGGATTTGAATAGTATCGGGTAATTCCTAGTATCAAGATCTTGGGTCATCACAGTTGGTATCAGAGTAGCGTTTCAGAGTCCAGAGAGTCCAGTACAGTCGGCAGCTAGCATAGGATTTTTGTGTTCATATATCGCATTATTTCTCGTGTGGGAGCAAGAGTGTGTGGTGATGGCACTGTGAAGGCAGATTCGGTTATTGTTAGAGTTCTAGCGGGGGCTAGAGTAGTAAGATAGAGAGTTACCTTCCCCAGTAGTGGTGGTCCTGATTATGTTGAGTTGGGCAGAGTTTTCGTTGGCAAGTATGAGTTTTGGTGCAGCATCAGAGATACCAGTGACGAGACTGATGGCTGGCGAGGATAGTTCATGGCTAGGTGGCCATGAGTGAGCTCCGAAGATGTTAGTGTCATTTTGGCCACCCTAGTTTGAGATATAGCCAGCCCCTGAGGTGTGAAGGTTGTGGTTTAAGGTGGTGGAGCAGATGCCTAAGTTGAGAGAGTGCTTGGATGAGCGGAGAATCTTCCTGGTGAGCAATTGATTGTCGAGCCCAACATTCTCATCGTGCTCTGCAGTGTCGGAGATGACTTTTCAGTCCCGATCATTTTGGTAGATTTTGAGGTAGGAATGGGTAGAGATGTCCAAGTGAGTTTTAAGTCTTGCGCGTCTATGCATGAAAGGGTTGTATTAGTTCTGGATTTGATTCATGATAGTATGGCAGTGGCTTAGTTCTGGGTCCAAATTGTGGAAATTGGGGCCATTATGCACCGCACTAGATGTGTTGAGCGAGGTGGCAGAGGAAGTATGGCGGTTCAGTGGCAGATTCAGGACTTGAGGATAAGCTTAGGCAAGTGCCGATCGTGGTTCATGTTGTGGTTCCCGACATGGTGGTCCACTGGTACCAGCGCAGGAGGTGGATAATTTGAGGACCCGAGAATTAAGAGTGGGTTGGTGTCAACACGGATAGATTTAAGGGAATAATGTCCAGTGGTTAGAAGTGTAGTGGCCTTTAAGCCTGGCATCTTTAGTTAATTCCTCACTCCCCAGTAAGCTTTTAGACAGGTTAATGATTTCAGGATCAGAGACAGGCATAGAAGGGAGCGTGTAGCAGCAGCTAGCTCAACCGTTGTGGCAAAGTGTGACTAGTGACTAGTAGAGTCAATGCTCAAGGCGTGGGGAGTTGTAGTTCAGCAAGTTGTGATGGTGTGCCGAGAAATGCTACAATTATGGTCTGACTGGGCACTCGACCAGTATTGTTTGAAAACCTAACCTGATGGTAGCGATGGTTTTCCTAGTGCTGGAAGGCGAGGTTCCCAGCGTGCATGAGATTCAAGGCCAGATCAAGCATGAAAATCTCCCACTTCATGGAAGGTAAACTGGCATCTCCTTAGTTGGGGAGATTTGTGTTATAGTTGAATTTCACCGTTTTCCATTGTGTGTTTGGTTAGTTGGCCTCCACGTTTATGCCAAGGAATCTGTGTGAGAAGTGTTCTGTGTTTTGGTTGTGCGACTACCTGTGAGAAGTTATGCCCATCCCTCAATGCGGTAAGGGGGTGTTGGCATTATTATGGAAGGATGAGTGCTAGCTGAGCTATGTGTAGGAGAATTCATGGCTTGTGTTGTGATTCCTGATGCATTGTGGATCGGAGCTTGCAGAGTTGCAGGAGGATTCCCAGATCAGGAGAGAGAATCTATGCTTAGGGTTTGAGGTATTTGAGCTTTCCTCACCCTATTTTATGGAGTTAGCCAGCTATGCTGGGAAATGTTTAGAATGTGGATGTTGAGTTGTTTATGATGATTGTACGTGTTGTGCAGAGTGCTCTGCAGAAGTGTGGTATGCTCATAATGCACAAGTCCAAGATTGTAGCGATGGCAGGAAACGAAAGGATTTTAAAGATTTGGTAAAGTATCAAAGGATTCTGACCAATAGAGATGGTTGTCTCCCCGACGTGAGATTATTTTTAGCTGTGTAAGCCATGTCGATTATTGTGCCATTGCTCGAGGTATTATGGTTTATGGCAGCGGCAGAATAGAGAGTTGGGGAAATATGATGGCAAGCGTGCCGAATGAGTACCCTATCCATCCAATGGAAGGAATGTCAGGAAATTGGTAGTGGACCTAGATGGGGGTTAGAAAGGAAATAGCCTGATAGAGGATGAGGATGCGATGATCGGAGTCGGTAAGCGAGGTGCTCGACTTGTGTTGGAAGCTATGTCCTTGGGATAAAATTGGGATCCAAGAAAAATGAATATAAGGAGAGGATTTTTGGGTCCTGGTTGGTAGCTACGAGTGGTTTTTGAGGCTGGCCGAGTGGTCGGCTATGATAACACCTGAAAAGGAGCCCAGTTGAGTCTGAGAATTTCAAAATGGTGCAACAAGAACCCAGTTGGGGCAAGGATCGGCAATGTCTGGAGATCTGTGTAGATTGGCACGTTGTTGACTAGATTGCTAAGGTTATGTCATGTGGCTCTATGGTGAGCGTGGAGCTGGGGTTGGTAGGCATTCATTGGAATCATTAGTTTATTTCCTTAAATGCATGCTCTAATTACCTTTGCATGATTGTATGTTTAGTGCGAGGTAGGGATCCGCGTGACGCCTACTAAGTCTGGCTGTGACTCACCCTTCTTCTTTTAGGTGAGCTGCGACAGTTGTCTCCCGGAGCTTCTCGAGTTTTTGGCGACCGTCCTTACCTGCCATCAATAGTCGCGTAGTCGATCTGTTGTTGTCCTCTTCTTGTACTTTTGGCTGGTGTATGCCCCGTGTAGTTGTACATTTAGACTTTTGTTAGTTACTGGACTTGTTCATCTGTGAATCTGGACTATTATATATATTTATCACTTTGATATGTTTAAATTACTTTCGCATTAAAGTTCTATTTCCTGCTTTAATTAATATTACGTGTGTAATTTTCATTCGTTATGCATCCCCTCGATAAACTCCTCCAACCCTTACGGGGCCTCATCAGCCTGTTGGGTGACTTCCCCGAGTTCTTGGTATCGGTTATCCGATGATATTGGGTTATCGATATCCAGATCTCCTGGGTCATTACAGTTGGTATCAGAGCGGTGTTGAGGATTTGTATAAGGAATTGAAATGGTACCAGTCCAGAACAAGTCCATGTGAGTCGTCTACTGCTGGCTTAGGATGTTTTTCGTGATTACTGATGGATTTTCTGTTATTGCATGTTTTCTTCTAGCTTAAAATGCCGCCTTGTAGAAGAGGTCGAGGTTGAGGTCGTGTTCCAAGAGAGGAAAGTGGTACCTCATCTCCTTCAGCAATTGTTTCAGATCAAGCTCAAGCTAATCCTACTCCTTAAGATGATTTGCCTAGTGGCCGTGGCAGAGCACTAAAAGAATTTTTGCTGTTTCACCCACCGACTTATGATGGCCAAGCAGATCCTGATGTAGCTAGAGTGTGGCTTGATGCAACCGAGCGTGTATTCCATTCAATGGAGTGCACAGAGGATGAAAAAGTCATACTTGCTACTTTTCAGCTTCAGGGAGCAGCACTCACGTGGTGGACCACAAAGTGGGAGGTTGATTTTCGTTCTCGTCCACTTCGCGAGATCACTTGGACAGAGTTTGTCGCGTCCTTTGAGCGCACGTACAGTCTGGCTTATCTTAGGATGGACAAGATGCGTCAATTCATGGAAATAACTCAAGGTGACATGATCGTGCTGTAGTATCGAAATAAGTTCAAGGAATTGGGTCGGTTTGCGCCACATGTTCTTACTGATGAAGCCTTAAAGACTGAGCAGTTTCTGCGTGGATTGAAGGCTGAGTTGCGACAGCCGTTAATTGCAACTCAGGTAGCTGAGATGGATGCAGCATACCAAGTAGCTGCGACGCTAGAGCTGGATATGGCTAGATCTCGAGGGTCTACTCAAGTTGGCCTCGTACAGTCGAGCGTGCAGTTTTAGCCAAGTTTTCAGCAATCTGTGCCAGGAGTTTCACCTACTGTGTCGACTCCTAGTGGTGCTTCCTTTTCTAAAGCCAAGTTCAAGAGATTCAAGAAGTCCAAGAAGAAGTTTGTTCAGTAGGCGTCTTCTGGAGCCATTCAACAGATAGCTCTTTCCTTTAAATAGTGTCAAGGTTCGACTGTTAGTCAGCCGAGATTGTGTCCGAGGTATGGTGGTAGCCACCCAGGCAAGCCCTATTCGTTATCGATGGTTTGTTTTCGCTGTGATCAGCCAGGGCACGTGGTTTGAGATTATTCGCTGAGGCTCAAGTCGGCACAGTTCTCTCAATTTTCTCTACCATAGCAGTCTCAGTTCAAGATTCCTCCACCACCTCAACCTCAGCTATTTTTTCCATAAGCTTCAGCTTCTTCCCAACAGTCTTCTGCAGCAGCCAGCTGAAAGCAGAAAGGGAAGGTTTCTCATATTACTCGAGCAGAAGTCATGGCGTCTCATCTCGTGGAAGGTACGATCATGCTTTATGGTCATGCAACTCGTGTTCTTTTTGATTCAGGTGCTTCCCACTCTTTTATTTCTGAGGATTTCATTGCTTGTATTAAGGAGCTGACTTTTGAGATTACTTGTGAGTTGCTTGTTGAAATGCCTTCTAGAGATTTCATGTTCACTCCTTTGTGTCTGGAGGAGTCTCCGATTGTCATCAATGATCAGCCGCTGCCAGCAAGGTTGTATGCATTGCAGCTTGCTGATTATGATGTTATTCTGGGCATGGATTGGTTAGAACAATATGAAGCCATGGTTGATTGTAGATCCAAGAAAGTCTATTTTCAATGACATGGAAAATCAGCCTTCTATTTTCAAGGTATTCGACCTCACTCTTCTCACTTTTTTAGTTCTGCTATTCGAGCCTGTAGATTGATTAATGCAGGTTGTCAGGGGTTCTTGGCTTCAGTGGTTACTGTTGAGGCACCACGGTAGGATATCGGTGCTATTCCTGTTATTTGTGAGTTCCCTGATGTGTTCCCTGATGAGTTACCAGGCTTACCTCTGCAGCGAGAAATAGAAATGGTGATTGAGTTGATTCCAGGTACGACACCTTTGGCAAAGGCACCATACCATATAGCTCCAGCAGAATTGAAAGAATTGCAAGCATAGCTGTTAGAATTATTGGAAAAAGGCTACATTCGTCCCAGCTTTTCTCCATGGGGTGCTCCTGTTCTATTTGTTAAAAAGAAAGATGGAAGCCTGAGGCTTTGCACCATTGTCGAGATCGGGAGACCCACCGTGTTGATTGGGATCGCGCCCCTCGTGGCGGGCGCGTTCTTCCCTTGTCACGCTCAGGGTGAGGGTCACGTTCATGAATGCGCAGGGTGCACATTCATGTGGGCGATTAGTCTTGCGGGCCAGAGGGTGGGAAGGCAGCCTGGCGTGCCTTCCTTGGCCCGTGTGTGTTCCGAACACCCTGTGAGTATCGTGACCATGTTTTTGGGTGTCTGGAGGTATTCGATTAGCGTGTCGTGGGTCCCGAGGGTCTGGGTGATCCCGTGAGTGCTCTGAGTTTTCGTGGTTGCGTTAGACCTAGTCGCCGTGAGTCGGTACGAGTGTGGTGGGCCCTCCCTGCACGTCGTGAGTCTCTTCGAGAAGTGGTTTCCGAGTGGGGCACGTGTATGGCCTTGAACTGTGAGTTCAGTTAACCAGCCTAGGGCTGGAGGTTTTCTGTGTGTCTCTTGGACAGGGAATTAACTCAGCGGCCTATGAGTTGCCTTGGGAATCGCGTCACCGTGGTTTTAGACCTAGGGATTAAGCCAGATCGACGACGTTGTGCCGTTACGTGCAACGGTCTTGACCTGAGTCTCGTGACTCGAGGACCGTTGGGTTATTAGGTCTAGTGGGCTGTCTAGTGGCTTCGAGCCACCTGTTACTTCGAGTTACTCGCGATGGGTGCGTGCATGATTTTCTGTATCCACGTTTTGTGAGCCCCCACTAGTCGTAGCTTTCTTACGGCACGCGTGTGCCGACCCACCCGGGAGTGGTGGAGCGACTTGCCTGAGAGACGATTTTTTGGCTGGTTACTGTAGGGCCCCCACGCGCAGCTTGAGTCCGGGCTTTGGGGGAAGAACCAGCTAGAGTATCTGACCTAGGGCGTACGCTCGGTGTGTGCACACTTGGCTGAGGGCGGCGGACCCGCGCTGACGAGCGCGACCTCAGCTAGTCCTTGTTTTGTGTTCCTGGTTACTAGTACGATGTCTCAGTCTCCGCCTGAGGCGTGGTAGGGGGACACCTGAGGCTGTGGACTAAGTCGTCAGTGGATGCATCCGACCTTGCTTCTGGTGGGCGGTACTCTCGTCACTTGACGTGTGTTGTCGTGTCGCAGGTTTTCGTTTCCTGTCTGCGAGACGGGGTTTCGTGTGTAGTTCAGGTGTTTTCCCGAGCCGAGATCTAGGGTTTCCGGTGAGCGTCACCGAGGGCTTTCCCTAGACGGCGTAGAGTTCACGACGGCGAGGTCGTGACTGTGTTTCCTGACCGCGTGGTTTCAGTGGGCCCTCGTCTGTGAGGGCAGGTCTCCACGACAGTGGCGTCGTGTCGTTTTCCTAGTAGCGTGACTAGGGTGGTTCGTAGTCTGGTGGTCTCCCGACGGGAGATCGGGACGTGTTTCCGGTACAGTAGGAATAGCTGTAGAGTCGAGGTTTTATCGGCCACCGTGTTTACTATTCCTGTTGTTGTTGTTGTTCTAGCTGTAGTTGTTGTTTTCCGTTACCGCCATTGTTTCCGGTTGGGGTTCCGTTGGATCCCTACTGAGTCAGTGATAGGATACTCATCCCTGGTTTTCAGGTGCGGCGGTTCTGCCTCGAGGTTCGAGGGCGTTGCGTGGAGGTTCTTAGTTGCCAACTTGTGGGGCCGAGTGTTCACTTGGCATGTACGTTTTACTGCTTTAGAATGTACTTTTGTTGGACTGGACTCTGTTGTAGTTAGGTTATTTATTTCTGTTAATTGTTGGATTGTCCTGCTTTATTTTTTATTTCTGTGTACTCCACGTCTATCCTTTTAGCCCTTCCGAGCCCTCCAGCTCGTGGGTGGCGGGCTAGGATTCGAATGGTATCGGGTCCTCCCGATACTCGGATCTCGGGTCGTTACAGCAACACATTTCTATGGTTCTGGGTATGGATACTTTTCTTGTCTAATTTTCATTGCAATCGTAGAGTAAGAATTATTGTGAATTATGATTTCTTTGTAGTGTAGCTACTTAGTGGTTAAACTTTGGCACTGTCCCACCGCACCTTCAAAAATAGTCATTCGGATCTTAAGTTTGACATGTTGTGCATCTAGTTGTGAACGTAATTGGAGTACATTTGAGCAGGTTAGATGAATAATTTCATATTCAAGTACATAAAAGATGCTCTTTTAGTGTTCTTTCTTTGTTTAATTGATTACAAATAATATATTTGTAGGTGCACATAAAGAAAAGGAATAGGTTGGAGCAAAAGAAGCCAAATGATCTCGTTGTTGTGCAATATAATCAATGCCTCTATGTTTATCATTTGTATCTTCAATAAAATGACTATGATCTTATTTCTTTGGATGGCATTGATGAGTGCAATTAGTGGATAGCTAATCTTCCAAAAAATGAAGATTTTGTGGATGAAGGGGAGGATCTCACATGGCTAGATGTTGAAATCACTGTCGGTGTTAATGAAGAGGAAGGACCAATCACAAGGACGGCAACTAAAAGCGTCGCCTAGGAAAGGAAAAAAGTATTGGCACATCTCACTCCATAAATGTGAGAGATGTTGACTCCGAGGAGACACGATCGGAGAATGAGCTTCCAAGTGATAGAGACTCCTCTTTTATGAGTGATGAGGAGGCTTGAGAGTTGAGAGAGATTTGGAACACTTTGTGTTTTGGGATTTCCGAGCGACAGTGAGACTTTCACCGGGATAAACTCCCCGTTAACAAAAATCGTCCCCATCGGAGATCCGAGAATGGGATATCACGTGATGGGATGCTTGGGGTTCTCCCGAGCGAAGCGGGCAGCGTTAGCCGGCTATGCTCGGGCACCGCTTGGGCTCTTTCGAGCGGCCGTTGCTCGGTCTTCCTGGCCAAGAGGCCACCTAGGAAGATATGGTCTGAGCATTTTTGGGCTTCAAGATAAGTGGGCCCGTTCGTGGGGCTATCACTTAGTTGATTCGGCCTGGTAGGGTTGGTTGGACCTGGTTCGGCCGCTCCGGGCCATATGTTTATTGAGCCGCGAATTTACCCCTCTCCACTTGCCCCCTACTCTCGAGCCAAAGTTTGGGCTCAGAGAGTAGAGTATAATGGGATAGCGTTGGTGGCTCGAATGGGGGATAACTTTTGTTGGCAGGGGCCATTTAATGTGGTTGTCCTGGGGGCATGCATATGATGATGGCTCCCTCGAGTTAGCGTAGGGAGGCCCTTCTTAGAGTTCGAAACGTCACAACGCTTCCCGCCAGGATCGCTGGGTATATAAATATCACGTATGCTTGCGTCCCATGTCTCCTCCGTTTAGGGCTTTTCCCTTCATCGCATTTGCATTCTGAGAGAGTCCATGTGCCACGAGAGCGAACAGAGAGAGCGAAAAATCATAGAGGCCTTTGCGGAGTTGGTAGAGATCACGGCGGCGACGATCGATCAGCTTCCTCCTCCCCCTGAGTCTTCTAACTCCGCTATTCCCTCCTCTCCTTCTCGTTCTTCTCTTTCCTCCATGGCGGAGCACGACGCCGAGGTTGAGATCCAGGAGTCTAACCAATGTGCGGGGAGTTCAGCGCCAGTGTCTAGCCATCATCTACGCAGCGAGCTGGGCGAGGTCGAGGTAAAGGAGATAGAGATCCGCTACAAGTTGCCATGGCAATACTACAACCCAAGCCGAGGCCTTGCGGTCCAGAGGAGGCTAGGCCTTGTGGTCCGGAGTAGGCCGCCAGGCGTCGTGACGGCCCAGAGAGGACAGCCACTTGATTTTTGTGCTAGTCGTGTTCGTTTCACGTTGTGTTAGTTTTCGATCGACCCGGTTGTGACCTAGTGGTTGACATTCGGCCTCGTGGATGTCCCACACACCGTGGGTCCTATGTTCATGTTTTTGGGGGTGTCTGGAGGTGCTGAGTTACCTCAATTAGCATGCTCATGGGTCTTGGGGGTCCGGGTGACCCTATGTGTGTTCTGAGTTTTCGTGTTACGTTTGAGCGAGTCGTCGTGAGTCGGCACGAGTGCAGTGGGTCTTCCCCGCACGACGTGGGTTTATCCAGAAGGTGGTCTCCAAATGGGCCATGTGTGTGGCCTCGGACTGCGAGTCCAGTTAACCAGCTTGGGACTGGAGATTTTTCATGTGCCCCTTGGACGAGGGATCAACTCGACGACTGGTGAGCTACCTTGGGAACCGTGTTACTATGGTTTCAGACCTAGGGATTAGGCTAGATTGACAGTGTTGTGCCATCATGTGCAGCGGTCTTGACCCGAGTAGCGTGACTCAAGGACCGTGGGGTTGTTAGGTCTAGTGGGTTGTCCAGAGTCTGGTGGCCGCGAGTCACTTGTTACTTCGTGTTACTCGCGATGGGTGTGTGTGTGATTTTCAGTATTCACGTTTAGTGAGCCCCCACTAGTTGTACCTTTCTTGCGCACGCATGTGCGGACCCACTTGGGAGTGGTGGAGAGCGTGACCCGAGAGAGATGATTTTTAGGCTGGTTACTGTAGGGCCCCTCCGCGCAGCCTAAGTCTGGGCTTTGGGGAAGAACCAGAGGATCTGACCTAGGGCATATGGTCTGTGTGTGCACACGTGACTGGGGGCGTCAGACCTGTGCTGATGAGTGCAACCTCAGTTAGTCCTTGTTCTGTGTTCCTAGTTACTGTGCAGTGTCTCGGTCTCTGCCTGGGGCATTGTAGGGAGACACCTGAGACTGCGGACTAAGTCATCAATGGACACATCTGGCCTTGCTTCTGGTGGGCAGATACTCCCGTCACGTGACGTGAGCTCGTCGTGACTCGAGATTCTATTTCTCGTCTCTGAGCTGAGGTTTTGCGTGTGATTTCGGAGTGGACCTTCATGTGTGAGCACAGGCCTCCACGACAGAGGTGTCGTGATATTTTTTCTAGTAACGTGACTAGGGCGGTTCATAGTTTGGTGGTCCCCCGAATGTAGGATCAGGGTATTAATTTTCGTTCCGGTAGGAGTAGTTGTAGAGCCGTGATTTCATCGACTGCCATGGTTTGGGACTCATGTATGGCCGTGCTTTCTGTCATGTTGTTGTAGCTACACCTACTATTGTTGTTATTCTTACTGTAGTTACTGCTTTCCATACCGCTGTTGTTTATGGTTGGGGTTCCGTGGGACCCTACTGAGCCAGTGATAGGAGACTCACCCCTGATTTTCAGGTGTTGCGGTTCTTCCTCGAGGTTCAATGGTGTTGCGTGGAGGTTCTTAGTTGCCAGTTCGTCGGGTCGAGTGTTCACTTTGCATTTGGTACATTTTCCTACCTTAGATTGTACTTTCTATTGGACTGGACTCTGTTGTAGTTAGTTATTTATTTCTATTAATTATTAAATTATCCAGTAGTCTGACATTACTACACCAAGGAGAAAAGAAAATTTTCTTCAAAAATGCATTGAAGGAAAGAGCACAAAAAAAAGCAAGGATACATCAGGCCTCGGGTCCGCCCTGAGACTCGTGGATCAAAGGCTCTTCGGCATCGGGTGATCCGCCCCCGGCACCCTCGGCGACGGCCGACCCAGGCACTGACTGCACTGGTGTGGGAACTGCCTTGGTCATGCGCCCTCCCAAGGCAGCCAAAATTGGTGATCCCTCGGACGAGGTAGAGTCCCCTCGGCTTCCCTCCTCACTTGACGTCAAGCCAAAAGATTTGGAAGATGCCGAATCTGAGTCGTAGCACTGCCCGAATGGGAAGATGACCACCCCTGGCGCCTACTCCTCTGCCCAAAAGCTGGCCCAGCGATAGCATTGGGAGAACCCCTTTCGGATGCCTCGACGGAAGCCCGACTGGTAATAAGGGAAGGCAACCTTTTGGAGATCAGCCTGGTAGTCCTCTGTGCTTTTGTACCGCTCGAGCGCCTCCACCCCGACTGACTCCACCCTACTAGCAAGCTCGACCGACGTCTTCTCCGCCTCGGCCAACGTAGCCTCAACCTCCGCACGAAGTCACTCGACCCCCTCGGCTCGATCCTTAAGTTCCGCATGCTCGGCCTCCCATTGCCCATCACGCTCGATTTGAGTCACGCGCTCCTGCTCTAGGAGTCTACTCTTCAACTCCAGTGAACTGTGGGCCTCAGCCAATTGCTCAGCCGATGCCCGAGCCTCTACCTGGCTCGACTTTGCCTGTTCCTGAAGCAAGGTGATCTCCCGTCGAAGCTCCTCGAGACCAGCAATGAGCCGAGTGACCTTCCGATCGGATGTGCTGATGGCCAAAGAAAGAGTCGATCACTCTGACTCCGCCCGAGTGTAGGCGTCGGCTATGTCGGCCCCCATCTGGGCCAGAAACAAACTGCCCTCCATGATCATCGCGAGGACCACGGATGAAGGATTCTGCCTATCTCCCCCTCGCACCACCCCCGAGGCTATGCTACGACATCTCTGATACAGGGAACCCCGGATGCCGAGAGGACTGCCAGTCCTCTCCGGATAGGCCGGAATGGGGGCTCCCCCTCCGAGCGATACTCCCTCGGGAGCCCCGCCGGTTGGCTTAGACTGGGCCACCCCGTCCCGTGTCTCTCCTGCCTCGGCCGGCTGGGATTGAGTCGTGTCTCCTCACGACCTCCAGCCTCGACTAGCTTTGCCCTGACACCTTCACCCTGCGCTCCTCCAGCTTCGCCCGATGCTCCAGCATCGGCCACCACTGCCCGAGAGTCACCCGCCCCCACTGCGACCTCCACGACATCATTGTCCCCCTCTCGCTTGGCGAAAGGGAGAGTCGGCCGAATAGGCTCGGCCCCTTCTAGGTCGATAGAGGGGAGAGTCGAGCGAGCACCATCTTCGATCGAGCGGGCGGCCCCAGCCCTCTTTGCCCGCTTCTTCTCCGCCGACTGTGCCTTTATAGAATCCCGTAGCACCTTCTCCCTGGGATCCTTACGCTTGGCCCCACACCGCTCAGAAGCCCCATCCCGGGCTACCCGCTTGCCTTGTCCCAGGCTCGGGAAGAACCCTCGGGAGCCCGCGACTCGACAGCGGCCGGTGTGTTGTCCACATCGATCACCTCCAACTCGGATGATGGCGCCTCCTCCTCAACCAGCCGCCTTGCATGAACAAAAGAGGATAGGGTCATGAAAAGAAGAGTATTTTCTCAAATAGAGGGAGAAGCTTATTTTTGAGGCCCTTACCCGTCGTCAGCAGCCGCTCAGAAAGGCACTGTTCGATATTAGATGGAATCACCAGCTCACCCGTCAGTCGGTGATTTTCCAGGAGAATCGCAGCCCTCTACTCTACCACTGGGGATACCTCGGCTGGCTTCAATGGAATGTTCGGGTAGGAGTTGGGCACGGTTGGGATATTTCAAGACGCATCCACTGAAGATGTACCCACCCAGAAGTACTGAGTCTTCCACCGCTTGTGGGACGAGTCCTTTTGGGACAGAGACATGCAGCTCCTATTTCATCTCGCCTGGATAAAATAGAACCCCTTGTTTGCCTGCGGGTGCTCCTTCAACTCGAAGAAGTAATGAAAAAGATCTAGCAAGAGAATGATCCCGCACTGGCGGCAGAGGAAGCAGAAAGAATAAACGAAGAGATAAAAGTTGGCAACCAGCTGGACAGGAGCCAACCGGAAGAAGCAAAGGAGTTCAACGACGAAGGGATGGAGAGTGAGGCGAAACCCACTCTTCCAGGACAGAAGAATGGAACAGAAGTACTCAGAGCGAGAGTCCAGGCTTGTCTCATAAGGGGTAGAAGCCAAAAAATGGTACTTCCAAGGGAGATCGTACCGGTACTCCAGCCGCTTCACCTCCACCTCATCCAACTCACTGTGATTCGGAGCCGGCGACACCAACAAGGTCCTCGAGGCCCACCCACTCCCCTGCTCCTCAGCATCTGGACACTGGTCTGCCATGGAATGAGCAGGAGAGCTAGAGGAAGATGATTCTATTGACTCCGGAGGAAGAGGAAGTTGCCGAATTGTTGCCTCAGTAATCTCCGCCTGCTCCGCAAAGGTTGTCGCAATTCTCTACTCCTCTGAGTAACTCTCACGGCGCATGAGTAAGGACAGAGAGATGCTCATCAGGGAACTCATCCTGAATAGAGTCAGTGTAGGGAATAGGAAGATGGGCGAGATGCTCAGCGATGGCATATCCTTTGATTGCCTTCTGAATGATGAAAGTGATATCAAATTGAGAGAGAAAGCTCTACCAGCGAGCTAACCTACTAGAAAGGATGGATTTCTCTAAGAGATAACGGATCGGGTCCATTCTAGAGATCAACCTAACCTAGTGGGCTAGGAAATAATGCTTTAGCTTCGTAGCTACCCATACTAACACGGAACAAGTTTTCTCCATGGCAATATACTTGGCCTCTGCCGGGTTAAACAACCTAGAGAGGCAATAAGCTGCCCGCTCTTTGCCTTCATCTTCTACTTGTGCTAGGACAGCTCCTAAGGAGTCCTTGATGATAGAAATGTATAAGATTAGAGGTTTCCCCAGGACAGGAGGTTGCACGTTTGCTAACTATGAAGTCTAGCAATTTTACTGAAGATACTCCAAATGCACATTTCTTGGGATTCATTTTCAACTTGTACTCCTATCTCTCTGAAGCACCTTAGCCAGAATAGCGGGGTGTTCTTCTTTGGTCCTCGACTTCACCAAAATATCATCCATATAAGCTTCCGTGTAAACATGTATCATGTCATGGAATATAGCCATCAACGCCCTTTCATAAGTGGCACCTGTGTTCTTCAATCCAAACGACATTATCACATAGCAATATGTGCCCCAGTGACATGAGATGACCTAGGAGAAATGGGTGATGAGCCCAAATGGATGCCCAAATCGTGATTCCAAGATAGCAAAGGGTATGAGACGAAGGATGAGCCCGAAGAATTCCTCGACGCTAGAAATGCCACTTTCCAGACCAACCTAACCGATCCTTCCAGCGATGTCTTTTGATATACCTCTTTTGCTATCAAGGACTCACGCTAAGGGGGTGACACTATGAGCCTAGGACCTAGACTCACAAGCAATGCAACGGACTAGCGGCTTCACTCAAGCGGGCTCACTCGCGTAGTGCACACAAGTGCCCGAGTGCAATGTGGCGATGGTGGTGAGGGTCAGAAGTGGGACAATGCCATTCTGGGGGTTTGGCTTAGCTAGGGCAGAACCCCGAAGGCCTGGGATGCCCAATTTTCCTAGGCGGCCAACATGCTGAGAGTGTAGGTTGTAGGGTCGCTCTCTCAACTCACTCCATGGTGGTCGCTCAATTTGATGAAAATTTGGGACCAGACGCTCGCTCACCATCCGATGGAGTTCAAATGCAATACTAGTAAGCAAAATAATCCAGCAAAGAGAGGGAACCAAAATCTCACCTGATCTGTGTGAAGATGTCGATCCTGACCGGAGATGATGGCGAGCGGGGAGGCGTGGGTACGCACCCGCACGCCGCACCGAAGTAGCTTGGATTGGCGACCTACTAATACAACCATACACCCTAGTAGAGGGGTTGGACTAAGGGTGTGGAGGGTTAAATTACAACCAAAATTACCTCCATGCAGGGAGGGGCGATCAGCCATCTAGGCGAGGGGGTGGGGAATTGGTCGACGAAGATCGATCACCCGGGGACTGAATGCTATCCCGATGTCAATTTTGCTAGACAGTGAGCCAGTTGTGGCATCACCATGAACACTTCTGTGCTCTGATGAAGGTGGGACTAGCTATGATGCACTCATGGGAGAGTCCTCTTTTAGCAGGAACTGACGGAGCTCTGAAAAGAGGTCGTAGTAGAGGATGGCGAGCCGAACAGCGGGATGAGGTCCAATCTGATTCTTGTGAGACTGCCTATGCAGCCTAGGCAAGACGGTCGGTACAGGATGCTTTGGTGGGCAAATGGCTTACCTCTTCCTGAGACGTGAAGGGGACTGGATGAAGGTGACCTCCTCCAAAGGGCGTGCCAAAATCTTCATAGGAGTGGGCGATGTCGTGTCTGTAAGTGGGCTTAGGTTTACAGTCGGAGACTGGGTGTGCAGTACCCTGAACCATAGGGACTTGAGAAAACTGCTGCCATGAACTCTCCAGAGGTCTGATGAAGGCGAAGTCGGTGTCGTTGTGACTGTGGAAAAGTCCTCTTCAATCAAAACCCAATGAGGCCCCTAGGGAAGACCGGAGTAGAGGAAGATATGGAGAGAAGTGGAGGGTGGTCCGAAAGGGCTCTACTGGACTGACCTGCGCGCTCTGGGGAGACAGGCTGGAACGGGGAGCTATGGAGTCCAAATGGCACCCTTGTTCTTGGAACTAAAAGAGAACTGGTGGTAGCTCACCACAGCCAAGAGCCGCTCCAGGAATCACATAGGGATAGTCGTGGGAGCTTCTGCACTTAGTCTCAGGTTGTCTGCCAGAGCTAGGATGCGCAGTCTGGCAAGAGCTACTCCTCCAAACAGCACGGATGTCAGATTGAGGTGGTACCATCGTGCCTACAAAGCTGCTTCGACTAGCTTTCCGATGGTATAGTACATGCCACTAGGAGGTTCGCTATGATGACATGGCAGCCTCTGCAACACCGACCTTTACTACTATCTGTGAACTGGCATGAGCAGGGTGGTGATAGGTGATGGGAAATGGGGAAGATGTGTGGGGAAATGGGATGGATGGGTCTGGGGGTGACCCCGAGCTGTGAGGGGGTCTGGGAGGGGGTGTTCCAAGGTGTGAGTTCCAGGAGCAGAGGATTTCTTCTGTGGCATGTTTGAGTATGTCTTTCAGCAGCGGCAGGGAGGTGAGGCTGGCAAGGGTTCGTCATCTCAAGGTGATCCTGGTCGGGTGCTGAAGGAGTTCTTGCAGTTTCAGCCACCTCCTTTTAGCGGGCAGCCAGATCCAGAGGTGGCCAGGGAGTGGCTGGTTGATTTGCAGAGGATCTTCATTACGATGAAGTGTGCTGAGGAGGAGAGAGTGGTGCTGGCCACACATCGGCTTTAGGGATCGGCCCATTCTTGGTGGATGTCCGAGTTGGGTGCAGCCTTCCAGTCTCATCCTCTTCGACAGATCGCGTGGCAGGAGTTCGTCATGGCCTTCGAGCGTGCCTTCTGCCCATCTTTCGTCAGGACGCAGAGGCTGCGTGAGTTTCTGGAGTTGACCTAGGGCCACATGCCAGTGGTGCAGTACCGATCCAGGTTTATCGAGTTGGGCCATTATGCGTCCCATATCATGGTGGATGAGGAAGTGAAGACCGAGTAGTTTATTGGAGGTTTGAGGCCAGAGTTGAGGCACCCTCTTCTCGCATCAGGTTTGACTAACCTGGATGCGGCTTGCAAGGTAGCAGCGACACTGGAGAGAGATTTGCAGAAGGTTCGAGGGTAGGACAGTGCAGGTCAGGCGCAGGCAGGTTTTGGTCAACCGGTGGAGGTACCGCAGCAGCAGAGTACTATCCAGCTCTTAGCAGGTGGTTCAGGGGCGACCAAAACCGTGGCGTCAACAGCAGATTCATCATCCTTCGGCTCGAAGCTCAGGAAGTTACTCAAGGAAGTTGGGTTCGGTAAGAGATGCCAGGATCGTAAGGGGTCGAGGCAGTAGTCAACGAGTAGCGTTCAACAGCCTGTAGTTTTTCAGCGCCAGGGTTCGATGAGTGGTTCTCGGGGCGGGTGTCCTCGGTGTGGCGATTCTCATCCGGGCAGGCAGTGTTCGGCGCTAGTGATCTGCTTCAGGTGTGACCAGCCAGGACACATGGCACGTGGCTGTTCGTAGATACTGCGTCAGCCACCCGAGTTTCAGCAACAACAGTTTCGGCCCCAGCAGATGTCATCACAGTCGCAGCAATACTAGCAGCAGGAGCAGTTCCCTCAGTTGACTCAGTCAGCTACTATGGGGAGGCAGAGATGCTGAGGTAGAGTGACCCACATGACCAGAGCAGAGGCTGAGGCGTCACAGTTGGTTGAAGGTACTCTTTCGATTTTGGGTTGTGTGGCTCGTGTTTTGTTCGATTCAGGTGCTTCTCATTCGTTCATTTCGAACGATTTTACTCAGAGTGTGGAGGACCCGGTGACCGAGATGTCCTATGATATGGCGGTGGAGTTACCTACCAGCGATTTCGTGCACACCCCGTATTACTTTGAGAAGGTACTTGTGTGGGATGAAGGGCAAAACTTGCCGGCCAGGCTCTACGCGTTACCGCTTCAAGACTTCGATGTGATTTTGGGCATGGATTGGCTCGAGGCCCATCATGCCTTGGTGGATTGCGACTCGAAGAAGGTCTACTTCCGACAGCTTCGTAGACCCACCTTCTATTTCCAAGGTATTCGGTCTTCCTCTTCCCGCTTGCTTATTTCAGCTATTAGGGCTCGTCGATCGGGGTTTTCTCGCTTCTGTGATTTTGATCGATCGACAGCGTCCTGATGTATAGGACATTTCGGTTGTGTGCGAGTTTCCTGATGTTTTTCCCGAGGAGTTGCCAGGTTTGCCACTACAGTGAGAAATTCATTTCGTGATTGAGGTGGTACCAGGTACGGCACCTTTGTCGAAGACCCCTTATCGTATGGCACTCGTAGAGTTGCGAGAGTTGAAGGTGTAGTTATAGGAGCTACTTGCCAAGGGGTACATTCGTCCTAGTTATTCCCCATGGGGTGCGCCGGTGTTGTTTGTGAAGAAGGATGGTAGTTTGAGGCTGTGCATTGACTATCATCAGTTGAACCAGGCGACTATTAAGAACAAGTATCTGTTACCTCAGATTGATGACTTGTTTGACCAGCTTCAGTTAGCCTGGGTGTTTTCGCAGATTGATTTGAGATCGGGCTATTATCAGTAGCAGATTCGAGAGTCTGATGTTGAGAAGACTGCATTCCGTTCGAGGTATGTGCATTATGAGTTCCTAGTGATGCCGTTTGGGCTCACCAATGCCTCCGCAGCGTTCATGGATTTGATGCATAGGGTGTTCCGTCCGTACTTGGACCAATTTGTGGTCGTATTCGTGGATGACATCCTTGTGTATTCTCAGTCTCCTGAGGAGCATTTGCATTATATGAGGATGGTGTTGCAGACCCTGAGCGATCACCAGTTGTTTGCCAAGTTCAGCAAGTGCAAGTTCTGGCTTCAAGAGGTGCACTTTCTGAGGCAAGCAATTTCTGGTGATGGTGTTTCCGTGGACCCGGCTAAGGTCGAGGCAGTAGTGCAGTGGCCGAGGCCGAGTTCGGTCATGGAGATTCGGAGTTTCTTGGGGCTTGCGGGCTATTATCGGCGATTTATTTAGCATTTTACTTGTATTGCGGCCCCGATGACCAGGCTTACACGGAAAGATGTGCCATTCGTCTGGACGGGAGAGTGTGAGCAGAGCTTCATGGAGCTGAAGAGATTGCTCACTACTGCTCCGGTTGTTTCTTGCGATCTGTGCACCGTTTCGACTCCGGATGGAGTCCATGTGATTGTATGCGTGTCCATGGCTGTATCCCCTGCGTTTCAGCGCGAATGGGGCATGGGAAGGCCAAGATTGGGCCAACCCCATGGTTTGCTCGCCGCCATAGTTGGACGGTCAAACTAGGTGCCGCACATGGTATGGGCGGCCAACCTCAGACCATTTATCTTCGTGGGTTTTGGGGCTTGTACGGCCACACGATAGACCGCACATGGTATGGGCGGTCAGGTGTGGACCGCCTATCCCCACTTGGGCGGCTAGCCTTCAGCCGCCTGTCTTTCCGTTGGGTTGAGCGGCGAGCATCTGACCGCCCATCCCAGTTGACCCTTAGTCAACAGTTGAGTGTCAGTCGCGTTAGGCGGTCTGGTCAAGACCGTTTTGACTGGCACTGTAGTAAGTCGGTTCCACTCAGCAGTCCGATCAAGACCGTTTTGACCGGAAACTAGACTGGGTCATGGGCTTGAGCGGCCAAGACTTGACCGTTCATCCCCTTGGGCGGTCCTGCCCTAACCGTCCATCCTTTTGAGCCTTTAGGGGTCTGTTCATTGTGCGGTTGGTCCCCAACCGTTAATCCCCTTGAGCGGCCACATTATGACCGCCCATCCCTTTAGGCATCTAACCCTTGAGTGGCCCTCTCTGGACCATTCATCCCTTGGGCGGCCCCCTTGTAACCGCCCATTCCCTTGGTCTTGTATGTTGGCCATAATGTCTTGTCCCGTGTCCGTCTGTCTTAGGTTTGTGTTCTAGAGCGGTGTCTGTATGTCGGTAGTCTCTAGATAGGTCGGTTCAGGTAACTGGGTGCGGTCTTTTTCCTGACTGCGACAGTTTCCGAATGACTCAATCTAGAACTGTCAGCATCCTTATCTCTGGTTGCGTAGCGGCTAATCCTTGACTGCCGGGTCTGCCTAGTGGTTGAGTGACGGTTCGCCTTGCCCAGAGCGTCATCCTCCGATGTTTTCATTTCTGTTTGTCTTGGCTTGTCCTTGTGGTCTGCCCGTTTTCCCGTGGGTGTCTCCCGACATCCTATGAGGGCTAAGACTACATTATGAGGCAACCAAGAGTCTTCTTGCTTGTGGTAGGATTCTCTTTCCTACTGATGAGTCGTCATTGTCTGGTTCCGGTCAACCCCCCAGTGGTTGACACGTAACCAGGTGTGTGTCTCGACAGTTCTGTCCAGTTCGAGACATGGTTCTGGCTACAGTGAGGTATTATTTTACCTCATTCTGCGTGTCCGAATGTGTTGAGGGTCCTCGGTGTTCCCTCAGGTCTCCGCGTGTCGTTTCTTTCGACAGCGTCGTTTTCGCTGGCTTAGGATTGGACCGATTGGCGGCTTGTTCTGCTATCAGTGACGATCTTGCCTCCGAGTCGTCTGACTCAAGGATCGTTACGTGAGTAGGTCTAGTTACCTTGTCCTGAGTTGTCAGCAGTGGCTATGCTGCCATTGGTGCTTTGAAGTACGTGTGATAATGCTCTCTTACCTGTCTGTACTTCTACACTCGTGTTTTAAGTCTTCATGTCTTGTGAGCCTTCACTAGTCGTAGCCTTACATCACGTTACGACGTAACGGCTCTTGTAGCGGGGCATTTTCCCGATATATGGTTCTTAAGCTAGTTCCATGGGCCCCCGGTCCAACCATAGTGTCTAGCGGCGGGGGAACACTAGCTAGAGGTCTGGCTTAGGTAGTGGGCCAGTGTGTGCACACGTGGTCAGGGGCTTTGGACTCACGTCGACAGGCGTAACCCTGACTAGTCACTCGTGATGGTACTTTGGTTCTGGTTAGGACAGTGTCTTGGTCTCGGCCTAGTCCTTGCGGTAGGGTACGCGGACAAGACACTAGTAGGCATAGCATAAGATGTCAGTGGATGCAGCTGGCTGTTCTTCTAGTGAGAGGTACTCTAGTCACATGGTACGTGGATCTTCACGGTTCTTTTTACGTTTCTTGTGCGTCATGACCTCCCGGGTTAGCCCTCTCGTGGCTGTACTCGAGGTCAGTGTCCTATCATATGCATGACGTCCTATTCATGTGTGTGACAGTGTGCACAACGTTCTGGTCATGTCGTCTGGGTCTGCGTCTGTCTCAATTTTTCCTAGGTTTCTTTGTTTGTTTTGCAGGTCCCTTGCAGTGTCGACAGATTGGCAACTCCTGACTTCGTCAGCTTAGAGTCGCCTTCCTATTGCTGCTTGGAGTAGTTTGGGGTGCCGAGGTTAGTTCGACAGCTGCTTGTCTGGTATGGCTTTCTTCCCCTCTTCCTAGACAGTTCCCTACTCCTGCTCCCTGTCTCTTCTTTTACTACTTTTTAGCATAGTATTACAGCTTTGTAGTTTAGTTTTCCTGCTTTGCTACCTGCTGTTTTACTTGTTCTGTGTTACTGCGTGTTTTCCAGTGGGGATCTGCGTGACCCCTACTGAGCCAGTGACATGAGGCTCACCCCTGCTTTTCAGGTGGTGGTCGTTCATTCTGCTTTTGTGGCTTTTGGAGTTAGCGTGCTCATAGTGGCCAGCTGGTACCTTCGTCGGGCTTCCCTCGACTTCTCGGTACGTCTTTACTTTTCTGTCGACTATACTTGGCACTTGTTGTCTTTCCTTTGGACTTGACTCTGGGCTATAATTGCTAGCTTAAGGCATTGGACTTCTGTGTGCACACGTGGTTAGGGGCATTTAGACGAGCGCCGATGGGCGTGACCCTGACTAGTCACTCATTACTGTTGTTCCTTGGTTCCTTGTTTAGTGTCTCAGTTACCGCGTTCAAGGCGAGTGGGAGATGCTTGAGGCACAATGTAAGATGTCAGTGGACGCATCTGACTTTTCTTTTAGTGAGGAGGTATTTCTATCATAGGATACTGACTCTTGTGATTCTCATGATTTGTGTGATTTCTCGTGCAGCGTGAGCTCCTTCACGTGGTGCTTCGGGTAGTTTGTGTTTGGCTTCACCCATGGTCAGTGTAGTGTACACGATGGTGAGATCGTGTATGTATTGGACCGTGTGGTCATGTGTCGGGCTTTGGTCTTTCAGGACAAGCCTGGCGTCTGTGTATTGGTTGGTGATTCCTGACTATACGTCTGGGGATCCGTGTTCTTGCCGATTAGGAGTAGTTTAGAGGGCCGAGGTTCGATCGGTTGTCGTGTTTCTGTTCAGTACGACTTTTCCTCTTTACTTCTGCTGTTGTTACTCCTGTTGTTACTTCTGTTGCTGTTACTATTGTTACCGCTTTGGTTTCTTGGTGGGGATCTGTGGGACCCCCACTGAACCAGTGACATGAGACTCACCCCTCACTTTTCAGGTGTGGTTGCTCTTATTTCTCGTGATCTGGAGGTGCGGTGTGTGGTTCTTAGTGTCAGCTTTTCCAGTGTCGGGCTTCCCCCAACTTAAGGATAAGTTTCCCTTTCTGTTGGACTGTACTTGTCTTTAGTTTGACTGGACTCTGCTAGCTATTATAGTTTAATTTATTTAATTAAAAATATAGTTTTATTTCTATTATTTTAGCAATCCTGATCATAATATAGAATTGTTCATTGCCTTATCTAGAAGTTCAATGTACTTACACACCCCTTTTTATCCCTTTAGAGCTTTTCCGTTCTTGGGAGGCCTCGTAGGATCCAAGTGATTTTGGGTTTCTCGAACCCGGATTCTGGGTCGTCACAGGTGGTATCAGAGCTAGCTTGAGTTGTTTTCGAGCTGGTTGTGAAAGTATATGGGAATTCGAGATATTGTAGTGCTCAGAGTCCATAAGGTCCAGTATAGTTGACAGCTTGCATAGGTTTTGTGTTTGTGGTACCGCTTTGCTTCTCGCGTGAGCGCTTGTCTGTGCTGTGTTGGCACTATGTGAGGTGATTTTTACTCTCGTCAGGATGTGACGGAGAGTGTTCTTTTGTTGTGATGTTGGTCTTAGTTGTGTTGCGTTTGGCATAGTTGCCAGCAGGTGTGAATCTGTGGTGCAACATTCGCATTTTTTAGTGGCTTGTTTAGGTGGCTGATGGGAATTATTGTTGGTGTGATGGCTGTGCATGATCTCTGGAGGAGATTAATGTCATTTTGGCCATCCCGACTTGAGGTTTGGTCAGCCCTTGAGGTGTTAAGGTTGTGTTGAGGTGGTCATTTGAATGCCTCGTTTGAGAAAGTGCTCAGGTGAACCTAGGATTTCCTTCCTGGTAAGCTACTATTGGATGAGCTTGATCTTTCACATCTTGTCTTGTGGCGTCATTCTGAGTTGAACTTTGGAAGTGTTGTCTCAGTAAGGCCTTAGTCCTGTGTCTACTTATGTGTGGACTATGTTAGTTCTGAACCTGACCTGCTCTTGTTTCGGTGGTGGCCTGGCTTTGGACCCAGTTGTGAGTTGGGCGCCATTGTGCACCATGTTTAGCGTGCCATGTTTGGCGGATGTTGTGCTGTGAAGGTTCAGTAATTGTTTTGGGACATGAGGATAAGCCGAGACTAGTGTTCTTTGTGACTTGTGCTATGGCTCTTGGCACGATGGTTTGTACTCTGGCGACTTGTGATCAGCTGTTAGTAGGATCAGTATTCGAGGCGTGGTACATTATAGTTTCATGAGTTACGATGGAGCCGAGAGGTGTGCTGAGATGCGGATGCTGAGTTGTCTATTTTTCCTGTGTGCGTTGTGTTGAGTGCGTAGCGGAAGCGTGTGGGCTCATAACCCATAGGTCGAGGATCATAGGGTTGGAAGATTCTGACCGGTCGAGAGGATTGTTTCCTCGGTGTGAGTTCATCTTGGCTATGAGTGCTTTGTTGCTGTTGGTTGCCGTTGGTATCAGAGCCAAGCTCTGTTATTCCTATATCCCACTATCTATAAGGAAAGATCTCGGTGCATCTTAGCTAAATGGCTTCAGTTGCTACACGTGCTCAAAGGAAGTCTCCGCCTATTTTTGATGGTTCAGATTTTTCTACATGGCTGAGAGGAATGTACGTCTATGTTAAATTCACAGATCCACAATTGTGGAACCTTATATACATTGGTCCAAATGAGCTACCATCAGATTCAAATGAATGGTCAGTTGAACACAGGACCAAACATGACAATAATCTTGCTGCACTCAATTTAATCAAGGTTGCGGTTGATGACAGCTTACTTGATTTTGTGTCTACCTGCAACACGGCTAAGCAAATTCTGGAGGTGTTGATGAACATCCATGAGAAAGAAGATCAAGAGCATCAATGCCTCATGGCTGACCGATCAGAGCAGTCAAGCAATCCATCCTCATCGCAGGAAAGCTCTGATTCTGAAGACTTTACCTTTGAAGAGCTTAGCAAAGGGGAGGTTGGTGCTAGCTTAGGAGTGTGCCGGCAGAGGGGGTGAGAGACTGTGCCGAATAGGGGCTGGGTTGGTGTGCCGGGGAGGTGTCTAAGGGGTGCACCGACCAAGGGTTCGTGTGGGGCGGTGTGTCAGACAGGTCAGGGCTGAGGGTGTACCGGGCTGGGCCTGGGCAGAGTGCATTGGGCGAGGTTTATAAAGGGGTGAGGTGTGCTGGGTAAGGCCCGATAGGGTTCCCCCTTCTCCCTCTTCATGTATCTTTTCTTCTTTTCTCTCTTTAATATTATGTGATGCGTGTAAGCCTTCTTCTCTCTCCTCTTCTTTTGATCTTTTCCCCTCCTTTCTCGTCTGCATGACCAATGTTCAAATTCACTTGGTTAACATCTAGCTCAGTTCTCTTTAAGTCACCAGCAGTTCATATGTCTTGGTCGAGGCATCTTGTCATTGTTTGTCCCATTTGTTTGTTGCCCCCTTTTGTATTTTAACATGCTATCCTTTTCTGACAAAAATTCGACAGCATCTCCCCTTGACTCGGATGTTAAGGGAAGTAAAGGGGAACGCGCCCACAGGAAGTGGTAGAACCCGACAATTCGAGGTGCGTGCCAGGGACAACGACACCTTTGAAGAAACTTCGGATAACCCGTGGAAATCAACGAATGGGAGGCACAGAACTAAGCCAAGCTGGGAGTGCACCGGGTAAAAGGAAATGGCAAGCGTGTCGGCCTGGAAGGATTCAGGGGGGCGTGCCAGGCTGGAAGGGTTAAAGGGTGCACCGGCCAGGGGACAAAAAAGTTGTGCCAGGCTGGAAAGTGCATCGGGTAGGGGCTGAGGCTGGGGTGTGCCGGCCTGGAAAGACCTCGGGTGCGCCGAGCTGGCTGGTCTAAAGGCGTACCGGGCAAGGAGGAGATGGAGCACGCCGGGCTAGAAAGGCCAGGGGTGTACCGGGTAAAGGTTGACCCCAGGGGTGATGGCGAAGGAAGGGGTAAACCAAGGCATTGGGCCGGCCAGGCCTAACGGGTACACTAATCAGGAAGGAGAAGGAAGTTTAGGGGTGATGAGAGGGAAGTGTTGCTCTCAGGCATTCAAAGAAGGGGGGAGGGACACCTCCCTTTCAGTCAAATGGACAGACTTGGGGCCAAGGACCCCATGAAGAGGTCACGAAAGGAGAGGACCCCATACAAGGACCTACTGGCAGAAGATCACTTGGGGTGGCACTACACCAAGGCATTGCCCCTCGAGCTAAACAGACCAGCATTATGAAAGAGGATCAACATGAAGAGCAAAAATGCAAGAGAAGGGGAAGAAACGAGCTGCAGGACACATCATAAAAAAAACTAGCAGGAATGACAGGAAACCCAAGAAGAATGACTTTTATTCACAAAAGGGAAGTAACCATGGCCGGCCACGAACTTTACAGGGCACATTCGAGCTAAGCTCCAGAAAGAGGGGGAAGAAAAAAGAACATGGAAGTAGGGGAGGAAGAAGGGATGAGGAGAGAGTTGGGGTCGAGCAGGGGCGATGGCTCCCTGCCCTTCCCCACTCCCTCTGCTACATGAGGCCAACTCTCTCTCCCTCTCTCTATCTTTTCCTTACTCTCTGGAGTTCCCTGGGCTTGCTGAGCTCAGACGACCGGGGCTCTCCTCCTTTCTCTTCTCTCTTCTCTCTGCTTCTCTATCTCTGTAGACACCTCTGTGTGCGTGGGTCTCTCTCTTTTTTGTTCGCATGGAGAGGAGGGCATCTTTTATATCCTCCGCGGCGGGAGTGGTGATGGCGGGAACATCCGAAGGCGACGGGCATTAAAGGGAGTTGACCCCATCCCATCCTCGGTTGCAGGGGGTAGCCTGCGTGCCACCCTCAGTGGGCGACACCTCAGATACCCTGAGCCCTCCTGCTGCACGCCAAAGACTGTAGGGCATGGCCCTAGATCTATTCTATCGGTCGCGCCGGGTGAGGGGGATGACCGCTGTGCCGTTCGGAGGCGTTAGACGGGCGTGCCGCTGAAGGCCTTCGCAAGGATGTGTCGCTGAAAGCCTTGGAGGGTGTGTGCCGCTGAAGGGCAGCATGAAGGCTTTAAGGCTATGCCGCCAGAGGGCTTGCATGGCGTGCCAAGTGAAGTACACCAAGGGCATGCCAGGTGAAGCACACCGAGGGTGTGCCGCTGAGGGGCTTCAAGGGGTGTACCGGCCAGGGGCCAATCTGGGCATGCCGGTGGGGCAGACTTGAGCCCGGATTGTGGTCCACTTGATTTCTCTTCAGGGGCCCATGGGTTGTGAGCTTCCTGTGGTTGATTCTTCTTCGTTGTCGTTCTTCCAAAGACGGCTTCATGGCAGTGTGCATGTTCAGAGAGCCTGGGTGACCAGTCTCTCTGGGGATTTCTTTGCTTGATGTTGCTGTTGATGTGAGACCGAGCCAGGCACATGGATGTGTGATTTTAAACGTACACATGCCCATGGAAATTTGTAATGATAAGGTGTGGTATTGCACCAAAGTACTTGACTAGTGTGTTAATCTACGACATTCCACTCCACTTGGAATTTCATGAATGACTTACTTACGTGCTTGATATGGTCATTTTACATGAAAATCTAGTACTTGCACTTGTACCTTACACTTGACATGTCTTAAATTCCATTTATCATCTATCTATCCCCAAGGTTTGAGTTTAATCTTCAAGGGTTTCTGCATAGAGTTTCTCACTCAGGATGGCACCTAGAAGAAGCTCTCGACATCTCACCCAGGGAGAGTCCAACTCCAGGGGTAATGAGGGCTCAGCTCGTCCACCATAGCAAGCTCTTGCAGCTCTTGTATGTCCACGGGCACCACTACTGAGGCCACGGCCAATCCTGGATCCCCGTCTCGTTAGCTTCGACGAGATGCATGAATTCTTCCCAGATTTGAGTGGCATTTTTGAAGTTCAAGATGGGTGGATTGATTTTATGACAAGGTACCCAAGGTATTATCCCAATATGGTTTAACAATTTTATGGAAATCTTATTGTGAGGAATGAGCTCCTCTTTACTACAATTCAAGGAATTCACATTCAAGTAGATCAAGATCTGTTTGCACAGAGCCTAGGGGTCTCTAATTTGGGTGTAGATTTGGCATTTGGCCATGGATTCACTGAGGATACTTTCCTCCTCAAGACATGTAGCCAATACGTGCATGGAGTCAGCAATTTAATCAAACTGAATTCTAATATTTTTTCTCCATTGCAATGTATTCTGCATCATATGTTCACCACACTTATCTATCCAAAGGCAGGGAGCAGAAATGAAGTCACAGAAGTTCATAGGTTTTTGTTCTACAATGTGATAAATGGGATAACTATAAACATGGGTCGATTGATGACAGAATTAGTGCACTCTTGTCGCACCCAAAGGTGACGTTCTCTTCCATATATGCATCCCAACTGATAGGAGTTTTCATATATGCTGGAATTCCTTTGGATGATGAACTATCTATAGAGGTCCGATACAGTGATATCTACAACAAGTACAAGATGACCACTGATTTTGGGTACTATTGGGGTCTGGATGGAGAATTAAAGAGACATGTAAGGATGTATGGAGAGGATGCTGAAGAGGAAGAAGCCGAAGAGCAACAACAACCTGAAGCGCACGCACCATCTCCACCTCCAGCTCAGCCCTAGGAACAGCCACCTTCTCCTCCACATGTAGATCTGGATTTGCCATCGTCTCCATAGTTTTATTATGGGGAATCCTCTGCTGAAGGGGCTGGGCAGACCTCATGGGTAGATTATGAGACTTTTGATAGATGTCTCACTAGGTTAGAGACTCGTGTAGACTCGTTTGGAGATCAACTCACTACCTTTGAGGATCGAATGGACACCATGGGCAATATGGTCACTAAGATGCATAGTAGCATTGCTTCTTACTCCACAGTTCTGGACACTCTCACCACTCAGATGGCCACACTCACCACTAACTTGAACACCCTAACCTAAAGCCATGCCGACTCACGTGAAGCTCTTCGCAATATGGACCATGTTATCCAGAACATGCAGCGCCGTGACCTTGAGCGGGATCATGATCTTACCCATATCCAGCATTCCATAGAGGATAACACGCATCTCCTTCAAGATATTTGGCAACGTCTTGGTTATGTGCCACCTCCTCTCCGTCAAGAAATTTTATAGCGTCATGGTTTTGTGCCACCTCCTCCACCAGATGCTCCGCCTCCTGCAGATGGCCAATAAGGCTGTTCTTTGACTTTATACTGTTAGTTTGTTGTACTTGGGTCTTGTATCTTTTGGGTCCTCTCTAGGCTATCCTATCCCCATTTGATGATGCCAAAGGGGGAGAAGCAGTTATGGCAGGTTCTATATATAGCTTATGCATGCATGTCCTCTTGCTTGAATGCATGATCATTGTGAGTCATTTGCATTGTGTAAGGTGTGCCCTGAGTCGTGCATCTAGTCTCATTATGTTTGTCGGTGTCAATGTCATATGTACTCTGAAAATGAAATGAAATGGAATGCACTTGGTTTTACACATATCAGTTGGTACTTGTATTTCACTCTGAAACAATTTGGCAAACACAGTGTTGCATGGTTTGTGATGGTTTCATGTGTTGAACGGCCTTCAAATGAAATGTTCAAGATCTGTTGAATGGGTTTCAAACAATGATTTCATCTACTGACTTCAATTTGGAAATTTGCTTAAAGACACACATTATATCTCAATGGATTGAAAATGATGAAACTAAAATGTCTTAGAGTTTTGTCATCATCAAAAAGGGGGAGATTATTGAGTCTCTCTAATTGATTTTGATGATAACAAAACCCTGGATGTAGTTTCTACCTCACGCCGTGTTGAAGCAATCAAGCGTGAGGATTGAGTGTGTTCTAGCATGCTTAAGATCACCGTGTGAAATGAGAAATCTCTCAAAATGATCTATGATTTTCAAGGATTTCCAAACGAATAATCAAAGCCAAATCCAATCCCAAAATGCATGTAAAGAATGAGGACATTAAGCACTTATCATTTGGACATGTTTCATCGGGCTAACACTTTATTTTTTACAGGTTTGATCATTTCAGTCGACCAACGGCACTGGGCCGATCGACCAGAAATTCCAGAGATGAAATTCTGGCTTCTACAGGATTTTGGTCGACCGCCTCCATGGCGTCGATCGACCGATTCTTCCAGGGACTAAAAGTTCCCTATCTGCAGAAGTTTGGTCGACCGAATGCCAATGGGCGGTCGACCTAACTCCCCGAAGCCTCCATTGTTGACTTTATTTTTCCAACTCGTGGAGAGATTCCCTTCCTCAATTCTGAAGTGGCAGTCATTGGTTGACCGATCCTAGAGGGGGCTATCCAAGCTCCATTCGGCTAATCGTTTGTGCTCCGAATTCCCCCCCAATGGACCCGAAAGTGGGGGAATCAAAGCTAAAAGGTCTCCAAAGCTCTGGGCTCAAAAAGTGGTTAGGAAATGGGCTCAAAATATGTTCACGAATAGCTCCAGAATAGTGGTTAATTCAGGGCATTATAAAGGGGAATAAGAGAAATAACTCAACTTGTAGGCTAAAAATGGGTGTCAATAGTGCCGAGTACCGCTGCTCCCCTATGGAGAAGGTTTGCTGGCGTTGGTATTCGCCATCAAGAAGTTGTGACATTACCTCCTATCCCATCGGGTCGAGCTCATATCCAAGCACGACCCACTAAACTTCCTCCTCTTACATCCCATTCTCTTAGGTCAACTTGGGAAATGGGCTCTCTTGCTGATGGAGCATGATATTACCTATGTCCCCAAGAAAGTAATCAATGGACAAAGCATGGCTGAGTTTTTAGCAGTCCATCCAGTACTGGGCGATTCATCTCCCAACATGGAGCTTCGTGATGAGGAGTCTCTTGCTTCCCAGTCACCAGCTCGAGTTGAACAGACTAGAGATGTCTTGCATTACCACCAGCGAGACGCCCATACAACCAACATGCCCTACTGGGAGCTCTACTTCGACGATGCTTCTCAGGAAATTACTCGAAGCAACCAAGATTCATCCGCTATGGCGGGTGCCTACATTGTTTTCCTGACTCCATAGGATGGAGTTTTGTATAACTCATGCACCCTCATGAAATCCCTAACCAACAATGAGGCCAAGTATGATGCTCTGATTATTGGGCTTCAGATGGCTCTCGACAAGGGCATCAAGTGCCTTAAAGCCTTTGGGGACTCTCAACTAATAGTTTGACAGGTCCTATGCTTCTACGACGTATGGAAGTAGGAGTTGGTTCCGTACCATGCCGCCGTCACCAGACTAATCCAGAAAATCTATTTCTTTGAAATAGATCATGTTCCCATTAGCAGCAATACCCAGGTAAATTGGCTGCGGTTGTTAAGATCCCGCCCGAGGGAGAGGTCAACATCACCGTCAAGCATAGAAGACTGATGTCGTGTTCACTCGAAGGGAACACCAGTCTCACCATCTATGAGGTTCATGACCTTGACCAGAACACTCCTCCAGAAGATGATGATTGGCGTGAGCCAATCGTCAAATTCAAGAAGGGGTAGCTCCCTTCTTACCTAGTTCAAAGGGTCCAACTACTTCGTCGAGCAACATCATATGAGTTGATCGGTGACTCTTTATACACGCTTGTCCATGAGAAGGACAAGTCGATCCACTTGAGATGCGTCTCCCCAGCCGAGGCTCGAGTCATCATGCATGAAGTCCACTCCGGGTTGTGTGGTGCGCACTAGGCCAGAGATAGAATGAAGCACAACATCAAGCTCAAAGGCTTCTCCTGGCCCATGATTTACGCGGACTACATCCAGTATGCTCATACGTGTCATTAATGCCAAGCCTTTGGCCCAGTACCCAGAAGTACTCCCAATCCGTTGCGTCCCATAGCCCCCACCTGGCGGTTCGCCGAATGGGGCATGGACATTGCAAGGCCCTTCCCGCCATCTTCCAAGGGCTATAAGTACATCTTGGCCACCACCGACTACTTCTCTCGCTGGGCAAAGGCCCTTCCCCAGTGAGAGGTCACCGGTGAAGTGGTGGCCAGATTTCTCTGACACAACATCATCTACCGATTTTATGCTCCTAGTCGCATAGTGTCTGATAACGGAACACCATTCACGAATAGGGTCATATATCAACTAGTAGGCAAATTCCATATCGACTGGAGAACCTCTTTGGTCTACAATCCCCAGGCCAACGGCTTGGCTGAAACCTTCAACAAGACCCTCTGCAAGCTTCTAGCTAAAATTGTTAACCACCAGAAACGTGACTATGGTGAGAAGGTCTTCGAGGCACTATGGGCCTGCCGGGCGATCTACAAAAACCCTATGAGATGCTCGCCATTCTCCCTCGTTTACGAGGTAGAAGCAATCATCCCCATCGAGATCTAGTTGGCCTCCTACCGTGTGGCAGTTCATACCGTCCTAGTCGGCCCAGATGAAAATGAATACCAAAGAATGCTAGAAGAGCTTATCGACTTGGAGGGAAAGCGGCTTGAAGCCTACAAACACCTGCAAGTATACCAGGCCCGCATGGCGTGATCCTACAACAAGCTCCTCAAACATCAAGCCTTCAAGCAAGGCAACCTCGTCATGATCAAGGAAAAGAAAGTCATGGCGGCACTCCAGTGCAAAGCTACAACCTAATTGGTGGGGGCCATATATCGTCCGCAATGTTTACAAGGGTGGGGCCTACACGGTCATCGACCACAAGGGACCACCTCTCAATGGTAAACATATGAAGCTGTACTACGCGCTAGAGCATGAGTTCGAGCGCCACCCAGGCTAAGGTGCACACCCCAGTCACCACCAGTAAAATCAGCCTTCCCGAGTGAAGGGCGAGACTAGTCACGTCTTCCAGCCTCTCTTCCCAGTCAAGTAACAGGGTCAGGAAGGCCCTCCCAGAGTCACCGTCATGCACTTGTGGGGGTTAGCCTCCCACCTTCATCCTCACAATAATAAGAGCGAGGGATGACAAATGCAATATAGAACTAGCCAGTAGGATTCATGCTGTGCAATTTAAGCATGTAAAATATGCAATTGAAACAGCAAGAAACATCTTCGCACTGTGAGAATTCCATCTACCATATCCCTAGTTCAACCTGTGACATACCATGTGTTACTTGGGACTGGTGTTAACAATACATTAGACCAATCACCCTTTTGTGTTGACGTGAAACTATGAAAAGGACTCGTGATGTCAGTCTTCACGTCATCCATAAGGCATCATAGGGCCACGCAGGTCATCAAAGTTGGAAATCCTACCCCATAGCCCCATGATATTAGAAGCCATCTGAACACCTTAGATCAAGGTTTACATTGTGTCGATACTTTGGCGGTACGATCCAACCTGATATGATATGATATTGTGTTGACATTTATTTTTTTCAATTTTTTTTTCTATACTTGCAACTGGCCACTGGCTGTTGCACCCTCACTTCCCTATTTGTCCCATTGGAAAATGCCACACAACCCCCGCCCTTCTGCTCCGCCATCCTACCCCTTTCTTCTTCCATCCACCATCTACGAGCACCACTATCTCAGTTGTCGCCTGCTGTCGGATGACACTAACCACCTAGTTGACTCGCAACCCTCGCCTTTGCCTTTGCTGGCTGTTCGACAAGCTATGTTTTTTTCCACGTTTACTATTCCTCCAAGAATTCTATCCCCCTCTCCTTCAGCCTCCCCCTCCTCCACTGGCCCTCCCAGCCATGCTTCCACCGGTTCCACCTCGTCGCGCCATTACCATCCACCTCGCCGTGCTACTGGATCCCACCGGGACATCTTGCCTCACCGCTTCCGCATCTCTCCCTCTCTCTCTCTCTCTCTCTCTCTCAGGTCGGCCTTTCCCTTGGCCGTCATCGGTGACCCGATACCATATTGAGTGCGTGCCAATGTACCACCACAAAGTCTCTGCAATGGTGCAAGATCTTTCTTCAGCATCATGCAATGGCAATATTGTATGTGCTGCACTAGTAGAGCCCCGCATGTGATGTGACACGTCTTATGGATGCAAAGGTACCGACTGGATGAGCCTCGGACTTAGACTTGTAAGCACACTTAGAAATTGGCGGACTCGATGTTGGTGGACCGATATCGTAGCATAACCCTTTCCCGAGGTAACTAAGTGATGGTAGGGTGGGTTCGAGGGTCTAAACCATGCTGGTTGGGGGTGATGGTCTAGCCTAATGTGTTTCCCTCCCTAGGATCGGAGCACCCACATCAACGGGGCGGACGTCGTGCCTTGAGGGCACGGGGATCTCTCCTGACTCAATCTGCGGTGGCCACTCGTGATCAGGAAGTCACTGGACCGGGCACTCTCTTCCTCACCGGCTGAACTTAGAAATGATACTAATTGAACACAAATATCCGGGAAGGGTTCAGCATATACCTGATCGGCGTGAAGACACCGATCCCGAGTCGGAGACATGGGTGAGCGGGGTAGTGTGGGTTCCCCGCACACTGCGCCGGTGGAGCTTCTACGTGTTTAAATGATTACATTCACTACTCCTCACGCAGGAGGGTTGGACTAGGGGTGGGGGAAGTATAGGGTTACAAACAAACACTACCTCCCACAAGGAGGGGCTTTAAGCCGGCCGGGCGGGGTGGGGAAATTAAGCTATGATAACCTTGGCCGATAATTCTGATTGTCGGGGCAGCAAGCTGAACTTGGGGATGATGTGAGCACCTCTGAATGCCGGAAGAAGTAGGGTCGATAGTCGAACATCAAGGGACATGGTATCAGTAAAGAGGGATGTCCGGGGCCGTCGCTGAGCTGAGGAGGGACCGCTGCAAGGTCAGCTATCCAAGTCGCGCCAGTTCTGCGTGCACTGGGACAGCAGGACAGTGGAGTGAAGACATTGCTGCTGCGAGATCCTCCGATCGCTGTTTCAGGTGGGACCAGAGCCAAATTTCTCCCGACTGACTCAGGAGAGCTCAGTTAAAATTGTGGGCCAATCAGAGATCATGAGTAGCTGGGGCAGCTTCAAGAGTCAGGGTGGACAGTTGCTGCTCTGACTGTTTAAGAACCCAAGATGCTGGAAGATATCCTCGCTCCGAGCACCTCCAAGCTCCGTTGATGGCGTAGCTGATATCGACACAACCGTGGGAGGGTCCTCTTCGAACAGCGACCAGGGACGCCACTAGGGGAGGTCAGAGCAGGGAGATAGAGCTAGTAGAGTGAGAGGGGGGTCTGATCAAGCCCTCATAGGACAGATCTGCGCACCTTTGGGAGAATGGCTGGAACGTTGCGCTCCAGGGTCCAAACGGGATCCTCCTTCTTGGGGTTGACAGAGGGCTTGAGTAAGATCACCTCACCCAAGTTTCATGCCCAGATTCACAAGGGAGTGGCCGAAGTAGCTTCTGAAAGTCACTTCAGGTTGCTGGCCGGACATATCCAGTGCAGTCGGTGAAGAACAACTCTCCCGGGCAGCTCTGAGCTTGGACAGAGGTGAGGATGCCATCGTTGCGAAGCTGACTGGACGACGATTCCAACGGTGTATGATGTGCCTCCATAAGCTTCAAGATGACACCGTGGCAAGCTCTACAAACTGAAGGTTCTCTGTTGCCTGTGACCTGAACCAAGACTGCTAGTGGTGGGGGCTTTGGAGGGGGAGGAAATGAGGAAAGGGAGGAAGTGGATACAGGAGGTGGAACAGAGGAGGACCCCTCGTCGGAGGGGTAGAAGAGGTCCATTAACGAACACTGAATGAGTGGCCCTTGGATCGAGGCGCACTCAGGAAGAAAATAGGAGGTTTCCTCAATAGAAATGAAGGAGGTGGATTAGTGGATTTAGAAATTAGCATTTTTTTCATTTTTGTGAATTGTGAAGCAATGGGAGGGAAGAGTGGAAGATGATGGTGAGGAAATGGAAAGATTGGAGAATTCTTGGATCGAAGTTGGATTGATTAATTGCCCACGCGGGGGTGTGATAGTAAGCTGAGAAAACTGCTCAGTGAGCAAAGGAAGAATGAGTGATGTTCGGAAAGAATATGGAGAAATAGAAACCAAGACCGTGGGTGGTCTGGGGATGCTATTGGAAAACCTGGAGCATAATGAACGAATCATTGACGGATGGATGGATTGGAGAGAGAAAAGGCCAGCCCACAGTCTGTCAATAGTGAAGCCTTCTTCATACGATACATCTGGTTTGCCTGTGTCGGTATAGTTGCTCAACATTTGTCTTTTATCAGTAATCACTACCAACTTTTCTATCATATCGTGTGCCAATGGCAGCCACTCTGGATCTGTCGACATGAACAGTAGACTGAGGGCGATGGTGAGTCATTCATATCGAACCATCGGTACCAGTCGCATTCCGGATCATCCATTTTCCTTCTCTTGTCTGGCCTCAGTGACTCTAGAGCTTGGTAGGTAACCAGCGGGGCTATGTGACGAGCAAATTGATGTGCATGCACGTCTGATTGTCCAAAACCGAAGTGAGTACCGTAGCTTGCTCCCCAATCTACTCAGTAGGTCCCTTCACAAAGTGCGTATAAAGAGACCATGTAAGTGGCCGTCTATTCGATTTAAATATGGAAGTCATGGTGGTCCACAGCTCTTCTTTCGTTTCAACAGACTCTGCCTTGTCTTGCCCTTTGTATCCTAGACCGCCTCGAGGGATAAGCTTGTGGTTCTTGACGATCTTGACTCTCTGTAGGTTGACTCCAAGGCCCTTGCCAGACCTATACCCCATCCTCATCATGATGTTCTAGCCTGGGGTATTTATCATATTCTTCTTTTTCTTCCCCTTTGGAGGTGGGGATGGAGTCACTGCTTATGTGCAAGCTGCAGTCTGTGGTTTCAGTATATCATGCCATGGGTTGGCAAGGTCCAGTACGGATAACAATGGCATATTGGATGGCCAGATGGAAGGCACTGACATGGCCGACAAAATATCTGTTGTTGGTAGAATGGGCACACTAGTCACTTTGACGATGTGCCCCTTGTGTGGAAATTTGATGCATTGGTGATTTGTGAAAGGGACGACATCAAGTGCCAAAATGTAAGGATGCCCCAGAATAGCATTAAAAGTGGGGTCCATGTCTAGCACATGAAAGTTTGCGGTGACAGATGAGGGGCCCAGCCCCACCTTCAGAGTAACCATGCCCATAGGCGGCTTCTTCGTATTGTCGTATGTCGTCACCGTAATAGATGAGGGTCGGATCTCACTTTCTGGAATACCGCATTTCTTCAATATGCTAGGCGGCAAGACATTGATCGATGCCCCAGTGTCCACCAAACACTAACTGATAGCCACTTTATTTATATTCACTGTGATACACAAAGCAAAAGTTCTAGCTGGCTTTGGAGCTAACTCATGTTCATGAAAAACAATGGTGGGATGATCCCCTGCTGGTGTTAATACTGATGTAATCTGCTCGACCAACATGTCCTCGTTGACCATCACCTTTTGTAAGTATTGTTTGAGTGCTTCTTGATGAGTGGTCGATCTCTTTATCAACTCCAAAATGGAGATCCTAGTCGAGAATGTTTCAATAGATCATATTGAGTTCCCGGTATGGACTCCGGCTCCTGTGACTGTTCTTCTTGCCTCAGTATGGGCTCTTGCTCTCGTCACTGCGGGAACACGCGATAAAATATCCGCCCACTGCGGAGCACCAAAGTTTGTGAACCCTGCGCCTCTGTCGAATTGGTGGTTGGAGATTTAGTGGAGGATGACAGGGTATCATGGTTGACAAACTGGACAGGAACAACCAGTTGGGGAACCCTGATAAGGGGCCTTTCCGGTCGGGGGTTGTTAGGAACTGGAATGGCCAGTGTAGTGGTAGATGGGTTGGGAGGAATTATGGTAAAAGGGACAAGTGAAGGATGGACAGAATGAGACACTGGAGGTTCGAGGTTGAGGGTAGGAGGTGTGTGAGGATTTGATGAAGGGTGAAGCAGCAAAGGCTGGGGAGGCATAGTGTTTTGAGTGGATGATGATGGTGGTAAAGGGCAGGGAAGGAGTGGCTTAGATGGCAAAGGTGTGATGGAAGTGGGCGGAGCTTGTGGTGGAGGTAAAGAAGAGGAGGGGTGAATAAGAAAAGGCCTTTGCGGCAAGGAGTTGGTGCTGGAGGGAGTTTGGTTAATGGTGCCCAACCGCCCATGCGCCTTGAGCGGTTGCCGTTGAACTGCGAAGGCGTTACGGCGAGCAAAACGTGGGATCGGCCCGATCGTGGCCTTTCCACGCCCTGTTCGTTCCGAAACGAAGGGGATACAATAGTGATAGTCATACACAACACATAGACTCCAACGGGAGTCAGATCGGCTGCCTGCTCTCACATCCTTTGGCTTAGACAGTCCATCAAGCCCGCTATCATATACCTTATCTATCTTATCTCTCGGCTTAGCCATTACAGTTGAAGCCTGCTGACATATGTGTCCGCTATCTTGTCTCTTGGGTTAGCTATTATGGCCAAAGTTTGCTATCACAATTTTTCACTATCCTATCTTTCGGCTTAAGCCACTCTAGTCGAAGCCCACTACGTCATGTTCAAATATCTCATCTGTCGATGTAAGCCACTCCGGCTGAAGCCCACTATCTCATGTTTCAAATATCTCATCTTTTGGCTTGAGCTATTCCGGTCGAAGCCCACTACCCTGTATTTCAAAGAAAAAAGAAATAAGAATCTCATATCTGGCTTAGCCATGACGGCCAAAGCCTAATGTTATATGTTTCTACTATCCTATCTCCCGACTTAGCCATCTTGGCTAGAGCCCGCTTTCACTTATCTAAGTCATTTTATCTTTCAGCTTAGCCATTTTGGCCAAAACTCACTATCAGGATTAATCCACCTGTCTCATCACTATAGCCAATACAACTCAATGGCATAGACCCTTGATCATAACCTGCTGCCTCGACTGTGACTTTTATAGCCTGCTTCTAATAGCCTTTGGCGCTTGTAGCTTGCTTTTACGATATACATTGGCTTTTATAGCCTACTTCCCTAACAGCTTCTGGCCCTTATAGCTTGCTTCTCAGTATCTCTCAAATTTTATAGTCACGTCCAAATATTTTTTGGGCTTTCATGGCCTACTTCCTCAATTATCCTGCGACTTCTACAGCCTATTTCCAATATTTGTTGGTTTTCATAGCCTGCTCCCAATACTCTTTGGCATTTGTAGCCTACTGCCCCAATTATCCTTTGGACTTTATAGCCTACTTCCTTGATATCTTTTGGCTTTGATATCTTGCTCTTCAACATCCTTTCACTTTCTAGCCTGCTCCTGATATTCTTCAACTTTATAGCCCTCTTCTCGATGTCATTGGCTTTATAGCATGCTTCCAATACCTTTAGGCTTTATAGCCTACTTTTCGATGTCTTTAGACTTTACAGTCTGTTTTTCGATATCCTTTGTCTCTCATAGCCTGCTCTCTCTACTCTCGGCCCGCAAAGCCCACTTTTCACCATCCTTTGCCATATCCAGCCCACTACCCCATTCTCCTATGGCTTATACGCCTTGTTATCCTAATATCTTTTGCCTATATGGCCCGCTACCCAACACCTTTTGGCTTAGCCATTCTGACCAAAGTCCACCATTAGGACATAATCCGTCTGTCCCACCATAATTTTCAATATCCTTTGACTTTATAGCCCGCTCCTCAATATCCTTGGCATTCATAACCTGCTTCCAAGACCCTATGACCTTATAGCCCGCTTCCAATATCTTTTGACTCTATAGCCTACTTCTCAATACATATCGGCCTTATAGCCTACTTTCAATATCCCTCAACTTTATAGCCTGATGTCCAATATCCTTCTGGCTTTCATAGCCTACTCCCCAATATCTATGGCTGCTATAGCCCACTTCCCAGAAACTTTTGACCTTTACGGCCTGCTTGCCCAACATCTCTCGACTCTTAAAGCCTGCTTCCTAATACCCATTGGCTTCTATGTCCTATTACCCAATATCTTCGACTCTACAGCCCACTTCCCAATATCTTCAACTTTATAGCATGCTTTCCAATATCCTTTGGCGTCTACAGCCTGTTTCCCAATTTGCCTTGATTTTCTAGCCTGCTTCCTAATTTGCCTTGGTTTTCTAGCCTGCTTCTCAATATCCTCGATTTTGTATCCCACTTCCCAATATCCTTTGGCTTTGTAGCCTGCTCCCAATATCCTTTGGCTTTGTAGCCTACTTCTAATATCCTTCGACTTTGTGGCTTGCTGCCAATATCTTTTGGCTTTCTAACCTGCTTCCTGATAGTTGTTGACCCTATAGCCTGCTTCTCAATATCTTCGGCTTCACAGCCTACTTTCTAATATCCCTTGGCGTCTACAGCCTGCTTCCAATTTGGCTTGGCTTTCGTAGCCTACTACCTAATATCTGTCAGCTTCCATAGCCTGCTTTCCAATATCCTTGACTTTCGCAAGCCTGCTACCCAATATTTGTTGGCTTTTACAACCTACTTTCAAATATGTCTTGGCCTTCGTAGCCTGCTACCAAGTATTTGTCAGATTCTACAGCCTGCTCCCCAATATGCCTTAGCCCTCATAGCCTACTACCCAGTATCTGTCGGCCTCTATAGCCTGCTCCTGATCTTTGGCCTATATGGCCTGCTGCCCCACTATCCTTTGGCTCTCGTAGCCTACTTTCCTGTTGTCCCTTGGCCTACCCAGCCTGCTCTCCCGATGGTGGATTATATAGCCCACTTCCCTGCTACCCTTTAGCCTACCCAGCGTGCTTCCCCAATGTTGGCTTCTACAGCCTGCTTTCCTACTGCCCCTTGGCCTACCCGGCCTACTCTCCCGATGTTAGCTTGTCACGCCCCGATGTGGAATATCGGGACCGACAGTAGAAATAGACAATCATATGCTAAACTAAAGATTAACAGAACATCAGAACAAAACTAACTTCATTCATTAAATAAAATATTAAATGATCAATATCCACATACAACCTTCATCAACTAATTTAATGTGTGAGATGGGTTCGCCATTTTCGACGATGATTTCTTGCTAGATTAATTTCATTGGAACCCCTGGCATGTTAGCATTCCATTCACGCTAGTTACAACATGATTGGTTGTCGTTTGGGACCGGTACGAGTCCGGGAACCCAAGTGACCCATTGTGGGTCGATTCGGTGGAATCACCCGTTTCTTGACGTTTATGCTTCGATTTGATCCGTTCCGGACTATGGAAGGTTAATTCGGTCATTAGGATTGTTTCCCCTTATATTTAGGGTGAACAGGGTGTGGAAAGGTCGAGTTTCGGCCCATCCTCTATTTTTCCCACCGTAACGCCTTAGCAGTTTTTCCAGAGACCGTTTGCGTTCCTTCAGCGGTCCAGTATGTGACCGTTTGTCTTATGTCGGTTCAGATCTTCGCAGTCATGCGATAGACCATTTTTCCTGGCTAGCGGCCCATTGTTGGACTGCTAAGCTCTGTCAAGCAGCCCATTAAGAGACCGCTAGACTTATGTGGAATGTCGATTTGGCTAAGTGATTGTACAATGGACCGCGAGGCTAGCTTTGGCGGCCCTATGTATGACCGCTAAGCATCATTGAATTTGGTCAATGATTTTAGGTCGGTTTGGGCTAGCGATCTTGCTCCGACCGATTGTAGTCTTTAGCGGCCCATTAGTAGACCGCTAAGCTTGGTTTGACTTCGGTCAATGTTTTAGGTCGATTCAAGTTGTGTTCTTAGCGACCCATTGGTAGACTGCTAAGTTCTGTAAGTGGTCCTCTATTAGACTGTTTGGTGGTTTGATTGGTTCGGTTGATTTGAGGGTTGACAGGGTCTAGGGCCTAGTGTATGACCACTACAGTCACCTCGCGGCCCATTCTATGACCGCCAAGTGTTTGTGTTCTTTGTGTGAGGTTAGCGGCCCTTTAGCTGACCGCTTATCCCCAGAGTGCTATTTTCCCAATATTTTGGCTTCTAATTGTCTTGGCTCAACCTTGTGGTTTGCCCGTTGTCCCGTGGATGTCTTTGATGTTCGATGAGGACTATGACTATGTTATAAGGTAGCCTGGAGTGCCTTTATATCGAATAGTAGTCCGTGCTGCTTCAGAGTCATCATTGGTTTCTAGTCAACCAGGTAAGATCCAGTGGTTGACATGGGACCTCGTGACTGTCTCAAAAATCTTGTACAGATCAAGACATGGTTTTGGACGCCTTGAGGTGCAATTTTACCTCAATTTACATGTCCAGGTGCTTTGAGGGTCTTGTGATCCCTTAGGTCTTCGTGATTTGTGTTATGCGGATGTGTGGATCTGGTGATCCAATGCCGTTACTTTTATTGGTTTTTTTACTGTGACTTTGGCTTATGGATTAAGTTGATTGGCGGCATGTTACTGCTTTCGTACGATGATCTTGACCCCGAGTCGTGAGACTCAAGGATCGTTGTGTCAGTAGTTCTAGTTATCTGTCTTGAGTCTAGTGGCGGCCTTGTGTGCTACCTTAGGCTTGGTGCTTTGTGGTATGTGTGATAGTGCATACTTATGCATGTCTGTACTTTAGCACTGATGTTTCAGAGTCTTTGTGCCTAGTGAACCTCCACTAGTCGTAACCTGACGATACTTTCCTGTGTGTCAGCCCACCTACGAGTGGTGGCAGGGCAGTTCCAGATAGATGGTTTTTAGGCTAGTTTCCATGGACTCCCTTGCCTTGCAGTAGCCTCCTACTGGGGGAGAAAACTAGCTAGAGACTTGGCTCAAGGCATTGAGCTTGTGTGTGCACATGTGGTTAAGGGCGTTTGGACGAGCGCCGACCGACGTGACCCTGACTAGTCACTCGTTACTATTGTTCTTTGTACTAGGTTCTATGAGTGTCTCAATTACCACCATTCTAGGCACGTGGGAGATACTTGTGGCGCAGTGTAGGACCTCAGTGGAAGCATTTGGCTGTTCTTCTAGTGAGGAGGTGCTTCTGTCACTTGACATGATGGCTTGTGTTTTCGTGACTTTTTTCGGATAGTCTGTTCTTGGCTTCACCTGAAGTCCATGTAGCGTGCATGATGATCTAGTTGTGTAAGCGTTAGTGTTTCTTGACCGTGTAGGTCTTTTCTAGGGCTTTTGCCTATTTTGGTACGCCTTCGCTTTAGAGCTAGTGCTTTGTTGATGGATCGACAACGCCTGACTTTGTGAGATCAGGTTTCGCTTTTCTGTTGCTGTTTGGAGTAACTTAGGGAGCCGAGGTTTGTTTGGCAGCCATGTTTCTATTTGGTACGGCTTTACTCTTTCCTGTAGCTGTTCTTACTCTTGTGTTTACAGCTTTCTGTTGTAATTTAGCGCTGTTGTTACTCCTGTTCTTACTGCTTTACTATTTAGCTTGCTGTCTTGTGTATTGCTGCGTCGTTTCCAGTGGGGATCTGTGTGACCCCTACTGAGCCAGTGACACGAGGCTCACCCCTACTTTTCAGATGTGGTCGTTCTTCTTCCTCGCGGTTCGTGGGCACGGTGTGTCAGTTTGTAGTTGCCAGCGTCGGGTTTCCCCTGATTTCAGCATACGTTCTCTGTTTTGTTAGACTGTACTTGTCTTTACTTTGGACTGGACTTTGATTAATTTAAATTATTAATTAAAAAAGTAATTTTATTTCTGCTACTTTAACAAACCTGATCATTGAAATGGACGACATTACAGATTTTAAGGACATATCAACTATATGCAAAGTTCAGCAAATGCGGGTTCTGGCTCGAGAAAGTATCATTCCTAGGACATGTGATCTCTAAAGATTGAATATTAGTGGATCCATCGAAAGTAGATGCCGTAAAGAATTGGGAAAGGCTGACTTACGCTACCGAGATCTGTAGTTTCTTAGGTCTAGCTGGCTATTACAAGCAATTCATTAAGGACTTCTCCAAAATCGTCGGGCCTCTTACTAGGCTAACCCGCAAGGAGATTCGTTATGAATGGAGCGAAGATTGTGAAGGAAGTTTTCAAGCTCTTAAGGATCACTTAACTACTGCTCTAGTCTTGGCTTTACCAATTGAAGGAGAGAAATTCGAGGTATATACCAATGCATTTGGCATTGGCCTCGGATGTGTTTGATGCAACAAGAAAGAGTTATAGCTTACTCTTCCTGACAACTAAAGAAACACGAAGAGAACTACCCGGTCCATGACCTAGAGTTGGCCGCGGTGGCATTTGCCTTAAAGATTTGGAGACACTATCTCTATGGAGAACACCTCATCGTGTACTCCGAACACAAGAGTCTCAAGTATCTCTTTTCACAAAAAGAGTTAAATATGAGGCAAAGGTGTTGGCTAGAATATCTCAAGGACTTCGACTTCATAATATAATATCACCCAGGAAAGGGTAATCTTGTAGCTGATGCCCTCAGTCGAAAGCCTAGGGCCTTGTTAGCCAACTGTATGATTCAAGAGTGGAAGCTGCTAGAGCAATTCTCAAAACTTAACATAAGTATGGGCAAGGAGAATAGTTGTATTACTCTATCACACATGAGGATACAACCAGATCTACTCTCTGAGATACAAGAACTTCAAGACAATGACCCAGTACTAGTGAAAATCAAGGGCAAGATGGAGGAACGATCTAATTTCCAGCTAGCGTCAGATGGAAGGTTATTATTCCAAGAAAGAACTTGTGTATCAGATTGTCCTGAACTAAAGAAGAAGATATTAGAAGAAGCTCACAGATCAAGGTACACGATTCAACCAGGATCTATCAAAATGTACCAAGATTTGAAATGGACCTTTTGGTGGCCCAACATGAAAAGAGAGGTAGCGGACTTTGTATCTCGCTGTCTCACCTGCTAACAAGTTAAGGCAGAACACCAAAAGCCTGCCGGTAAGCTACATCCTCTAGATATTCCTAAGTGAAAGTGGGAGGATATCGACATGAACTTCATAATGGGTCTGTCTAAGTCTAAAGGTGGATATGACGGAATATGGGTCATCATTGATCGATTGACCAAGCCAGCTCACTTCTTGCCAATAAAGAGCCGTTGGTCAGTTGATGTGCTCGCTACCTTATATATCAAGGAAATTGTCAAACTGCATAGAGTTCCTATTTCAATCGTGTCTGACCGAGACCTGCACTTTACTTCACACTTTTGGAAGGGTCTATAACATTTGTTGGGAACAAGACTCAACTTTAGTACAATCTTTCATCCTCAAATGGATGGTCAAACCGAGAGAATGAACCAAGTAGTAGAAGATATGCTATGAGCTTGTATCATTGATTTCGGTGGAAGCTGGCATGATCACTTACCCCTGGTCGAGTTTGCTTACAACAATAGTTACCAGGCAAGTATTCAGATGTCACCTTTCAAAGCATTATACGGAAGGAGTTGTCGATCACCTTTATGCTGGGACGATGATGCGGGACGATGACATGGACTCGACACATACATGATGCGAACCTGGGACCAAGAGACACGAGCTCACAGACGTCCCTAAGCGAGGAAAGCATGCAGATGTGCGCGGTTCAGAAACCAGCAATGAGTCACGAGCATCGACTTTTTTGCATGCTCGGATCGAGTCACGGGATCGGTCACACTCGCTCAGTCTTGCAGTAGTGATTAAAATTGAAACGATTTAATTATCCTAACACATGGAAGCAACGACATATAAAAATATACGAAATAAGCAAAGTGCCGAGTGAGGGAGTGGAAATGATACCTCCACGCTATCGGGCATAAGGAAGGGGACCCCAGCCAAGATTCGTACTCCTGGTACAAATAATTAACAATAATTACAGCAAGAGTTTTACTACCAACTCTACGCAGGGAGGTAAAGGGATACAGTGGGACCCAGGAGAAGTGAACTCGGGTTGAAGGGCAGTAAGCCAAAAGGGTTATCGGGCTAGAGGTGAGCTGCTGGCCCGACTCGGTGCTGTTCCAACTCGCTGGACAGCGTACAATGGCCTCCAAAGGGACATTGTCCTCCTGGGATCTTCTGAAGGTGGCGCTTGGCTGGGACGACAGTGGGATGTCCCTGGTCAACTCCCAGAAGTGGCAGTCGCTGAATCAGAACTGTGATATTTTATTGGGAATTATTTCCCAACACCTTCTCGCAGCCCTATCTTAGGATAGATCTGTGCACTTCCACAACAAGAATTGTTGTGGCCAGATCCGAAGGTAGATCGAACCAGCGTCATTGGAAAGTAGACTCGAAGGGCAACAACATATAATTTTTACAAAGTCATCCAGCAATAGGATAAGAAATGAAAAACTCTGCAGACTCCATGATTTTCTGGCTCAGGTTACAGAACTGGCAGGATAGATTGGGAGTCTACCTAAGGATGAATTTTTACCGGTTCTCCATCAGATCGAAGCATTCAAACTGTTCGGGGATAGTTTCTATTCGATTTGCATTTCATTTAAATATTTTTTCTATTTCCTTCATTGTTCGTGACTACATTTGGATTGATAGCTACTTTTGTAGTGGGGTGTTCAGATTGAGCACTCGGTGCTCAGATCTGGGTCAAGTTGTGAGTCAGCATAGCAAGCTGTGAGTCAGTGGTCTGTAAGCTGTGAGTCAGCATTCTTCAAGCTGTGAGTCAGCGTTTTTTAACCTGTGTGTCAGCAGTCAAGCCTCACTTGGTTGAGTGAGGGGTGGACGTAGGTCTTGGGGTAGAGACTGAACCACCTTAAAATTCGATGTCTCCTTGTGATTGTTGGCTTGGCATTGATGGTAGATGCATGCTTAGGCATTTCTATCCATTTAGTGTTTTTTCCATACACACAATTAGGTGTTTGATTTAATTTTTGCATAAGTCATGATTTATTTTGGGGCTGATCTATTCACCCCCCCTCCATATCACCATTCCACATCCAACACGTGAGTCTCATCATCATAGGACCACCCAGCATTGGTGACTAGGCGGTGGATAATGTTTACTTGAGCCGGTGCCTACGGCTGAGGTTGCGGAGCAGGCGGGTGGCTCGGCATCGGATTCTAATGAATCCCTAAGTCTTGTGCAAGCTACTGCTACTATTGTGGCACTGGCTGCTGCGGCCTCAGCGCCTGCCTTCTTCTTTCTTTAATCTCTACAATCAACTTATGCATTTCTACCCAGTCGATGCTCTGCCCCTCATGCAAATCATAAACAAAATCATGGAACTAGTAGCACCTCTCAATTGTGTGCCCGGGTTGCCGATGGAATATACAATATCTAGACAGGTCGACGACCGGATTCCAGTTTAGACATTCTGGGGGAAGCTGGAGATCACCACTGTACATAAGGGCTGAGAAGATGTCTGGAAGGGTTTCTGGCAGCGGAGGGTAATGAGCTCTCTTGGGACCCGGTCGACCAGGTGCATAGCCATTTGGTGGAGGGACATTATGATACTATGGTGGCTATTATGGCTATTGTGGCGGTTGTAGCGGCTGAGGAGCGGGGAATGATGGTTGGGTAGTTGACAGAGTGGTGAACTGGGGGTTGCGGGGAGGTTGCTGGAAGCGAGGTGGAGCGGGTTGGTTAGGGAAGTGGACAGCCTGCACTGGCTCATTCATCTGAACTCCCTCGGTAACTGGGCCCTGGAATTTTCTGGTGGTTTTGGACTTCTGGGCCTCAAACAAGGAGTGAATGGGGGAGTCCTTGAATTGGGTCTGGATAAATCGGGCCCTACTGTATAACTAGTGCATATTGGAAATGTCATTCATAGCTAAGATGTTCTAGAAGCTGGGGGTGGCATTGGAAATCAATAGCTTGACTTTCTCTTCCTCCGAAATCTGCCCGGGCACACGGGCGGCCATCTGCCTCCATCTATCAGCATAAGTTGCAAAGTCCTCATCGGCCTTCATCTTCTCGGTCACCAGGTCAGTAAAAGAATACTCTAGGCCCACCCAGTCTTGGAATCTTTGTATAAACTTTTCTTTAATAACTTTGAAACTCTCTGCCTCCTCCAGTGGCAGGGCATAGAACCACTCCAAAGCTACCCTGTCCAAAGAGCAGTGAAAAATATGCGCCATGAGGCGATTGTCGTATTGGAACTACACCGACTCGTATAAGAACTCCCTTATATGAATGAAGGGGTTGCCATTCCCGTCGTACTTTCGGTACGTGGGGAGCTCCAACTGAGGAGGGAAATAAATGTCACAAAAATTGGGAATCAGGATATCAACTAGGGATTGTGGGCCGACCTGTTTGTGAAGAAGGTTGAGCTACTGCTGCATAGCGGCCCACTTACCGAAAAGTTCCCGTTCCTGAGATGGTGGAGGCAAGATTGGGAGTGCAGACCCGGTATGAGGGGCCGAAGGATAAGTAGACAGAGGGGGGAGCCCGTAAGAGGGATAATGGGCCAAGGGTGGGCCCATATCCCCATGAGCCAAGGGGGTAGCCCCTGCTTGAGGGCGCAAGAAATCGGCTGGGCCTACAAGAGCCTACGGCGCAGGAGGGGTGGTCCCATAAGGATCCGGATAAGAAGACAAAAGGAGCGGGGTCTTCCCCTTGTCAAGCGTCTGATGGGATGAGCTAGAAGCCTGGCCCGCCTCTAGATTGGGAAAATAGAGGAGCTTGGGTTGGACAGGGGTAAGATGGATGGGAGCAGCAGACGAGGCCCCTAACCTAGTAACCAGAGATAAAGAAGTGGCGGCAGCAGACACACCTTGGGGAGAAATTGAAGATGGGGCGTTCAACCCCTGCAATGCTTGGCGAAGAATCTGGAGCTAGGTCGGATCAAGCTGGGCCATCATATGGCGAATATGGCTGGCCGAGTTGTGAGTAGAAGAATCAGAGGGGGAGGGTTGACTACCCTCAATAGCAATGGTCGAAAGAGGAGGGGCGGACCCCTCTCTCCCCTACACAGTCGTGACCCTAGGCGGGTCCTCCAAAAGTCCCTGAGGAAGGGAGTCCTCACAGGAGTGGGAAAAATAGTAAGAAGACATAGTGGAGGGGGAATCGAACAAGGGGTTGAGATAGGAAATGAATAGGGAATTGCCCCTAGGAGAAGATCCTATGGGTGTAACCACCTTAAAATCCCTGTGTTGTGGTTTGCTATGTGATTTCCATCTCTTTTGTCCCTCTTCACAAGTGCTTAAATCTATTGCAAGTGTGTTTCACGTTACTCTACTTCCATCTTTCTCTACGCTTATCCGGCATTGCATTCGCTTTGTCATCACTATCTTGTTGTTTTTGATAGCCTCCTTCAAAGAGGTCATGTTTGAGTGTAGGATCTATTCACCCCCCCTCTAGATCCTCTCACACCATCCAACACGTAGCACTTTGCCCCTATATGGCACTTAGCTCCTACACTCCCAAATGGTAGTTTATGACCGAAGATGCATGATCTTGAGCTGAAGCCTGAGCCGTCTGATCTTCTATGGATACCTGGTAATAGTCATGCTAGTTCAAGAGTTTTGCAAGGCTGGAAACAGATCAGAGGTGCCCAGGGTAATGACTCTTGGGAAAATCCCCTGATGCTTAAGTCAACAAGATAGTAGAGTTTAGTGCGAATGAAACAGAGAAAGGAGATGGACACGAGATTACTCTCCAATAATAAGGGTGACTAAGAGTGCCCAAGATTTTTTACCTTTCTGGAGGGTTTTTCTTCGCTTATATAGTGGCTTTGTGCCTTTCAAAAGCGGGGGAAGAGAGAGTGATCGGGGGATGTTACCCCATTTATTGCGGGCTTTCTACCGTCCTAGGGCGTTTACCCTTCTCATCTCTTAACCCCCGAGCTTCCCTCGATCAGTTATATTCGAGTAACACTTGGGCTTTCCCGAGTGACCATTACTCGGACGTTCCCGGGCCTAGAGGCCGCCTAGGGTATGATGGTCTGAATCGAATTGGGTTTCTTGGCGAGTGAGCCCAGGAGTGGGGCTGTCACTCGCGGAGTGGGTCTAGCTGGGTCTGTCGGGGCCAATTGGGCCTTGCTGGGCCATATATATTTTGGGCTGCTCTTTTACCCCTTTCCACTTGCCCCCCTACTCCTGAGTCAAGGGTTAGGCTCGAAGAGTAAGATGTATTCGGGCTATATTAGTGGCTCAGATGGGGTTTTGGCCATTGCGACCTGTCCCAGTTTCAAAGTTTAGGGGGCATTAATATGTCTGTCCTAGTATATGGGGGCTCTAGCAGGATCATGATGATGTATTCATGTTGGTTCGGGGGCACTTCTCTTGGAGTTTGTAACGTTGCTGCGGTGGTTTTTTTCGAACTGTTTAGGACGTAGAAATAGTGTTTCAGCTTGCGCTCCATGCTTCCTCCATTTAAGACATTTCCCTTCGTCTTGTTCACGGATTCACAACGGGATTCATGCGTTGGGAGAGTAGCCAATGGGAGTGAAAGATCTTAAAGTCCTTTGCGGAGTTAGCAGAGATTATTGCAGAGGGGATCTGTAAGCTTCCCCCTCCTGCTAGCTTATTAGACTCCAACTTTTTCGCTTCTCCTCCCCATTCTTCCATGGTAGAACATGGTCTTGAAGCGGAGATCTAGGAATTTGAGCAAGGGGCAGGAAGTTCAGAGCCTGTGTCCAGCCATCATCTCCGCAGTGAGCTAATGTTGGAATGATTTTTTTATCTTTATTTATTTTTATCTATTTATTTACTTATTTATTTGGTTCTTTAGTAGGCATGCCAGTCACTCTTGTGACAATTTATTATGCGCTCATCTGACTGATCAGATAATTATGGGTGATCATGTCGGGACCTAAAACCCGTCGTACCATAAAGACTACGACATTAATTACGCCCCTCCGAAAGAGGGACAACCCTTGATTAATCACCAAAATAAAGACCATGGGGTCCATATAATTAAAGATGCAATTTCATGTAAGCACACGATATGGTAATTCTTATTTATTAAATCGACTCCCGGTACGAGGCGGAGAACTTAGGTCTTAGGACCACCATCACACATAGTGATAGCTTCCGGTCGGGCGTGACCCGACTTTCTATTAATCACCATTTAATATACCAGAGGATCAAATCATGCAAGCATGCAAGATGACAGTATTCATTATTATCATTTGTTATTTGTCTAATCATTTATTTATAACTCCGAGAGAGATTTAGGTAGCGCCACCCTACTCTGAGGAGCATCAGGGCCTTTTTATTTTGAAGTTGTGTATCACGTTACGGTGCGCACACATGGACTCATGAGGTAGGCCAAGTATGACTGTATTTGAGCAAGTCCATAGATCATCGGGACAATGTATGCCGGGGCACGGCAAATTTGATATTTGAGAAGAGAGGAAATGCAGTTGAAACCCGATCGGAACAAATCAAATTCAATGAGTTATCGACTTGGGACAAGGTCACGCTTCGGCTAAAACGAGAGTGAGTCCCGAGAACCGAGCACGATCCGTCGGAGCGACATTAATATCTCATACCCGGGGGTCAGGGAAGGTGAGAACACCAGAACAGACATGGCCATTATTCTTTATTTATTCTTGTTATTATTTTAGGCGCATGAACGCCCTTGTTCTGATCATTTTCTTTTTATATCATTCCTTTTTCATTGCTCACTTATTGTTTGTTCATTCTTTATTTGTTTTATGTTCTCTTATATCAGATACAGACACCTTTTAATTTCTTTTATTATTATTATTATTATTGTCACTTTTTTTATTCAGCCATCATTTGTTTATTATGTATTCTTTTCTTAAATTCTCTCTTTTGAGGCCATTTCCACTGGCTCAAGAAGCAGAGCAAACCACGCAAGGTGCGTAGGAGTATAACGGCTCTACCAGTAGCCGTTATACCCTTAACGCATCTGGACAGGTGCGTTAAGTTCAACAGAACAGGAAATCTATTTTTCTGAGTTTTCTGAGTTTTGATTTTTTTGTTGTTTTAATTATTATAAATGCAATGTAATGATCCCCTATGACTCTATGACTAACCATATGACTTAATTCGTGTAGGGGAAGAGACGGACACGGATCACATGGTTACAAGTCCGGGCGGTCTACCTCGTGTTGCCAGAGTATCAACGGGAAAGGTTGGCAGCCATGGGCTTCGGGGAAGTCCTGAGCATCGAGGTGGCCAGAGTGGACATGGCACTCCTACTAGCTCTACATGAGAGGTGGGATTCGGTTAGCCGAGCCTTCATATTCCCGTGGGGGCATATGATTCTGACCTTGGAGGATATGGCCCGGATCAGCGGCTTGCGGGTGCACGGCAAAGCGGTGACCGGGTGGGCATACGTCAACTACCGGGAGCTTGCTCAGGAGCTTATCGGCTTGGACTTGATGAGGCCGGGGCGTCCATCGTCCCAATTATCAGGGTCGGTGCTCCAAGAAAGCCTGGGACTCCGGAGAGCAGCGGCGGCAGTCGGAGAGTTACCAGAGCAGCACATTGACCGAGTGATTGAGTAGGCTCGCCCGAGCGTGGCGGCGGAGCCGGGACCGGATGGAGATAGAGTCCTGAGACGCTTCCTGATGCTATTGTTCGGGAAGCTATTATTTACGACGCGGGCTGATGTGATCAGCTGCCGTCTCCTTCCTCTACTGGCCGATCTGAGCCGAGTGAGGAAGTATGCTTGGGGAGCAGCAGTGCTGGCCTTCCTATTCCACTCGCTCAGCGCCACCGACCGGGTGACCATACTCGGTGGCTTCTCACCTTTCTTGTAGGTAAAATGCCTAAATGCCTTTATTATGCTTCTATTGTGCTTCTAATTGACTAAAATGTTGACATTTTCTTATAAATGTAGTTTTGGGCCTTTTTATACCTGCCCGGGATTGCCTGAGGTGTTGAGCTGTACCCGGGGCGGTTTCCCATCGCGAGGCGGTGGAATATTGCCCAGAGCGTGGGGTCGATCCAGCGGTCGACTCGGGTGATCCAAGAGGACCTCGACTTATTCCCGCACGCATCGGTAAAAGCCTGAACCCTTATATGCTCTTCTACATGTTTCTAAATGCTTTTCAAATACTGATATGAATGCTAACATGAATGCCATATGCTGACAAATGAATGGCCCCTTTCAGGTGCGTTGGTCACCGTACTAGGACGAGGACCATACGGGGCAGCCGTGGGTCGAGGCCTTCCTAGCTTATCGAGGACGGGACGTTTGGCTTCAATGCATCAATGTAATCGAGCCCCTCCATTATCGGCTGATTATGAGGACGAGGGGAGTACACCAGCCAGCGGTGAGGTTCCCACATCGACACGACGAGTGCCTGGGAAAGTCTGCCGAAGGGATTGGCAGTGATATTGATTGGAGCGGCCGAGCCAGAAAATATGTTCAAGATTGGAAGCATAAAGGTAAGGCCGTGATAGAGCGGGCGGACAGCGACGAGGCATATTTAAAAGCCTTCACCCGTCGGTACGGCAGCCAGGTTTACCGCGGGGCCCGATGACCGGTATGAAATGCTAAACTTGACTTTCTATTCTATATGAATGAATGCTATGCTATGCATGACACCCATTTTCTAAATGTAGCTAGACCCACAAGGGCGCATAGCCGAGCTCGAGGGGCTTCTCGACGCTACGGTGCAGTAGAGGGACGAGTACCGAGCAGCTCTGGAGCTTCTGGTGAGTTTTCTAAACTTAATACTGAAATGCTTATGCAAACTTTGACTGACCTTCTAAAATGCAGCGGGTCGAGGGAGCCCAGAGGACCAGACCGGATGCGCTGTCTTCCTCTACTTAGCCAGCTGGGGGACAGGCTGACTGGGACGCCAAGTTTACCCGAGCTGTAGCCTGAGCCGAGGAGGCCGAGGCTACCCTTGCGGAGCGGGTAAGAAACTAGACCTTTCCTAAAAAATGCTTCATGATTATGCAAATGCCTAGACTAACCGATATGCAAAAAATGCAATGTGCAGGCGAGGGAATTAGCTGCAACGTTGGGAGAAGCGACCAAGGTACCTCGTCTCCGGGGGGAGGTTGACCGGCTCCAGGGAGAGGTGCCCCGACTGAGCGGCGAGGTGACCCGGCTGAGTGGGGAGGCAACGGACATCAAGTGGTATCGGACCGGGGCTCGCGAGGCACGACTTAAGATTTTTGAACTGAAGATCGAGCTCCAGCCATGGAGCCGACCGTCCGGCTGATGGACCGAGCACCTAAGCGGACGACGTCGCGGAGCGGCACAGTAGGAGGCTCATGGAGCGTGGCACCAAGCACGTCGGTGGGTGATGTCTTGGCCAACTCTTCCACTCACCGGAGGAATGAGGAAGCGGAGCAGAGACGCCCGCGGGAAGAGGAGGAGGAAAGCGCCATGGAGCCACCGCCAAAGTGGCACGAGGGTACCGGGGATAGCAGTGGCCCGGGAGATAGACCGACGGAGTGATGTTTTGTTTTTATTTTTTGTGGTTTTGTAGTTTTTTCTTTTTTTTAGCTTTAAGCATAACGCTTATCTATGAAACACCACCCTATAACCCTTGCCCTCATCGCCGTCAACCTCCTGCTGGTTTGCGGTTGCGAGAAAACCCAGCCGGCTCAAAGTGTCAAGCCAACTACCACCACAGACACCCTGCGTATGTATCTCACAGCGTCCGGCGAGCCTTACGAATATACCGCCTACAATAACGATCCTTATTATGGCCCCGGCGGCAATATCGACGAACTGATGGCCATGACCTGGACCGTCGGCGGAAACGTGGTACCCGGCAGATCGTTCTTTAAATTCAACCTTTCGGCCATACCTCAGGGAACTACGCTGACATCGGCCCGGCTTATGTTTTTCTCCGACACCTTGCCGTCGAATGGCAATATGGTCGACGCCAACTATGGCACGAACAATGACTTCTATATCCAGCGCGCCGATACCGCCTGGGACCCCGCCACCATTAGCTGGAGCAACCAGCCGGCGCCGGATACGGCCGGCGAAGCCCATGTTCCGGAGACCAGTGAGGCTTTCCTCGATCTGAATGTAGATGTGACGACGATCGTCAACAACATGCTTGCTCACGGCAACTACGGTTTTATCATGCGGCTGGACACCGAGATCGTCTATAACTCACGGTTGTTCTGTTCCGGCACTTATGCCGATTCTGCCCGGCATCCTTATCTCGTAGTAACGTATTGACAAACCGCGATCGCTTCTTTTTTGTACTTTTACGCCGATGCTGGTTCCGCCCCGGGCGGATTAAAATGGGAAGACCGGTTCAAATCCGGCGCTATACCCGTAGCTGTAAGTGCCATCGATCGATGTCCGCGCACACTCCTGACCACTGTTCCGCGTAACCGGAACGGGAAGGCTTGCCGGACAGGCACAAGCCAGAAGACCTGCCGCATTATCCTTTTGGCTGAACCCTTCGGGTCAAAGGCGGCCGAACGTTCCGATAAAAGTATTCGCTATGCACAGGAGTTCGAGTTTCTTTTTGGCAGGGATCAGGTTATTTGTCATCTGCTGTAGTCTGGCGGGCTACGGCCTGTTTCTCGCCGGCTGCGGTGGCCGGGATGGATCGTCCGGGGGAGAGCCCGCAAGGGCATCCCATTTTATCAAACACATGCCGCTAACGTATGCCCATGGTTTCGGGATCGATTATTACGACGGCTATCGCGAGGTCAGCGTCGTCAATGCGATGGCGGGTCATGCCGATACCCTCCATTTTTTGCTGGTAGACTCCGGTGTTGCGGCGCCTGCCGACCGGCCGGGTATCCCTGTGATCACGACGCCTGTGCGGCAGTTCGCGGTGCAGAGCTCGGTGCACGTAGCTTTGGCGGATTTCGCCGGCGTCACGGATAGGATCATTGGACTGGGCAATTTTCAGTATATCAATTCGCCCACCATTCGGGAACGCATCAAAGAGGGTAAGGTCAAAGAGATCGGCATCGACAGCCGGATCAACAGCGAGTTGGTGATCTCTATGCATCCCGGGGTATTGATCGCCATGACCAACCCCGACGCGGCCTTCGGGCAATACAAACCCCTGATGGATGCCGGCATCCCCGTGATGCCGGATGGGGAATGGCTCGAGACGACACCGCTGGGCCGGGCGGAATGGGTGAAGCTTGTCGGCGCGCTGGTCGATAAGGAAGACTATGTCGCGGCAAAATTCGACAGCGTGGCCCGGGCCTATAACCAGCTGGCGGCCATCGGCTCCGCCGCCAAAGATAAGCCTACCGTGATCGTGAACATGCCTTTTAAAGGAACCTGGTATCTACCGGCAGGCGGCAATTATCAAACGCAATTCCTCAAGGATGCCGGAGCGACCTATCCCTGGGCCGACAGCAAGGGAACCAACAGCCTGTCGCTTACCTTTGAAGCGGTGGCGCCCGTAGCACTCAAGGCGGACTACTGGCTCAACATGGGCTATGTGGATTCCAAAAGCGATCTCCTGGCGAAAGACAGCCGGTACGCCACTTTTCATGCCTTTCAAACCGGCACGTTGTATAATTACAATAGACGGGTGAACGACCTCGGCTCGAACGACTATTGGGAGTCGGGGATCGTCAACCCGCATCTTATCCTGGCCGATCTGATCCGTATCCTGCATCCCGGCCTGCTGCCGCAGGATACGCTGTATTATTATAAACAACTCAAATGAGGGTCCTCATTCGAAGATTCCGTCTTGGTGGACTATTGATCCTTCTCGTGCTGGCGTTTTTGTTCGACCTCTCTTCGGGGCCGATACGCATCCCCGTGCGCGCTATCTTTCATATGCCGCCAGCTCCACCGACTCCGACGGTCTGGCCCGTGCCAACTGCTCCCGCAGGCGGGCTGTCTCCTCCTGCGCCTCGGCACGGTCTCGCTCCGCCAACTCCCTCGATCGGATGCTCTGCTCTAGCTCCCCGCGCAGACAGGACACCTCCTCCCTCAAGCTGCAGCCCTGCGCCAGCTCCTCGCGCAAGCGGGCGGCCTCGTCCTGTGCCAGCATGAGCTCCTCTCATAGCTGGTCAGCCTTGCCGATGGAAGCTGTCAACTCTGTCACCTGCACACATGCATTTCACCATTAGTCAACTACATTTTAATATAATAAGAACAGAATTCACAAAGGGAAGTGTAGAACGTACCCGCTCGGCGAGTGCTGCCTCGGCCGCAAAACTGAACCGAAACTCACAGATCCTAACTCGAAAAATAGTTCCGGGCATAATGAAATCAATTTCTCCGTGAAAATAAATCTGGGACCCGAGAAAAAAGATCCGAAGGGTCTGGGATATTACAGCCCTCCCCCCTTAAATAAATTTTATCCTCAAAATTTAAAATATGGCATAGGGGGGAAAGAAGAGGGGAAAACTCACTCGAATAGGTAAGGGAACTGCTGACGCATCTCATCCTCACGCTCCCAAGATGCCTCACCGCCAGAGTGCCACTGCCACACCACCTTAACCAGGGGAATAACCTTGTTTCGCAGATGTTGCTCTCGCCGATCCTCAACACGGATGGGGAACTCCGGAAGAGATAGATCGGGAGTCACCTCGGGCCAAATGGAATCCTCCAAAACATGAGAGTCATCGGGCATGTACTTCCGCAACATCGAGACATGAAACACATCATGCACTGACGCCAACTCTGGGGGTAACTACAATGGATATGCAACCTCGCCAATGCACTCCACAATGGGAAAAGGGCCAACATAGCGGAGACTCAACTTCCCACGCCTGCCAAAGCGCATTACCCCCTTCAAAGGAGAACCTCTTAAGAATATTCGATCACCAACAATAAAATTGAGGGGTTGCCTTCTCCGATCGGCATAGCTCTTTTGCCGACTCTGAGCCGCCAACATGTTCTGACGGACCAAATGCACCACATTCACTCACTGCTATACCAACTCTGGTCCCGTCATAACATGCTCACCAACCTCAAACCAATCGAGTGGAGTCTGACACGGTTGCCCATACAACGCCTCATAGGGAGCCATCCAAATGCTCGAATGATAGCTATTGTTGTAGGCAAATTTCACTAATGGTAGATGGTGCATCCAACTCCCCTGCCACTCCAGGCAACATGACCTCAGCATGTCTTCTAGCGTCTGGATTGTCCTCTCTGACTGACCATCTGATTGAGGATGATAGGTCGAGCTAAAAGCTAACTTGGTGCCTAGAGCTCTTTGGAAATTCCTCAAGAATTCAAAAGTGAAACACGGATCTCGATCTGACACAATGGAAATGGGGATTCCATGCAAAGGCACGATCCCCTCGACATAAAGACGTGCCAGCTTGGGCACACTCCAGTTGACTCTGATCGGTAACAACCGAGCCATCTTCGTCAGCCTATCCACAAGCAACCAAATGCTATCATGCCCACTCGGAGTCCTTGGCAATCCCAGAACAAAATCTGTGGTCATGTGGTCCCATTTCCACGTGGGAACCTCCAAGGGCTAAAGCGTAACTCCAGGTCGCTGGTGCTTCACCAACACCTGCTGACAGATCAGGCACCTGGCCACGAACTCAGTAATATCTCTCTTCATACCAGGCCACCAGAATTGTCTCCTCAGGTTCCTATACATCTTCGTCGCACCCGAATGTATAGTGTACCTACTCCCATGAGCCTCTAGTAACACCGCACGTCTTACCTACTCCTCGACCGGGACGTATAGCCTACCTCAGAATCTCACCGCTCCATCCTCGTCGAGTTCCATATTAGCCATGGCCAGAATCTGGGGCAACTCAGGGTCTGCATGCTGAGCCTCTGTCACCTGACGACGGATGGCTGGAGTGACAGTCAAGCTCGCTAGCACAGCCAACCTTGGCTCTCGGGGAACCTTGAGCGTAAATGTCACTTCTGGCACTTATTCCCAGAGTCTCCATTTTCTCAACATCATCACACTGACCACGACCTTCCTACTCAAGGCATCGGCAATGACATTTATCCTACCCGACTGATAAGATAGGGTGAAGTCATAATCCTTCATATACTCCATCTATCTCCTCTGCCTGAGGTTAAGGTCCTTCTGAGTGAACACATATCTCAAACTCTGATGGTTAGTGAACACCTCAAGCTTCTCATTGTACAGATAATACCTCCAAATCATCAATGCAAAGATCACAGCAGCCAACTCAAGGTCATGGGTAGGGTAGTTTTCTTCATCTAGCTTTAACTACCGCAAAGCATACGCCACAAATCTACCATGCTGCATCAACACAGCACCCAAACCAACCCTGGAAGCATCTGTACACAACACAAAACCTCCCGATACAGAGTGCAACACCAACACTAGTGCCGAAGTGAGCAACCTCTTCAGCTCCATAAAGTTCTGCTCACACTCATCGGCCCAGACAAAAGGTACATCCTTCCGCATAAGTCTGATCATTGGGGCCGCAATATGAGCAAAGTCCTGAATGAATCTCCTATAATAGCGTGCAAGCCCCAAGAAACTCTGAATCTCTATCATGGACCTCAGCCTTGGCCACTGCATCACAGCCTCGACCTTGGCAGGATTCACGAAAATACCATCACCAAAAATCACGTGCCCCAAAAAGTGCACCTCACAAAGCCAAAACATGCACTTGCTGAGCTTCGCATATAACTGGTGATCTCGTAAGGTCTGCAACACAACCCTCAAATGGTACACGTGCTCCTTTGCAGACTGCACATACACTAGGATATCGTCCACAAACACAACCACGGACTAGTCCAAGTAGGGATAAAACACCCTATCTATCAGATCCATGAACGCTGCGGGGGCATTGGTGAGCCAAAACTACATCACCAAGAACTCATAATGCCCATACCTCGTACTGAATGCAGTCTTCTCCACGTTAGACTCACGAATTCACAACTGATAGTAATCAGACTGTAGATCAATCCGTGAGAACACTCGAGCAGACTAAAGCTGATCGAACAAATCATCAATCCGCGACAGCGGATACTTGTTCTTAATGGTCACCTCATTCAGTTGTCGGTAGTCAATACACAACCTCAGACTACCGTCCTTCTTCTTCACAAATAATACTGGCGCACCCCAAGGGAAAAGCTAGGATGAATATACCCCTTGGTGAGCAACTCCTGCAACTGCGCCCTCAATTCCCTCAACTCAGTGGGAGCCATACGATAAGGACCCTTCGATAAAGGTCCAGTACCAGGCACAACCTCGATAACAAAATCAATCTCCTGCTGGTGAGGTAGTCCAGGCAAATCCTTGGGAAAAATATCGAGAAACTCGCACACCACCGGAATGTCTTCCACTTCCAGACACTATTGGTCTACCATGACCATAGAAGTGAGAAAATCCTGACATCCGGCATCAAGCAACCTACGGGCCCTAATAGCAAAAATGAGAAAATGAGGAGAGGTAGATTGGATACCTTGGAAATAGAACACGGGTCTATGGGGAGGCTAAAAGTAGACCCTCTTCATTCCGCAATCCACCATCGCTCCATGTGCCTCGAGTCAATCCATGCCCAAAATCACATCATAATCCCGAAGGTGCAACGCATAAAGCCTGCCTGGCAAGTTCCACCCCTCGATCCACACTGGAAACTTGTCGAAGCAATACGGGGTGAACATGTAATCACTAGAAGGTAATTCCACAGCCAAATGACATGACATCTGGGACACTGGGTCGTCTACACTCAGCATAAAATCCTCCAATATAAATGAATGTGACGTGCTAGAATCGAACAAAACTCAAGTCACGCAACCCAAAATCATAACAGTACCTTCCATAAGCTGCGACGACTCTACCTCTACCCTGGTCATGTGTGTGATCTTGCCTCGAGACCTCTGCCTGCCCACACTCACTGACCGTGGTAGTGGCGGATGCTGCCCCTACTCCTGAAGCTGCTGCTGCTGCTGTTATGGGTACTACTACTGCTGAGGATACTGGGGTGGCTGACGTGGCCTCTGAGGATAGTCACGCGTCATATGCCCTGCCTAGTCACAACTGAAACAAATCACTAGTGCCATGCACTGCCTGCCTGGATGTGATTCGCCACACTAGGACATGACCCTCAAGAACCATCGATTGATCCCTGACACTGATAAGGCATCGGCTGCTGAACACTAGCCGAAGACGCATGCCTCTGATCTCTGCCCTCCTTACGCTTCTTACCAAAGTTATTCCTGAAAAACTTCTTAACCTTGGAGCCAAAAGACGCAGGTCCTGCCACTGATGCCACTGGTGTCGAAGCTCCTGAACTACCCATAGAGTGCTGAAAGGTGCCTTGCTGTTGGGCAGCCATCTGCTGGCTGCGGCCTCACTGGGACTGCCCCTGGCCAACCTGTCCTTGGGTCCTCTGCATATCTAGCTCCAATGACGTCACTACACGGGAAGCCATCTCCAAATCAGTGGCAGTGTTCGCTATCAGAAGGTGCCTCAGCTCCTTCCTCAAACCCTGGATGAATTGCTCGGTCTTCAGCTCCTCATTCTCCATGATATGGGGAGCATAATGCCCCAACTCCACAAATCGAGCCCTATACTACAGCACTAACATGTCGCCCTGAACCAACTCCAGAAACTGATGCATCTTCTGCGGACCAACATAGGATGGGAAGTAAGCATGCTCGAAGACCTTGACGAAGTCCTTCCACAGAATCTACTGAAGTGAACAAGACTGAAAGGACGTCTTCCACTTTGAAGACCACCAAGCTCGAGCCATACCCTGCAACTGGTTGCAAGCCAGCATCACCTTGTCTTCCTTGGCACAGTTCATAGAGCTGAACACTCTCTCCATCTCATCAAGCCAATCTCTAGCCACGGGTCTGGCTGGCCACCATAGTAGGGTGGCTGGAACTATAAAAAGTCCCTCACTGCACGACTAGGTCCACCCCTGGATGATGAGTCATCACCATCATCTCCGCCGATCTACTGAGTCATGAACTGAAACATGCCCCGAATAAAATCCTCTGCCCCGGGAACTCTGGTTGCATCCTCTGCCTTAGTGGCAACTGGTGGCACTCTGCTCTGCTCCTCCTACTCATCCTGAATCTCTACCAACTGTCCCTGCTGGGAGCGAGTCCTCCGCCTCGGTGCCATGCTCACCCCTGGAGCAAAAGATAGATGACATGAAAAATTGCGAAGTCAATAAAATGTTCGGTGCCCTAAGCTAGTGCCGACTGTACATCATTATTGTGGACTAGTGGTGTCACAACCCGAGATTATGTAGCAGAAACAATCGGGAACGCGAATAGCCAGCATGGTAAGCCTCGAGCAAGTAATATAATCAAAGTGCAAGAACAATCACACAACGTAATTGCATAATAATTTAATCAACCTTCTCTTCCATTTCATATTAAATAATCATAATTCAAATACACAAGTATTTGACTCTCTTTAAACATCTAAACTTAACAAAAGAAAAATTACATATAATGACTCAATCTAGACATATTTCGATAATTCTAGGTCTTTACTCGATTCCATGAAACCTTTAATCGCTCTCGGACCCACTACTGGAGTAATCCGAATCTGATTCACTCATACTTCCTGAAATATTGAGAAAGTAGGTAATAAACACACTTGGCTAGTAGGTATCTTCGCATCAACATGTAGGTAATGTTAAAGTAATCAATGTTTTAGCTCTAAATAAATAAGGTAAATCATGTAGATGCGACGAACCACGTAAATAAAACCAAAGTAACAAGATAAATTGAGAATATGATTGAGCAAGTATGATCAAGTAAGAATGTGATTATGGTCTTTCATGAACAAGAATGTAACAAGAATGTACCTTTTATAACCACGAAGGCTATGCACTAGAAAATTATGTAACAACAAGGTGACATATTTAGACTCTCATTGTTCATTAGAAATAACCTTGGTGTCAGATTGTAGCTCACTTGATTTGCCCTCATGTGCCATCAAACACATACTTTGCATCAATTCTTCTAGATCTTCCATGTCTTCATCCTCATCCTCCTTGTCATCACTCCACGTAGTGACCATTGCTTTCTACTTCTTGCTCATTTCTTTCTTGAATTTCTTCTTGAGATCCAGGCATTCACCACGTATGTGGCTAGGCTTCTTACACTCGTAGCATATCACATCATTTAGCTTACTACCTTCACCCTTGACCATTGGTTGCTTTTTGGGGTTCTTCTTGAGTTTCCCTGGAAATCTTTTTCAGTCTCTCAGAAATTTCTTGACTTTCCTAGTCAGCATAGCAATATCTTCTTCATCACCACTGTCATCTGAGGAATCTTCAGCACTGGAGTCAGATCTTTGAGGATTTGACTTAAGAGCTACCATCTTCTTTTTCTTTACATCTTCTTCATTCCTTTTTATATTAATCTCATAGGTCATCGGAGATCCTATGAGCTTATCTAATGAAAGCACAGACAGATCCTTTGAATCTTCTATAACTGTGGCCTTGGTATGCCACGTCGATGACAAGGACATTAATACTTTCCTGACGAGTTCAGAATTGGTGTACTCCTTTCCTAAAGCTTTCAAGCCATTTGTGATTTCCGTAAGTCTTGCAAACATCTCTGAGACACTCTCTTTGGACTTCATCTTAAACAATTCGTAGTCTCGCACAAGTAAATTTGCCTTCGTTTCCTTGACTTCCGAGGTGCCTTCATATATGAGCATTAACTTATCACACATCTCTTTTGCTGAGGAACGCATAAAACATGAGAGTACTCATTAGGATGAATTGTACATTGTATCATATTCAAAGCATTAAAATTTGTTGTGCAATTTTTAATGTCTACCTCAGTCCATTTATCTTCATCCACAGGTAAGGCATATGGACCTTTATTAACTACCTTCCAGATTTCAAAATTTTGGGCACGAAGGAATACAATCATCCTGTTTTTCCAGTGAGTATATTTTGACCCATCAAATAATGGGGGTCGATGAATGGAATGCCCTTCGGGCATTAGACTCTTGTTCGCCATTGCACATGATCACTCCAAGATGATTAAATCCACAATATATAGAGCCGAGGCTCTGATATCAATTGTTGGGCCAGTACAATAGCAATCAAGAGGGGGGTGAATTGATTGCCCCACTTAAATATTATGCCCAAAATTAGAGTTAAAAGTAATGATTGTAACTTCATCAGAATGAAACTCAATTAGATTAAATTAATTTATTTCGATTAATTGTGGATGAGAAAATGTGATATGTAATATTCTTTAGAGCAACTTACAAGATCTATTTCTATCCACCGAAGCCAAGAACACGTATGGTTGACAGTAAGTTCAAAATGCAGCAAGACAACTCGCATAGAAGCACACCATAAGCAAACCACTGCACAAGAGATTTTTAGGTGGTTCAGATGCACCCGTGTACAATCCTACGTCCACCCCTTACAACTCGTGAGGATTTCACTAACTTGTAACCCGCTACAAGATAGCCAACCACACATACGGAGAACAAATTCTCTACCACACACACACACACGCAGATTGAGTCTACAACACACAACGCATAACCATAGGCACTCCTGTGAAGATCAAAATCTCTGCACACACACAGAGTAAATCTCTGAAAATGAGGATCAATGTATGCTTTGATGACTACAAATTAACCCACAAGATAAGAAAGCCAAAAAGATTTGAATTCCCCCTGAAAAATAGATGAAATGCCCTCAACGTAAACTCCAACTCTGCAGCTTCTTGATGATCCGAGTGCTCTAGGAGGTAGAGGATGAATGGAAGAAGCTTTTAGTAAGATCAATCCACCTTGGAAACCTTGGGAAGACCTTCTCCAACCTTGGTCACATTCTCCTCTGGTTTCCCCCTCTCTTCTTCTTCCTCTTCCTCTCTTCTCTTGTTCTCCAAGCTTCTTCTTCTTCCAATCTCGTATATATGCCTCAAAGAGATATTTCAAAGACCAAATGACCATTAAAACCCTTCTAGAAACAACCCAAACCTTTCTCCAATGATAGACCATAAAGTGAGGGTACAAAAGTCAATTTAGGAGGCCATAGGAAAGCCCCATGAGCAGCCCATGCGAAGTTCACCCAGGACACGTATGTCGGGTAACAACATCAGTCGACCGATTTAACGAATCAATCGATCGACCTATGCACGAGATGGGGTGGCCTGGCGATTGTCGATCGACCAGTCTAATCTATTAGTCGACTGGCCTAAGCACATGGAGGTGTGGGCTGGCGAGTGTCGATCGTTTAGTTTAATCCATCGGTCGACCAAAATTTACTATGTCTGCAATCGGTCGATCGGTTGCCTTCGTCGGTCAACCGAATTTGCTCTAGGTGCCATTTTCCTACAGGTTTCTTCTACTGGTAGGTTTTGGTCAACCGACCTTCATCATTGGTCGACCGGAGTACTGTGGACACACTTTTGGGGGCACTTCATCTTTTCATTCATTGTTCGTTTGTTTATTTGTTTGTACGATTTATTGAGTGCGAGGGCGTGCTAGTCACTGAGGTGATGATTTATTCGAGCATAGAAGAAACTGCCAGATGCTACTGCTAGAAGGAACAGAGACTCTATTAGCCCCAGTATGATGAGATTCTCATTAGGGAAGAGATTTTTTAGAAGCAGAGGCCAAGGGGAAAATGACTTAAGGTGACAGGAACACAAAGTATTTTTACAGATTGGCTTTGATAAGGAGGGTGGAGAACCATATTGTTTCTCCACAAGTGGCGGATCAGTCTATCCAAAGGGGGGAGGGCATCAGACGGTACGCCATGGACTTTTACACTAGGTTTTTCATGGAGGAGCAGATAAGCAGGCTAGACTTTTCTCATGATTTGCTTCCGCACCCCTCTTATGAGAGTGAGACTCTCGTGAGTCCCTTTCTGGAAGAGGAGATCAGACTTGTAGTCTTCTCTTCTACGGGAGACAAGGCTCCTGGGCCAAACAACTTCCCCATGGTGTTCTTCCAACAGTGTTGGGACATTGTCAAACAAGCCCTTGTTGGTGCAGTTCAAGAGTTCCAGGAAGACAGGGCACACTTGTGAAGCATAGAAAAAAACTCTATCAGTGATGATTCCTAAAAAGATAGATGCACAAGATCTGGCAAACTTGAGACTGATTAGCTTGATGAATAGCATTTACAAAATCATCTCTAAGGTACTAGCTAGGAGGCTCAATGGGGTCATTGGTGGACTGGTCAGTGACTACCATGGCGATTTCATCAGGGGAAGGCATATCAAAGAAAACTTTCTAATTGCTCACGAGTGTAGCTAAATAAGAGGGGAGTGGTCCTCAAGCTGGATTTTGAGAAGGCTTGACAAGGTTAATTGGTGTTGTCTCCTTCAGGTGCTAGAGAACATGGGATTCCACCAGACTTGGCTAAGGTGGATATGGGAGTGCATCTCGTCTGAATCTTTTGCTATGCTCATTAATGGGCAGCCATCCTCTTATTTCCAGAGTGGTAGAAGGCTTCAACAGGGTGACCCGATATCTCCGTTATTGTTTATGTTGGTGGCTCACATTTTGAGTAGATTGTGGATAAGGGTTGAGACTGTAGGGATTGTCCAAGGATTCTAGCTAGGTCGAGATGGTATTTGTATTACCCACCTGTAGTATACAGACGACATGATCCTTTTCCTAGCTGATAAGGAGCAGCAAATGTTTGACGTCGGGTTGATGCTTCAAATGCTTCAGGACATTAGTGGTCTGAAGGTTAACTACTCCAAAGGTCAAATAGTCAGAATTAACATGAAGGCTTTAGCGCTCAGATGGGCTGCTGGTATCTTCGGGTGTCAGATTGGAGAATTTTCTTTCTCTTCTCTGGGCCTACCTCTTACCTTTGGAGCTCTTCATTATAGGGATTGACAAGTGGTGGTGTAGAAATATGAATCCAAGCTTGCAAGTTGGCAGGCAAGACTCCTCTCATATGGAGGTCGCCTTGTGTTGTGCAAATATGTGTTGGACAATTTGCCAACATATTTTCTCTCCATCTTCAGAATCCCCAAGAAAGTGGCGGAGAAGCTAGATTCCATCCAGGCTAGATTCTTTTGGCATGGAAGTGGAAACAAAGAGAAAGGATGGCATGGTATTTCTTGGGGGAGAGTCTTTAAGAGCAAGAAAGGAGGCGGGATGGGAATCAAGAACATCAGAGATTTCAACCTAGCGCTTCTTTGTAAGTGGTTGTGGAGGCTTGCGACTAAAGGACTTTGGATGTAGCTTATCAGACAGAGATATTACTCCGCACCTAGAGTGTGGGATTTGTTTCCGTCCACACTATACAAGGTCTCCCCGATCTGGAGAGGCATCCTTCATGATATTGATTTTATCAGAGCTAGTGTTCAGGTTAGCTTGGGTGATGGACAGAAGAGCATGCTCTGGTAGGACAGGTGGTGTGGTGATTTCACTTTTGCAAAGGTTTTCCCATCCTTGTTCGCTATTGCAGGGGCACCTAGAGGGTCTGTGGCTTAGTCCTTTGATGTAGACCTCGTCGGGGGTATTTGGGATCCCACCTTCAAGAGAAATCTTCAGTCTCGGGAGATGGACCAGCTTCAATTTCTTTTGCCTTTCCTTCTTGACTTTCGGCTAGTGAGCGACATGGCAAGCACTTGGGTGTGGAGATGGGCGAGGGAGGGGGCCTTCTCAATCAGGTCCGCCTACTCTCTCATCTAGAAGGGGGTGTGCGGCACCCTTATGCTTCACAGGTTTGGGCTCCCAAGAGCCCATTGAAGGTGCAGATGTTAGTTTGGAGGATTTCATATGGGCGGCTTCCCACCTATGATAGGGTGACACCTTTTCTTCAGCATATTTCTTCCTTGTGTTGCTTGTATGGGGAGGAGGAAGACATGGACTATCTATTCACAGGTTGTGCCTATGCGAGCGATATATGGATGAGGATACAATAGAGACTCTAGCAGCCAGTTCGTCAATTCATAGGGGTGCAGCAACTCTTCACCAGGTGGCATAGGGCATGCAACATGAAGGGTGACAATATCATTTGGTGGCTGATCCTCCATGCCACACTTTGGGCCTTGTGGACTGAAAGGAACAACAGGATTTTCAAGAGGGAAGTGAGGCCTGAAGATAGGTTAGCTTCTTTTGTTTGTGAGATTGTAGTCATTTGGGCGAGAGAGCTTTATAAAGTGAATAATTATAACTCCTCTCTTTTTTTGTTGCTGGGGACTTCATTGGGCTGATCTGGGTCTGATCTTCATCACAAAGCCTTGTCTGACAATCTGGGGTTGGTTTCAGACTTGACTTGGACAGTTTTCAAGCTGGCTGCCTGCCTGAAGCTAACCTCCCATTTCTTAGTCCATAATTTAACAAATATTGGTTAGCATGTGGGGTCTTACAGAATTAGTGGGTCTGATGTTTTTTTTTTTTGAAAGTGAGTAGTAGCACTATTGTATTACAAGTAAAAGAGGGATATACATGTGTAGTCAATATGTTCACAAAAATCCCTATACAAAAGACACCTTCCACACCAAGATGGAGTGGTCGACACCAACCCCCCAAAAGACCAAAAATGGATGAATTGTGGGTGTCCACATTACATAGAAGCTACGCCCATTTTCTCACTTTCACCCAAATAAATGAAACCACTTTATCCACAGCTTTAGTTTCTCTTCTGAAAGATCTATTGATTCTTTCTCCTCATAAGACCCACAACGTAGCATGGAGGATCAACCACCAAGTAAACATGTCCCCTTTAAGTTTCCACCCCTTGTGCCAATGGCCAATCAAGTGTTGCACATTCCCTTGCAAGCCGATGATGCAATGGATCCACCTTGTGACCTTGTTCCACACCTCTTGTGAGTAGGGGCAATGTACGAAGAGGTGGTCCAACATCTTATCATCCTCTCCACACATGCAGCACACCATGGGTATATCCTGTAGAAAAGGGGCAAGTGTCTCACAGGTTGGCGACCTCCCATGCGAAATCATTCAAATGAGAAGCTTCACTGTCAAAGGACTCCTAGGGGCCCAAATCTGTGAAGCAAGGCCATGGGACATCCCTCCATTGGATATGGCGGTGTAGGCCGACCTAACTGAGAACTAACCCTCTTTGTCCCACCTCCACCATCATTGGTCCTCCCTGTCTACCTCTGGAGCTAAGTCAAGAAGGAAGGAAAGCAATCTCCGTAGCTGGTCCATCTCCTTTGGCCTTAGATTTCTTATGAATATTAGTGTTCACGCGCCCCCTGAGAGCTGAAAGTCAAATGTCTGTGAGACTAGAGCCAAAGGAGTTGCTGCAACCGCAACGAGTCTCGGGAAAGACTCCTCCAGGGTGAAGTCACCACACCACCCGCCTGTCCAAAACCGGTATTTATCTCCCTTGCCCAACTAGACCCAAACACTAGCTGTCATGATATCCATGCTTGACAAGATACCTCTCCCGATGGGTGACATATTGTGTTGCGAAGCTGGGGTCATAACCCAATCCCTTACTTTGCCATAATACCTCTGTCTTATGACTTGAGACTGCAACCGTCGATCATCTGCCCTTAACTCCACAACCACTTGCATAAGAGAGCCAAGTTGACATCTCTAATATTTTTGATGCCAACGCCTCCCATGTCCTTGCTTTTAGAGACTTTGCCCCATGTGATATCACGCCAACTTTTGCATCTCTTCCCACTGCCGTGCCAAAAGAATCTCGTCTGAATAGACTCCAGCTTGGTCACATCTTCGGGGTCCGGAACATAGACAAGTAGTAAATGGGCAAGCTATCTAGCACCGATCTGCATTGCACCAATTTTCCTTTATACGAGAGGAGCCTTGCCTTCCATCCTGCAAATCTGAACTCAAATCTCTCCATTAGGGGCTACCACTCATTGCAAACTAGAGACCCTGGAGAGAGCGGGATGCCCAAAGAGGAGAGGAAAAACTCCTATTTGGCATCTCACAATGAACGCCGCCCTTTGAAGTGTCCTACCCTCCATGTTCACACCAGAGGCTCTTGCTACAGTTCACCTTGAGACCACTGATCTCCTCCAATAATTCTAACATCAATCTGGCCGTATAAAGTTGGGGCTCATCCTCAACTAGGAATAGAATGGTGTCGTCTGCATACTACAAATAGGTGACGGAGATGCCACCTTGCTTGGTCTAGAAGCCTCTGATTAGCCATGCATCATCCGCTCTCACCACATCCTACTCAATATTTGCGCTATACGAACAAAGAGGAGGGAGACATGGGGTCTTCCTATCGGAGCCCTCTACCACCATGGAAAAATGTGTTGAGCTTCCCATTAACCAAAATTGCACATGTGGCAGATGAGATAGAAGCATGAATCCAGCCAATCCATCTATCATCAAAACCCATTCTGTCCAGCATAGCAAACCGGCATTGTCAATTGGCCCTATCATAAGTCTTTTCAAAATCTAACTTGAGGACCACTCCTTTCTGCTTTTGTGTTTTCGTAGCAAAGAGACACTCGTGTCACGGAGAAGTTATCTTGAATATGCCTTCCTCTGATGAAAGCCCCCTGAAAACGACTGACTAGACTGTCCATTACTCTCCATTCTTCTCGCCAACACCTTGGTGATGATTTTGTATGTACCGTTTAAGAGGCTAATGGGCTTGAAGTTCTGAAAGCATTGTGCACCCTACTTCTTCGGGATGAGGACCAGAAATGTTTAATTGATGCCCCTCATGTGAGCCTTCCCTTACTGAAATTCCTTTATAGCAATTTAGCATATCATTCTCAATAATTTTCTAATTGGTACAGCGTTTGGTGGGGACAATTCAACCCCCCCTTCTTGTCCATTCGTGGCCCTTGGCTCAACATCCTTGGCCAAAGACCATTGGTCTATATAGCATGCACGATTCGTGACTCTACCCGGTGTGGAAAATGCGCACCAGTTAAGGGGCTCAGCAGGGCATTTTTGTGCGCTAGGTAAAGTGACTCCAGAGAAGGGAGCGCGCCAGTTTAAGCTTCATTCTTCGTGTTTGTTTGGCGCGGGTCAGGCTGTGGGCCTCAAACCGGCTCTGGGAGTTGTCATAATCCTTTACCTTATTATGGCTTCGTAAAACCATTATGAGAAGTGTTGGTGAAGCTGTCGAGCTACTTAACGGCCAATTCCAGAACTGTATGCATGTCTGGTTTGGACATGTGGGTTTTCCACTGACACGGCCTTCGGCACCTCGGTTTGTGTTGTCGACTTAGCTTAACTTGTACTTGTAGCTTTCCCGGGGAGTGGGACGCTACCCGAGGTGATTTCACCCCGACTGGGTGGTCATTTGATCGTTAGCAGACTCAAATGGTGAGAAGACGTACCCGTGCCAGGTTACTTAGGTCTTCCACTGACAGGGCCTTCGGCACCTTGTTCTGAGGGGCCAAAGATGTTCTATCATCTTAGGAGGGCTTCTCATCAGGTGGCGGGCCACCAGGTATGTTCTTGCCCTTGGTCCAAAAAGGGAAAAAGAAGAAGATGAACTACTGCAGCGGACGTTGAAATATGTCCTTGAACTCCAAGATCTCGAAGGAGGGGTGACGAGCAGCTCTTGCAAGCGAGACTCTGTAGCTTCCAATTGAGTCAACTTCTCCTCGAGGGAGGCAGCCGGTCCCTTAGCCAACTCTGCCTCTTCTACGCTCTGGACCTCCTGCTACTTGTCTAGCTCCAGCTCTATTTCAGCCCAGGATAGTTCAGTGCAGAGCTCAGCTATCCTATCATAAAAAAGAAGTGCGGCGCTGAGAAGAGACATTGGCAGCATCCCGCATCCACTGGGCAGTCCCTCTCAAGGACGCAAGAGCAGTTCGGCATTTTGCCCGCTCAAACTTGATGGCCGTCAGTTGATCAGTTACACCTTGGCCGAGGAACTCCCTCCTGTTCACATGTTTTAAGAGCAGGATCACTCGCTCCACCCAATCCTCCATGGGACAGCCGAAAGCTAGTAGTGAGCGGGAGAGGTGCTCTACCAGCCCCCTCAGTTGTGCATAAGTCAGATCTGGACAAGTTGCCACGGTCTGCTATAATGTCTCCAAATACTGCCACACCAGATCGCTTGATGACTGCAGACTCAGTGATGACGCATCAGGAAGTTGGAATTCTACTCGGCTATCAACTACTGCCCAGATGTTGTCGTTCGGCTCAGAAGATGACGATGACATATTCCGCAGACCACCCGCACTACAATCAACCACAATTGCCAGTTCAGTGGAAACAGCCCTAGTAACAGCAACTTCTCTCCCAACTTTTGAGGGTGGAGCGGCATCCTGGGTCTTAACAATGGAGGATATCTCCTCTTCACGGCCAGTTTGGTCGGCACCTATGGACGCCAACTCTGTAAGGAGGACCAAAGCCATAGAAGCCCCAGCCGCTTCCTCAACAATCTCTCTCGTTTCTATCTCTGGAAGACTCCTCTCTACCTGAGGCAACCCTTTGCCAGCAATGGATGGTGAGGGTTCCGAAACTTAAGTTGGATCACCAGCTCCTACAATTGCCCCCGGGGCCTCCCAGCCCACTGCTGCAACATAGTCCTTGGGGTATCGTAGAGCTATAGGCCACAAAACCTACGGAAATGTTGGCTGGTCTGCACCCAAAGATGGGTGAGGTATCTTCACAGTTATGGCCAACAGAATCACCTCGGCCTGCATAGTGGGAGCCTGCAAAGAAAATAATGAGTACATCTTGCTTTAGGCATCTGATGTAAGAACCAATGGGAGAAACCGTGAGGCGAAGCTGATAGGGGATTCCTTACCTCTGTTGGCACTAGACTCAAAACCCTAGCAGTGGAAGCCACCCAATACCCCCTGTCCCCAATGTAGGCCCAGTGCAGGGAGCGTACCTATGTGTGCCTTCTCAGGCAGTGGCCACGGTACATGACATCTGCTGTGTATTAATGGCGAACGACAATTCAGTTCGGCGATGAGATCGGGATGCCACCCATGCATGCCACTCCCCCTGTTACCGTAGGCTCACGCCCTCTCCGACTAGTCCTGTCTCATTAACATTGGGCATCCCTACCGCATTAATGGCAAAGCTATGTCTCAGGGACAGACGACGAGTCAAACGCCCATATATTCTTACCTCGTTAGGCATACGACTTGGGCATCTCACGTCTCTTTTGGCCATGGCAACCTAACGGTCAAGTCCTCCAATGATAGTATAAATAGGACTTTGGCCCAACGGTCAGGAGGTAGACACAAGAAATCTTCCATAGAGCTCTTCCATTCTCTCCCTCTATCAAATACTTTCCTCCTACTCCACTGTTGACTAACTTGATCGTCAGAGGATTGTCTCCCGAGATAACTCTCAACGCTCTTTCTGACCTTCCTCCGATGGTTGTAGGTCCCTCTCTGACAAAGATCTCAGTCCCAAGCAAACAAATTATCAGAAATGTGAGTCGAGAAGTGGACGACTATTTTTGAATGGTGGTTCGTTGGATGATGATGATGAAAAAGAATTGAAAAAAAATTCGGTTCAATTCTTCACCTTAACGACATAAAAAAGAAAAGAATTGACCAAATTGAACGCTAAAGGGACCGGTGAAGACATAATATCCACAGTCACAACTGTGTTCTACGAGTGATGAGTCTATCTTGACGCGTGGAAACCTAGCCTACTGCATTCTAAAACAATGAGATCTAGATGGTGCGTTCCATTTTGCACTACCTAGAGCAAGAGCACTCGCGCGCCGGCCCAAATCGCATGGCATTGTTATTTGTCAGAGGTAGAGGACTACCCCAATATTCCCTCTTCTTCTTATCTTTACTCTGTAGGTATAGCTCAGATTGGGGGTAAGATGAATAGGTGAGTAAGTCAACCCGGTTAATTTGCTTCAGAGTTAAACCTATTTTTTTTTGATAAGGGAGTTGTTAACTCTAAGGTGAACAGATGGGTTAACCTATTTTTAGCCCAGTGTACTTTGGTAGGTTTTGAATTAACCCTAACAATGGCTGTTAAATCACCAGAGATGCTCCTCCACATTTTTACCAATAGTGAACTCTCTCTCTCTCTCTCTCTCAACATAAGTACATAATAAACACAATCTATATATATGACTATGAGATTTAGGATATAAATAAAATTTTATCTATTGAAGAGATTGAAAAATAGTTCTTATGTCACATACCACCTTCTCTAATTATTTTTTGAGGGAAGTTGTCTCGCGTCTGTGGAAGTCGACAAATATCAGAGGTCAAAGAGGCGTCAAAAGGAGTCCCGGGTGTTATCTCAGGGGACCACCCTTCGATGTTTAAGTCAGCAAGAGGAAACGGAGTACAGAGAAGAGCAAGAGATAGGGAGAGAGGGAGAGATCGTTGTAGGAGGTTAGGGAGACGTAGAGATCTTCCTGATGAATGCTTGCTGGTCTCAATGCCCACTCGGTCAGTGCTCGCTGGGGAGTAGGGTCGCCGGAAGGAGTCTTTCAGAGTGTGGACAGTAGCTTCCTTCTTCTCTCTGTGTTGCAGGGCTAGCAGCTCTATTCTCTGAGGTAGCACTGTTGTGGAATTAACCACCGTGTTCTTCTCTGTGGTCGATCTCCTTTTTATAGGGGGTTGTCCTAGAGCGAGGGACCTAATCCCTTAGTAGGGAAGTGCCTCCGTAGCAGAGTAACGTTTCTCCGCTATAGTGGCGGGAATTGTCCGTTAGAGGGTGATTACCCCGGCGTTGACCGGTCCCGAGATGAGTCTTGCGGCACTCATGGGGCGTGCTCGCCCGTTATGGGTCAGGGTGCGGTCGCCAGAGAATCCTCTGGCGATGACTGTGCTTGGGTCGTGTTGTAGAATCTGAGGCCTTTCTGGGTTGGGCCTTCCCTTAGTGGGCCGAGCACGTGTATCCGTCTCTTGGGAGGGCTTATCGCGCTCGTTCCTCTGTGGGCCTGCCCTTATTGGGCCGTTCCTGGGTCAAATCGGTTTTACCCTCCTCACTTTCTCCCTACTCTCAGTCACCGAGTACTCTGCAGGGGGCTGTGAGTAGGTTAGTAGAGGGTATTTTCGTGGGGCACGAGGCCCAGGACCGGATTCCTCGTATCGTGAGTGTTGGAGGCGTTGAGGCTGGCTTGGCGCGTAAGGCTCTTTTGACGGTGGCGGAGGCCACGCTAGTAATGATGGCCCATGTCTTGTCTCGTTCTGAGAGCGCAGGTCTCGAACGGTCGCCTGACAGTCGTGACAGGCGCCTTTTCACCTGCTTCATGAGGAGTGGCACTGGCCAGTCGTGGATGGTTATAAGGGTGACTGCGCGGTTTCCCCGCAGTCCCCATCCACGTCTTGTTGGTCGTCATGCTCGTCGTAGGCGTCTTCCTCCTTTGCTCGGTGAGGATTCTTCTTTCACTTGCGTTTCTCTTCTTCTGTAGTCATGCCTCCTCGTAGGTGAAGAAGAGTCTCGTGGCCGAGCGGGTATGCCGAGCACTTTCGGTGCCGGTACTAGTCGGCCTAGATCCCCGCCGTTGGTGGCGTATAGGGTGATTCATGGCTTAAGGGAGGCCTTCCACATTCCCCCCGAGTACGACATCATCTTCCCGTCCATGGGTGACGATATAACGAATTACCCCGTCGGCGGAATTATGATGCCGATAGCTTCCTTCCAGGCGGGCTTCCGCATTCCTGTCCATCCCTTCATCGCGGCTGTCCTCCACTACTACGGACGGCATCCTGGGGCGATAACCCCCAATTCTTACTCCATCCTTGGTGGATTTGTCTATTCTTGCCATAGGGCGTCAGTAGAACCGACCGTAGATTTATTCTGGCACTTCTTCCTCCCCCAGAGGTGTCCAGCCGATACCTTCTTCGCCTATTTCAAGACTCGCACCCACCAGAATTTCATTCGAGTTTCCCGTACCGCGTCCAACCGCAAGGGTTGGGCAGACAAGTACGTATACCTCGTCAAGTCGCAGGACTGGGAGGTCTCCGACAGGTGGATACGCAGAGGCTTTCACCCTACCTGGCGTGATAGGAAGCCCCCTCTCCGAGCTGGGGATCACCAGAAGTTGAAGGCCATTCTCCAGTACCCCCTTATCGATGCAGATCTCGCTCTGACCCCGGCACTGCTCCGGGAGTTGGGGTTGTGCCCCCCATTACTCTGATTAATGTGCTCTGCACTTAAGTTTCCACGTTTCTGACACATATAGCTATACTCAAAGAGACTTACTTGACCATGATGATCATGAGTGGAGGCTTGATTCTTGGGATTGTGATAGTTGCCCAGCAGATAACTAGCTCCAAGATACTGCATGACATAACTGCGAAGATTTGCTTACCATGAATTGAACATTTTTCTTTTGTCTTGGATGGTAGGAATATATGTGTCCTTGGGTGTAACAAAGCTTGATGATGGCTCCTTCAGAGTAAAATGTTTCCAAAGCTAAGAGTGAAGTATGATTCTTTTCTCAAAAGCAGATGTGGCTGATCTTTGGGTGCTGGAGTAAGGAGATGGTTGAGTGGAAGATTGTTGTAACATAGCCCTGTCTTCAGGAAATGTATTTAGAAGATCTGCTCGTGCATTATAATAAGCTTGGCTTTCAGCAGCAGTCTTCTGAAGAGTCCACTCATTCCACTGGAGGAGTTGCAAATAAGGTTCATTTTCTTTTGTTGTTCTCTTGCATAAGCCATAAGCAGTCCACGCAGCAAGCTTGTCCTTCTCTTGCACCTTGCGGACCTGAGAAGGACAAGCCAGCACACCAAAAAACCCTAAAAAGGGCACCACAAGAGGAAAGAGCACAGACCGTCTGAACACTCCTTCACTTCATCCGCTGCTCTCCCTGCTCTGATACTATGAAGAAACAAGGAGCAAGAGAGGGAAGAATGAAAAAGAGAGGGTTTTGGCCTGGGGGGGAATAGGATCACGACTAACAGAGCAGCCGATCCTCCTCTTAATTGCACACGCACACACACACGCACACGCACTATATATAGCTACAATTAATACAAGGACAGAAATACCCGTCTCATCAGTCTATGAGAAAGAGCCCATAGACCCACTACAGTGGACACTAATTTCATTCAATACCCCTACACAATTATTACCAAACTGCCCTGGACTACAATGAGTACAATGACATGGTATTAAAAGCTAGCCAATTTAGACTGCATTCCATCAGGACCTGTCCGGTTCAGCTGGTTTTGGGGTTGAACCAGCCAGTACCATATTAATTGATAAAACAAGCATGAACTGGGTCTAAACTGTCCCAAACTGTGCCTGAACTGGTTTTAAACTGGCCTGAAATGGGTCTGAACTACCCTGAGCCGGGAATGAAATAGTTGTGAATCTGTATTAGAATTATAAACTGGCCTGGAGCTGGATTTTTTAATTTTATTTATTGTGCCAAAAAAATCTAATCATTTATTGATATTCTTAATGAATGTTATCCCCAAGTCTAGGATTGGACAGAACTGGCCAGTTCCAATCATGAACCAGAAACAGAACCAGAACCGGCCCTGGCCGATTTCAGTTTTGAAACTCGTGAAACTGGTTTTTGAGCTGTGTAGCACAATGTCTTCATGAATTCTTAGAACTAGGCCATGTGTGTTTCCACAGCTATTCTTCTTTCATAACAGATGAAAAGGGGAAAAGAATTTGCAAAAACACGCGAATGAAACCATACTTCGTCATGGCTCTAAGTTCTTGCAGTAACGGATTGTTACCCTCATGCACATCCTGCACTTAAAGTCATGATGAAAACATACATTCTAACTTCTTGCAGTAACGGATTGTTGTTACCCCTTCCTTGTTTCATTTCTCTCCCTAACATGCACGGAATCCATTTATTGTTCATAACTGAAAAATCATGGTAAAACAACTGGCAATAGTAAAAAGCATTTCAGAAAACTTATCCTTGTAAACAGGCATATTAGAAAACTGGTATCTTTAAAAGTCTCATGTTCATTGATGTACAAAACTGTTGAAGACTCGAACTCAGACCCTAAACCTAGATGTTGAGTTGAGAGAATCCCCTACGTGTGTACAGTGAGGGAAGACACCCATGGATTTCCGATATGGGACCAAATCTCAACACCCCCTGGAGCTGAACCAACCAGTTTGTAGCATTTTTTAGGGCAGGGGTGAGTCACCCGGGTACAAGATCCAATGTGCAAACCTGGCCCTAACACCATGAAAGAGTGCATACTGCACAGGCCAATGGAGCGAGAAAGGAGGTGCTGGTGGTTCCAAGAGAGTAGCCCAATCCAGCCCTTGTATTTATATTAAGTAAAAGATGTGCAAAATACATAAATGCCCCTTACTAAGTAGGCAGCCAGAATAAACAAATAAAAAAGGTCCTCTAAGAAGTAATGATTAGATATCTATCCCTAATTACAATTATGCCCTATTTCGCTACAAAAATGATGCAGAAACAGGATCATGCATGAGTGTGTGTAAAAGAACCATGCTTAATATGTGTCAGATTAAATCAAGGTTCTATGAAATCCTGATTTTTCAGTCTGTTGCTGCCATGCAACATGATACAGCAAAGGACATATCGTCAGTAGGTCTTCAGGTGGCACCATGTGTTGCACTGGAAACAATCATGTGGAAAGCTGTGATTTGGAAAGTGAGCCATGCGCATTAAAAATAGTCCCAAAGTCTCAAAACTTCATGAAAAACCCTTTGCTGAGTTATTCAATTTGTTGGTAAAACCTATTTTGTCCTATACTGGGTATTCACAAGCCACCATTGTGTACAGCAGTTCTGGGGGTTTTTGCCCACTGATTCAAGTTTTGGGTGATGTTTGGTCGCATGATTTGTGTCTTATGAGCATCTCAGTCTATCTTTAAGGATTTTACTTTCTCACTTTCTTCCACTTGCATCCCTACTTCTTATCAAGACGCTCTTTCACATCCTCAGTGGAAGGCCGCTATGGATGAGGAGATGTCTCCTCTCTTGTCTCACGACACTTGGGATCTTGTTGCTCCTCCTCTAGGAGCTGTTCTTGCGGCATGTGAATGGGGATTCACCCTAAAGTATTTTTCAGATGGCACTGATGATTGGTATTAGGCCCATTTGGTGGCCAAAGGATTTACAGAGACATATGGGGTTGACTATTTTGAGACATTCTCTCTCGTAGCTCATATAAACTCCATGCGTGTACACTTCTCTGTGACTGTCAATCTTGGTTGGTGCATGCTTCATATGGATGTGAAAAATGTCATCCTCTACGATGATCTGTAAGAAGAAGTTTATATGGAGTAACATTCAGGGTATGTTAGTCAGGGGGGGATGAAAGTTTGCATACTATAAAAGGCGATTTATGGCCTCAAGCAAAGTCTACGGGGTTACTTTGATAAATTCAGTCAGATAGTCTCACTTGTTGGTCTTGTTTGTAGTCAAGCTGACCACTCAGTTTTCATCCGAAAAAACTCTACAAGAATTGTTACCCTTGCTACTTATGTTGATGATATGATCTTGACTAGCAGTGATAAGGAAAGTATTACAGCTATAAAGAAATATCTACAAAAATAGGTTGTTATGAAAGATCTTGGTCGGCCATGATTTCTTTGGTATAGAGGTGGCGTACAGTAGGGATGGAATATCTCTTTTTGAAAGAAAATATGCATTAGATTTACTTCAGGAAATGGGTCTTATTGATTACTAACCTGTAGATACTCCTATGGTCATTAGACCCGAGTTCTGGGATCAATTTGGGGATGATTTCCATGACGTTGGTCGCTATAGATGTCTGGTTGGTAAGCTTATTTATTTGACTAATATCAAATTAGACATCACTTTTACAGTTGGTCTGATTAGTTAGTTCATATAAAATCCAAAATAATGTCACTGGGAGGTTGTTCTGAGATTTCTAAAATATGTAAAAGAGGAGCTTGGAAAGGGCCTACTATACAGGAGACATAGTCACTTGCGTGTGGAGGCATTTTCTAATCCTAACTATGTTGGCTCTATGTCTGATAAGAAATTCACCTCGAGATATTGCTCTTATGTCGGTGGTAAGCTTGCCTCTTGGCAAAGTAAGAAGCAAGGTGTGATAGCCTGCTCAAGTGCAGAAGTTGAGTATCGGGCGATGGCACACACCGCTTGTAAGATGTTGTGACTCCGGTCTTTAATTCGAGATCTAAGTTTCTCATATTCTGAGTCAATGTTGATGCACTGTGACAACCAAGCATCAATCTTGGTATTTGGTATTTCATCTCAACCGAACTTATATGGCTTCGGTCCTCATTGTAGGAACTTGGTATTTCATCTCCAACACTAGTTCTATGGGGCGACAATGTTGGGCCGCCCACTTCACTGTTAATCCTATCTTTGATGCTCAGACAAAACATATTGAAATCGATTTTCACTTTGTTCAGACACGTGTCAATGCCAAGCAACTTATTGTTTCTTACATTTCTACTTGTAATCAGCAGGTTGACATCTTGACCAAATCATTATCCCGACAATAATTCTTTGATATGCATGACAAGCTCAATGTCTTAGCTCCACCATTGAGCTTGAGGAGGTGTCTAAGGGAAGCTTCTTGGGATGAGGAGGCTTCCTGAGATGGCATATAAGAGGCTGCCTGGGTTGAGTAGATTTCCCGGGTTAGACATAAAAGAGGCTTCCCAGGTTGAGCATGCTTCCAGGGATGACAAACCTCCTAGGCTGAACAGGCTTCCAAAAGAACACCAACGGGTGCACCACATATCTTGGTGTCCCATGCTTTATAAGAAATTGTCGAACTCTTAATAAGTTGTCCCAACGCTAATTTGTCCCATGTCTCTTCCTATTCCAAGATGTCTATAAATAACAAAGTGTGATCTCCCGCGAGACAATAAGAGAGAACCGCACAATTTTCCTCTCTCTCTCTCTCTCTTTACCATCAAAGCCTCGCTTTGACCTCGAGTTTTTAACTCATCCCCGCTTCAACTCCTTGGTCCCTACACACAATGGCAATCTCTGACACAGTCCACAAGACCGCCCGCATCGTACTACTCGCCCTGGGGTCCTGGATTTGCAACGATGACCAAACTGGGAGAAGGTCAAGAGCCAAACCCACCGTAGGAAAAGGCGGAACGATTTCATACGCTTCCGAGTTCATACGCACACATGCGGTGCTACAATCAGACTAGCCACCACCACCACTGTACGTGGGGAGAAACCTACCGAGTGATGAGCCAGCCATTCATTTTTGGTCACGAATGGTGGTATCTTCCCCGTAGCCTCTATATTGGAAGATCTCCTTTGTCGTCCTTCCCGGGGATGACTACTTAATTCTCTTCCCCACCCCAACCCCCACACAGGGTATACATGCCGACAAACTCCCCTTCCCCCTCCACCATGTCAACGTCCTAGTCAAAATCGGAACAAGAACCCCCTTTGTCCCTCTCTCTCTCTCTCTCTCTCACACTCCACTAAGGGCATTTTCCTCATTTTCTATGAACACTTACGTTACTTGCATATTGTACTAGCTATGGCCTATTTGATATACAAAGATGTTTAATGCAATAAAAAGGAGAGATATTATCACAATCTATCTCTTACATGTTATGGAAGAAGCTTAAAAATAGAATTTTCACAACATTGTCACATTCCAAGTCCGAGGAATGGGTGTTCCTTCCATAGTAGATAACGGGTACGCTCCTTTTTTGAGCGTCTCGACCACTCGGTAGGGGCCTTCCTAGTTAGGTGCCAACTTCCCCACCACCTCTAGTGGTCGAGAGGCTTCAGCCTTTCTCAGAATGAAATCTTCTGGTTGGAATTGTCTATCTCAGACTTTGGCAATGTAATAGCGAGTCATGCACCGTCGGTATTCCATAGCTCGGATCCTCGCTACCTCGCCTACTTCATCTGTCAGGTACAAGTTCTCTAACAACTCCTGGTCATTCAGCTCAGGTGAGAAGTTGATAACTCAGAGGGAAGGCTTGCCGATCTCAAGGGGAATAACGGCCTCCGTGCCATACACCAATTGGAAAGGAGTTTCACCTGTAGCAGCTTTGGGAGTAGTTTAGTACGACCATAGTACACCAGATAATTCCTCGAGCCAGTTACCCTTGGACTTCCCAAGTCTGGTCCTAATGCCTTTGAGGATAGTTTTGTTGGCATTTTTGACCAGCCCGTTAGCTTAGGGGTGGACTACCAAAGTGAAGTGGTTGCGAATGTGTAGATTGGCATACTTATTCTTAAAATAAGTAGAATCGAATTGTCAACCGTTATCGCTCACGATCACTAGGGGATCCCAAAAAGACAAATGATCGACCTCCAAATAAAACTCCAAATGACAGCCTCGGTGATTTTGGCTGTGGCTTCAGCCTCGATCCACTTGGAGAAGTAGTCGATGGCGACGATGATGAACTTCTTCTGAGCTTGCACCACAACAAAGGGGCCTAGGATGTCGATTCCCCACTGAGCGAAAGGATAAGGCTCGGGTAGGGTCATGAGTTTCGAAGCCGACTGGTTGACTAGATGGTCGAACCACTGGCATCGATTGCATCTCCAAACGTAAGTCGAGCAATCGTGCTGAAGAGTGGGCCACCAGTAGCCTTGTCGCAGCAGGATCCTTGCAATAGATCTCCCCCTTTGGTGCACGTCACTGATGCCCTCATGGACTTCTTCAATTGCTCGGTGAGCTTCTAGAGCATCGAGGCACTTGAGGAGAGGACAGGTAAAGGATCTTCGATATAGGGTCTCGTCTAGAAGGATGAAACATCGGGCTTGATACTTCAATCTTTGAGCTTCCCGAGGGTTGGGGGGCTCTTGAGAATCACGGAGCTAGAATATGTATGGGCTCTGCCAGTCACCAGGAGATACTTGTACAATGGCCACGAGCTCAATTTCCATGCTCGGTCATTCTAATTCCTCAAGGAGGATTGACCGGGTGCCCTCTGGGCTGATAGAGGAGGCCAAGCGAGAGAGGTCATCCGCTCGGGAATTTTCTTCCTGAGCTATCTGGATTACTTGAAAACTCTCGAACAATCGGGCTATCTCCTTCACCAGTTGGAGGTACTTGATCATTTGTGCTTCCCGAGCTTTGTTGTTCCCGTTGACCTGGCTGGCAACCAATTGGCAGTCAGTATAAATTTTGACCCTTTCGGCTCCCAGGCGTCACGCCATCCTGGCTACAGAGATGAGAGCCTCATACTCAGAGATGTTGTTGGATGCCAAGAAACTAAATTTCAGGGCGTATTGTAGTTCTGCTCCTTTGGCAGATCAGAGGAGGTTGTCAGCTCCGCAACCGGCCAGTTGGAGGATCCGTTAATGAAGTGGTCCTAGGTGGGGCCTGTCATTGGTAGCGATACTTCTTCGGTCGAGGCAGTGCTATCCGCCATGACGTCCGTGAGGGCCTATCCCTTCATGGCTATGCGGGGTTGGTAAGGGATATCGTATGCCCCAAGGAGTATGGCCCATTTGACGAGGCAACCTAAAGCTTCAGGATGGGCCAGAATCTTCTTTAGGGGCTCGCTAGTTGGCACCACAATGGAGTGTCCTTGGAAGTAGGGCCAGAGGCACTTGGCTGAGGTTACCAACGCTAGCACGAGTTTCTTGGTTGTGTAGTACCTTCTTTTGGCCTCGAGGAGCACCTTGCTGACATAATATACCAGCTTATGGGCACCTCTGTCGTCCCAAACTAAGACCGAGCTTACTGTGGAAGGTGTCGTTGAGAGGTATAGATATAGTAGCTCTCCAGGAACTAACTTTGACGTCACTGGAGGTGAAGCCAGGAACTCTTTCAGCTCAATGAACTCCTTCTGGCACTCACTATCCCAGGCGAAGGTGGTAGATGCCAGCTTAGGCCCCCTTAGCAGTTTAAAGAAGGGCAGTCACTATTCTGCCACCCAGGACAAGAAGCGGTAGAGCGCAGCAATTCTCCTAGTCAAGCACTGAACATCCTTGACGCAAGTGGGTGGCCACATGTCCACGATGGCCTAGACCTTGTCGGGGTTGGCTTCGATCCCTCGCTGTGTAACCAGGAATCCCAGAAACTTCCTGAATCTAACTCCAAAGGCACACTTAGCTAGGTTGAGCTTCATATTGTACCTCTGGAGAGTGTTGAAGGTTTCAGCCAGGTCAACAAAATGGTCTTCAGACTTGGGTGTCTTGATGAGCATATCGTCAATGTAGGCCTCGACGTTCTACCCGATCTGGTCTTTGAAGATGTGGTTGATCAGCCTCTGATATGTGGCTCAAGTGTTCTTCAACCTGAAAGGCATTTAGGTGTAGCAGTAGGCACCAAAGTCGGTGACAAAGGCAGTCTTCTTGGTGTCTTCGGGGTCCATTCAGATCTAGTGATAGTTGGAGTACGCATCCAGGAAGCTAAGAAGTTCATTACCTGAGGTTGAATCGACTAGCTGGTCGATGCTTAGTAATGGGTAACAGTCCTTCTGGGTGGCTTTGTTGAGGTCGGTGAGTCCATGCACATCTACCACTTGTCTGAAGCCTTTGGCACCAGGATGACATTTGTGAGCCATGTCAGGTAAAGGATCGGATGAAATAGCCTAGTTTTCATTCCCTTATTAATCTACTCTATGATGATCACATGTTTCTCTAGGGCATGCTTCCTTCTCCGCTGCTGGATGGATTTTATCGATGGATTGAGGTTGAGTTTATGCATCACCACCTCCTCGGGAATGTCGGGGAGATCCTCATCAGGTCATGCCAAGACTTGAATGTACTCAGAAAGAAAATTCTTATATTGCTCTTGCACATCGGGTGGTAAGTCTGCTCCTATTTTTACTTTGAGAGTCGAGTCATCTCTGAGGAAGACTGATAGCAGCTCTCTGTTAGGCTTTCCTGCCATTAGTTTATCCTCGACTTCCTTGACCTCTTTCTTTTTCCCTTCTGACCTTACGGCTTCGACCGAGATAATATAGCACCTTCTGGCTGTTGCTTGGATACCTCAGACTTTCCCGATAATGTATTTAGTGGGAAACTTTATTTTTCAGTGATAGGTTGAGGGTGCTACCTTTATCTGGCTAATGATGTCTCAGTCGAAGATAACATTGTAGGCTGACATCCCTTTTATCACTATGAAGTTCTCCAGGAATGTGACGATTTTGGGAGGGGTACCAAGAGTAATCGGCAAGCTCAAGGCTCCCTTAGGATAAGATACCCGGCCATGGAACCCACAGAGGGGGGTTCGAATTGGGCGACGTCTGGATGGATTTTCACCCATTTTCAGGAAGCATTTGTATGCCAAAACATCCAGGGTGCTCCCATTGTCCACTAGCATCCTATCTACGTTACAATGATTTATAGTAGCCGAGAATGCAAGGGCGTCATCATGCGGGGTGGCTACCCCTTCCAAGTCTTGGTTGGTGAAGACCAAGGCCTACTGGTCATTTGTCGGTAGAGCTTTAGGGGGCTCGAAAGCCCAAGAGGCTCGTTTGGCGTGGCGCTTCCTTCCTCGGCTACTATTCCCTCCTGAGTAGGATTTACCGTATCCGCGGTTGCCAGTGAATCGAAGATCTCGTTCGATTCATAGCCAAAAAATCAGGCTTGCCTGTCGATCGGGTGTAGAGCTAGCGTCTTTTCAACCTTCCACGCTTTAAATGGCTTGTCATTTTTGCGTATTCTGCCTAGGGCTTCAAACTTAAATCAGTTGATGTAAGCCCATGACTTTTCCCCCTATGCCTGCTTCAATGCCAACAGCCCCACGATCGATCTTGGAGGGCTGCAACTGGTGAAGCTTTCCTTGAACAGTCTCCCAAACTATCTGAAGTTGTGGATGTTGTCAGGGGCGAGTGCTCGGAACCATGCTTGGGCTCCCTGGATCAGGGTGGTCACGAACGCGTGACACTTGACAGCATCTGACGCTCCATGCCGCATCATCAGAGTATCAAAGCTATCAAAATGGTCGACCGGGTAGCCCTGGCCATCATAGGACTTGAAGGTTGGCAGTGAGACTCTCGGGGAGACTTCAGCCCTCAAGATTTGATCGGTGAATGGTGATTGCTCCTCATCATTTGGAGTGGAATCCTTTTACAGGGTGTGGAGGGCGCGCTCTTGTTCTGTGAAACGTCATTCAAAGTCCCACAAGCGGAGGGAAAATTCAGGCTAACATGGAGCCGGGAGACAATGAGTGCGTCACCGGTAGTTGCCCCGTCGCTCCTCAGCGGGAGTGTCTGCTTCTGAGGGTTGCTGAGGTAACCTTGACTTCTTCCCTCTCGGATTAGAGGAGGCTTCCTGCTCTAGAGGCGGGGCTTGTGAGGGCCTGCCTAGCCCATTACGAATGAGTCGCCTGCCTTGGAGGGTGAAGCGGCCTCTAGCCATTTGCCGAGAGACTTCCGCTTAGGGGGGGACTCACCCGAGGTAGCCGCGACCTCTCATCCTTGGCCACTTGTGTCATCATCATTGTTGGATTCTAGATTTTGATGATGTCAAAATACTATGTATTTTACGGACTGACACTGACTTTCTTTCTTGCAGGAAATCTAAGTAAGAACATCTCAAGAGAAGAACCTCAAAGAGCATGAATCGGTTAGAGAGAAAAGGCAAGGAGAGAGGCGATGCATCGACGCACATTGTAGACACCTCAATGCAGTGTAGTAACTTCAGCATGGCACATCGACGCAGTCAGTAGATATAGAACACATGCATCGATGCATCTGACAGAGACCTAAACGCAGAAGGGAGATGCATTGACGCATCAGCAGCAATCCATCGACACATCAAGGTAGACAATGTACCCTCTTCGGTGACAATGTCAACGCTTGGCAATGCCAGGTCAATGCACCTCAGTTATCTCAAAAGAAAGGCTGATGCAGCTGAATAAGTCTTGGCTATACCAAGTTGATGCACTTAAACAATTCAAGATGAAAGGTCGACGCACATGAACAAGTATTGGTAATACAAGGTCGATGAATCTCAGTTATTTCAGAAGAAAGGTCGATGCACCAGTTCATGCATCGTTGCCTTAGTACAAGCAATCCATCAATCAGGTCGATGCAGATCTTCATGCGCTAGCAGGTCTGGAGATCCGAACCCCAGTTTTGTAACTTGAAATCAGACCCGATTAGAAAACTAACTCTAGTGATACAATGGCACGTGATCTAAGAAAAAGTGGAATGCTGCAAAAGTACAGAATGAAGTAAAATGACCCTAACTAAGCCAACCCTGTCTATGGAAAGAAACAAAAATACAAAATAAAAATAAAAGTGACTCTAATGTCTACTATGGCCCTAAATAAACAACACAAAATATTTGTCTGGCCACGCTATTCCTCTCTGAACCAAAGAGACGTGATAGGAACACTGGGCTCGCCTCTGCTGCGTCGACAGTACACCCATACCGGATCGCCCTGGTGTCCTCACCAAGATGACTACTGGTAGGTGGGAAAGAGAATTCATGGTAGGAATCATATTATGGTTATTTATGGATTACAGAGCAAATTCGGAAATGAGATGTGAGAGCTAGCCCATTGGTTTTGAAGTAGGTTTTGAGGTTTTGTCTTCATCAGGATGTATGTATTTTTCAGTTTTATATTCCTTTTTTGTAAGGAGCTGGAATGGGTTAAGATAGTTCTGTGTCCTTGGATATATATACACATATACAAACACATACATAAATGAGGTTTCATACATTATACCATGTGTATAGGTACTCAGTGCATGGGGAGTCATAGCACGGGGGTGAGGGCTACAAGATAACACTTGTGTGATTTTCTTTTATACTCGGTACCATCCACTTTCCAAGAAGAATTGTAAACATCTAAAAAAATCAGAAGAAAGATTTCCTATTTTTGTTGTGATGAAGCCTCCTTCCCCATCAATCCTATTATGATACAAGTGTCTAGCATTTCCATCATCTGAGTCTGAGGCAGAGATAAATTGGCATTTTCTTCTTTATTTGGACTAAACCTACAGATTAACAATAATATCAAGTCTCCCTATGCAGCATTTACACCCAAAAACAGCATCAGAGAAATTCTAACCTGCAAAATGCTTGTCCATAGCTGGCAGCTCTCAGTAGTGTGCGCTGGCGTAAAACATCAAACTCATGTCCAGCAGCATCTATGCATGCCTCCACAGCCTCAGGTAGCGAAGAGCGTATCAATCGCAAGTTTTCGTCAGCCTGCCAGATTGCCAAGTTTCACAGTAATACTCAGATGCTTTCCTCAAAAAAATCTTGGATGAGATGTCAGAAAACCATCTTAATTATTAAATATAGCTGAATTTATCTCGTGCCATTATACTTCTCGACTATGATACTTTACATGACATGCATGAGCATGTTAAGCTGTAATTGACTTGAAGCTTGAGATATTAAGTCCTACTGAGCGTTTACTCACCCAGTTTATTTCCAATATTTTTCAGGTAATGACCCTAGCGATGACAAGACCACACAGGATGGGCAATGGCAAGAGTGATGAGTACTCCGACATCTAGATGAACCGTTCAGTCTGGTTATCTTGCGTCTTATGTTAAGTCCAGTCAAGTGTGTCTCATTGTAATTTTCCTTTATTGAGTCTTTCCTTTTATTGGGTCTAAATTGTAATAAACTTATATTTACAATGAAGTTCTATTTTGTCAAATATTATGGCTATGTTTTGATTGACACGACTATTTAACTATCACGTTCCGAGCAAACGAACACATTCCGCTGCTATCGGTTCGGGGCGTGACAAAAAACCTCCCCGCGGTGCATTCTCCCTCAATTTCTCACCCTATTTTATCACATCTGGGAGTTGATACTACACTTCGATTTTCTAATAGGTTTCCCTTATTGTTTGGCTTTGTTTTGCAGGAGAGCATGAGCATGACGTGAGGCCCTCTCCCTCTAGCCGACTGGAAGGTGAGGAGGTGACACCCGCATCGTTCCCCACACCCCGTTTGTCAAGCGTGATCACGTTGTAGCGGCGTCCTTTGGTCGTCTCTTTTCTTCATCCTTTTCCAAGGTACGCGGCGCCATTGCATCTCCTTCCTACTCCTTTTGGTGTTGCCAACCCTTGGTTGTGATCACGGTCAGTTCTTCTATCTCTTATCGCCTTTACTTTTGTTCATATTTCATTCTAATATGTTTATAGTTTGGGGGTGGGGTAGAACAATCATCTACAACCTTGGCTTTTTGGCGATGACAGTGGGACGTCTAGTGCCCATCATGTTATTCATGCTTTCCTATGAGTTGGGTGTGTGTATGTGTATGTGTATGTTTAGATAGTGTTTTCTCCATTTTTTTATTGTTGTGGGTGTTTTTGGGACTGTCAGGAGGTAGAGGAGGTCCACCACGAGGGCGCCTTATATAGTTAGCAGCCATCATAAGGCCGCCACTGTAGTAGCGGTCTTCCAGGAGACCGCTACTTCGTGGAAATAGTCATCTGGGGACCTCTACTTACTTTCTGGCAGGCCTACAGATAGGCTCACGGGGCCTTGTTCTTTCACAGTTTCATTCACCTCCCAGGGTCTGATCGCTCTGTTTTTGGTCCCATTGTTTAGCCCTTTATATTATCTTCATGTCCATATATCATTTGCATGCATTGGGTCATGTTTGCATAATTTAATCCTATCTCCATTTTTGAGTTTTCTACATAAAGTCTACAGGCAAGCTCGGGACAGACTCACAGATACGTCTTTGGTTGATGATTTAGTTGGATTCTCGAGATCTGATTGCTTGTTTCTTGCACCCATCTTGTTCCCCTTTGTATTATCTTCATTTCCATATTTTATTTACATTCATTCTGTCATGTTTGCATAGTTAAATCTTGTCTCCATTTTCGGGTTCTATGCTAGAATCCCTTCACCACTTGGTGGAGAGGAATCTCGCGCCCCCCATCTCCTCCTCACCCCCCCCTTTTGCATCAAAGCTCTACCATATTTGCTGACTTAACCATCGGAGGGTTTCCCCCAGAGATCCATCCCTGGGCACCCTTGATTCATTTCCTTTCTTGCAGTTCTCACGATTGTGGTCATCGTCCTCAGCTCATGGACCACGTGAGATAATCCCTCTTCAAGTAGGTAACAGAATAACCTAAAAAACCCTAGGTATAGGCCCATTTCCTTTCTTGCAGTTCTCACGATTGTGGTCATCATCCTCAGCTCAGGGACCGCATGAGATAATCCCTCTTCAAGTAGGTAGCAGAATAACCTAAAAAACCCTAGGTATAGGCCCATAAATACCAACGGCTTACAAAACCATAGGTAGGTGGCATAGGTAAAAGCTAATTTTCTTGTAGTGAGTAATCGTGAGGAAAAAGCTATCTACCTCATCAAATTATAAATAAGTGGAAAGTGAACCTAAGTAACTGGGAATCCTTACCGAAACAAATGAGGAGACTAGCATAGATTGGTGAAGCAAAATTCCACAACAAAATTCCAATAAGTGATGAATCCTAGTAATCGAGAATCCTCATTGAGACACAAGAGGAAACTCGCGTCAAATGGTCTAGTCCATTTCATAACAACAAAAATCAAAGGGGGTTGAGCGAAGCTACCAATAGTCGAGGATCTAAAATGAAAATATTGAAAGGACAGAATCTATTAAGTGGTATTCTAAAATTTTGTATATTCTTATATTTAAGATTCACTGCACATTTTTGAGCACATGCACTTTACGGAGTTTTAGTTTTGGGTATATATTGTGAATCTACCTATATACATGATTCTGTAAACTCTTTGTACATGCACAACTTTTTAGTTATGGATCATGAAATAATTCTTGTGCTTGAATCTATTGCACTTCTCTTATCTCACTCCCTAAGGGAGATCTACCTAATATAAGTTTATATTTGCATATCTTTAAAAGAATGCTTACATGCTTGCATTTCATTGCATCTTCATTATTTCATTGCATTCATTCTCCTCTGCACTATAATCTATCGATAGATCTTCAAATTCAAAGGGGTCGACACCCTCATCCCAAGGGGTCGACACCTGAGAACTAAGCTTTGAAAAATAGATCTTATTTTGAGAAAGGGGAAGAGATCTTGTGTGCTTAGGATTGTGATTATGCATGATGTTTTGAAAGTTGAGTTTTGATGAGGAGTTTTGGAAGTTCCGAGCACTACAAGAATTGGCGGTAATAGCGACAGAAGTTTCTGACGGAAACGAATCCGTCGAAAAATCCATCCATATTGTCGAAGGATAATTATGCGTCAAAAATTCCATCTGAATTTGGGACGGATGTAATTTATGTTAGAAAATCCGTTGGATGTTCTAACCAAATTTCTGACAGTAAAATTCGGTCAGAATATCCATTGAAAAATTTTGACTGAACTTACAGTCGTCATAAATTCATCAAAATTTATTTCATTTTCCCTCCCATTCGTCCCCTACCCCATCCCATGCTTGACTCTCCTCTCTCTCACGACAGTGCCTCCCTTTTCCTCTCTCTCTTTTGCAAGATTGGCAATGTCTCTTCCTCTCTCCCTCCCTCCGATGTGCAGCGGTGGCGTCTCATCCTCTCTCTCTCTCTGGCAAGCGGCTATGACATCTCCCCCACTGAGGTCTCTCTCCAGTGAATGGCGGCGGCATCTCCCCCTCTCTCTTTCTCTTCAACGATTGACAGCGACGACTCCCTCTGGTAAGTCCCCATCTCTTTCACCCTCCCTTACTTGAGCCCTCTCCCTCTCTCACCATCTCCCTCTCCCACTCTTACTATATCCCTCTCTTGTGATCATATCTCCCTCTCCCTCTCTCTCTAACACACTCACACACAAACAAAGGGGGAGGGCCGATTCCCTTCGTTTCCCTCTCTCTTACTGTACCTCTTCTCACCCTCTCTTACCATCTCCCTCTCCCACTCTCACCATCTCCCTCTCCCATGGTCCTATCTCCCTCTCCCTCTCTCTCTAACACACGGATGCACTCATAGAGAGGAAGGGGTGATCCCCTCTATCACCCTCTCCCTCACTCTATCTCCTCTCTCCCACTCTCACCATCTCCCTCTCCCACTTGTAGATATTTTTATGTGGGTGATGTGGTGTGTGTGATGAAGTGAATATAAATGATTTGAAAGTGAAATATGAAGAGCAAGTGGTGCATTAACTTAAGCAATCAGCAGCATAGAACATGTGGGCGTGTCATTATGGCAGAGATAAAGGAAGGATTAAAGAAAAACACACGTCGGGGCGTGGAACAAAGGAATAAAAACAAAAAACACACATTGTAGGTGTGGAGCAACTAATATAAAAAAATGAGGAAGGGAGATGATGAAAGATGAAGACTAATGCCAAACAAAGGAAGTGTGCTTGCCACCGAGGTAAATAAAGCGGCAAAACTATAGTACATACCTTGGAAAGAGTCGGATGAAACCACTAGCCCAAGGGAGAGAAAACTAGGCACTGCAGATGAAAAATGGTCTTCCAGACGACCGTCAGATGATGACAAATGGTCCTACGATAGACCGCTTGAGATCCGTAAATGGCCTTTCGAACGATCAACGACAGACCCGAACGCGGGTCGGTGATCACCTGGCGATCGACGGCCAGGTCGCCGCCGTCCGGCAGGGCCGGCGCGCGGGTGGCCAGCTGGATGGCATTGCGGTTGAAGAACATGTTGCGGGTCGCAGCGCCCACAACGGTGATCACCTTGGCCGACGCCGGCAGCGCCTGACGCAGACCCGGAGCCGCGATCTGCAGGGTGCCAGCCGCCGCCAGCGCAGCAACCACCACGTACTGGTTGGGGTCACCCGCGAAGGTGATGATGTCGCCAGCCAGCAAGCCGCCGGTGCCCGTGACGGTGATCGAGGTTGCGCCCTTGGCGAAGCCAGCGGTGCCGGACGAGAACGAGCTGGTGCCCACCGCGACGCCCTGCGCCACCTGCGCCGACTCGCGCAGAGCGAAGCCGTGGATGTTCAGCAGCTCGCCCTGGCGCAGCATGGAGCTGTCCGCCGCCTCGTTGGCCTTGGTCAGCTGGGCCATCGTGCGCAGCTTCGCGCCTGCCGTGGTGTCGATGATGCCGTGCATGTCGCCGGACCACTGACCGTTGTCGGCCAGGATCTTGCGGACGTTGGCCGGGTCGGACAGGTCGGACGCGAACGGCGTGGCGCCGGCGGTGCCCCATGCGCGCGATGCGTTGACGTGCAGCGCGCCGAGATCGGACTCGATCTCATTGCACAGGGTGCGCATCGCCTGCGCGAACTGCTGGCCGCGCACGCTCAGCACGCCCGGGCCGCCGTTGTTGAGCGCCTTGGACTGCTCACCGTTCCAGCGCACCGGAACGCGGCGGGCCTTGGTGATGGTCAGCGGCACCTGGCCGATGGTCTGGTCGCCGTCGTTGGGCGGAGTGACTCCGGGGGTGATGTCGGTGGCGGTGGAAGCCGGCGCAACGAAGCTGCGGACGGTCTGGCCGACGGCTGCGCGCTCGTAGGTCGAGTCACGCGAGACGGCCGGGATGAAGCCGACCAGTTCGCGGCTGACGGTGTCGAGCGCGCTATACAGGTCCGGGAACAGGGAGGTGATGGTATTTGCCACGGGGTAGATCCTCGAATGGGGTTACACGTCGACGACGGTGCCGCCGGCGGTGAAGTGAGCCGCCCTGTCTACCGGGTTCAGTGCGTCGAACTCGGTGCGGGTGATGCTCTTCTGGTTGTTGCTTGTGCGGTGGCTGCCTTGGGCGCCATCGCCTGCCGTGTTGGTAGCCGCGACGAAATACTTGCCGTCGTCGGTTCCGGCCCATTCCGCGATTGCGTCGGCCAGGGCCTTCTCTCCCATGCGGGCAACCTTGTTGCCGTTGTCGTCGGCGATCTGAACCTGAGTCGCCAGCATGGCCTTGGCGGCCTTGATGTGGACGGGGTTCGTCACGCCTGCTTTCGCAAGAGCGTCGGACAGACCGTTGTCGACCAGCAGTTTCTGCGTTTGCCCCTCGGCGTCGGCCAGTTTCTTGGCGTTCGCTTCGTTCTCGGCTGCCAACTTCTTGGCGGCCTTGTTGGCGTCACTCAGTTGCTGCTTGAGCGTGTCGCGCTCGGCTTCAACGCTCGCGAGGTCGGCCGGGTCGATCTGCTGACCCTGCTGTGCCTTCTTGAGCTTGCCGAGCAATTCGGTGTTCTTCGTCTTCAGACCTTCCACAGCATCCGCAACGGCGGCGGCAATGGCGTCCTTGACTTCCTGGCTGTTCAGATCGGTTTCTTCGCTCACGGATTGCCCCTCGGGCTGGATTGGCTGGGCATCGCCCAAAGAAAAAGCCACCCGTGGGGCGGCTTGGTTGAAAGAGGCGCGGAGTACGCGCCGGGCCGAGCGAACTAACGCGCGGCGGGGTTACTCAACAATGCTCCGCCGACCAGTCATCAGGCAGCAGACGCACAATTTGTTCTTGACGTTGCCGATCTTGGCGTCGACCGTTTCGCGTCCGCCGCACGCCTTGCAGGCAGGCCAGTCGCGGGCCGATTGCCTCGTTCGCTTGCGCACCCGTTCGCCCGGTGAGTCCGGCGCCGGGGTGCCCTGAATTACGCGAAACTTCGGCATCTTGGGGAATGATTACAGGTTGCCGGATGAAGTCAAGGCGCCGCCCGTTTCGCCAGCTCGTCCAGGCTCAGCCACCGCCCCCGGTCGTTGTAGAAGCTGTCCAGCGACACCTTGCCCGCCTGCAGCAGCTTGAAGCGCGCCGGCCCCAGGATGTCCTCTTGCCGGGCCGCGCTCTGGCGCGAGAACCACTCCTTATACGTCAGCTCGGCCGGCACCTGCCCATCCATGCTTGCCCTCGCCCCAGGCGTCATGTCGTCTATCGGTATTCCAAGCTCTTTCCATGAGCGCAGCACCGGCACCGACACCGACCGGCAATTGAAGTGCAGCCGCCCCGGTCCATCGCCCCACGGGATTTTGTGCCCGATCGGCTTGTGGTCGTGCGGTGTGTAGGTCAGGCCATCGCGGATGCGGCACTGCGGGCTGGTGCGCGTGTCCAGCGTCGACACCCAGCGGGTCGCCTTCACCAGATCGGCGTTCGCGTCCGTCATCACGGCGCGCGCTGTCTGTGCGGTGTGCGACAGCGCCGTCTGCACCACGGCCGCCACCTCGTGCCGCGGTTTGTTCAGCAGCCCGTCGGCGTACTTTAGCGCGCGCGTCCCGCGGATTTTCTGGATGATCTCGGCCGTGTCGAGGTCGCGCAGGGCTTGGCGGTAGATGGCCCAGCGGGCTTGATCGACAGGAGCATCGGGGAGTTGCGTCCAGTCGGAGTCTTTGAGCAGACGGTCGCGCTCCACCCGGTTGACGGCGACACGATCAGCCATGATCATGTCTGGGGTTACGATGCTGGCGGCGTCAGCTTTCCACATCTTCGGCCTCCGGCTTGGGTGGGCCAAAAGGTTCGATCAGCGTCAATTCGATTTGTCCGTTCCGGCGCCGTACCGGACCAACGATCCAGTCGCTAGGGACGGATTCGACGTAGCCGCCTTCCGGGATGGCCGAGAAGTCGAAGGTATCGCCGTTGATGGTCAAGACCTCGCCGTCGATGGTAAACTCCAGCGGCCTGTCGTTGCGCTGTGGCGTGCGATCGACGCGCATCAGAACCACCTCCCTGCTGCGACCCAGAACACCGACCCGCTCACGCCGGTCTGCGATAGCAAGCGCCATGCGATCAGAATGACACTGGTGGTACTCGCCGTACGGATCGATGCCCAGTTTATGACCTGAACCGATGTTAGGCTTGTATCAGGACTTGCGACAACCGATGGGACGGCGGAGAATGCGGCGGGGAACGTGATGTTCATGTCGCTGGTGCTGCTGCGGAACGCACCACCCGACGCTGTGTTGATGTCGCCGCTGTATGACGCGTTGCCGTAGCAAATCTGTGTGCCATCGGCCCATCTCGTATACCTGCCAGCAGAGGTGCTCCCCTGCTCGATGATGGCGCCCGTTGGGGTTCCGCCGGACTGCGACACGGTGCCGACGATGCTCTGCGCGACGGGCGAGTCTGCCCCGGAGAACCGGATGAACTGCCCGGCCGATGTAGCAAGAGCCGCGAGCGCGTCCAGCATCGCATCCTGCGCCTGGATGGTCAGGTTCTTGTCGGGGATCGTGACCGTCCGCGTCGTGTTCGCGCTGACGCCAGAAACGTCGAACTTGAGCTTCTTGCTCTGGTCGCCCGAGGAGACCGCGCGCCAGTCGGCGTCGGAGAACTCTTGCTGGCTTGAGGCAAGTACGGGCAAGGGATAGGCTCCGGGGACACTTGGAGGGGCACTCAGTGAAAGAACTTGAGCACACGCGACTGTTTCAGATTTCAGACGACCACGAGTCGATGGCCTGCCAGATTGTGGAGGTCGCTGCGGCAGAACGTGAAAATGGGGGCGTAAAAATCGTGGGGTGGATGCTCGACCCCACGACTGGCGAAAAGACCGACGTTCGAATGTTCGTCATCGTGACGCGCGCGGATGCCGCGCGGATTGCGAGAGATATTACCGGCGCGGCACAAACTGGCGGATGGGCGGTCTCACACTAGGAAACGGTGAGCGTTCCATTGGATGTGAACGTATGTATAAAATCGCCCCCGGAAGTCGTAACCGTTCCGCCGCTGCAACGTTGGACCGGTGACGTGTAGCGGATGATGACGACACCTGCCGCGCCGCTCCCGCCCGATGTCGAGCCGGTCCCGCCGCCACCGCCTCCGCCTCCGCCACGGTTGGCTGATGCTGATGCGCCCGATGATGAACCACCCCCGCCGCTCCCGCCGCCGCCGGAACCGGAGCCGCCAGTAGTACCGCCACCGCCACCGCCGCCGCCGCCATACGTGACAGAACTGCCCGAGATCGAAGACGAGACCCCGGCCCCGCCGTTTCCGCCTGTTGAGCCGCTTGCGTTGGACCCATTGGCAGACGCGCCAGCGCCGCCACCACCGCTAGAGGTGCTCGCACTCCCTCCATCGAATGTGCCATCGCCGCCAGAATTGCTTGGCGCGGCACCCCCGCCGCCGTTCCATCCGCTTGATACGCCGCCGGTCGAGAAAGACGACCCGCCGCCACCGCCACCGCCTCGGGCGGTGAGCCCGTTGAAACTACTGGATCCACCATTGTTTTGATTCCCTCCGAGTGATTCACTTTTTGCTGCGCCACGCACCACAGATAGTTGTTGCCCTGGCAATAGGATGGCCGTACCGGAAAGCACTTCACCACCACCGCCAGCCCCGCCCGCTGTTCCAATGCCGCTTCCGGCGCCTGCGCCACCGCCTCCGACGATGAGGTACTGGATCGGCAGATCAACCACAGGTACCGGTATAGTCATGCCCGGCAACATCAGGCGACAGCCTTTACTAGATTGGCGAAGATGTAGTTCGTTGCAATGACCTGATAGAACAAAATATCAGTCGCGCTTGCGGTTGTGGTTAAAGTCGGGTCGGACCCGTACGGGAACTTCCAGTCAGCGTGATAGGCAAGTGTCCTCGACCCCGTGCCATCCTGGATAATCCGGATCGCACCGCTCTGGCCGATCTTGGCATTCGACGGCTGGCCCAGCGTTCTATTGCCGCCCAAGGTGACCTTCGCGTTGATGAAGTTGGACATGTTGACCGAGATGGTGGCCGCGTCGGTCAGGGTTACCTCTGCCGCCGCGCCCCACACCCCGTCCGTATCGAGCAGCCTGCCTGTGGTATTCGCACGGAACGCCGCCGCGTCCGTTCGTGCAGTCGCAAGCTGCTTCATCACCTCGCGGAACGCGTCGTCAACCTCGCTTGCCAGCATCACCGCGGAATCCAGCGGGATATTGTTCAGATCGACGTTGGCGGAGGCAGTGGTGCTCCACTGCGAGAAAGCCGACACTTTGGCTACTAAAGCCCTATAAATGCACACCTATTTATGCAAGGACATAAATAAAAATAAAAGTACATAAAGGTAAAAATAAAATGTGGATGCATGGACTCGATTCCCATCAGAGGAGAATAGAGTAAAGCAGAGGAGAGGGAGAGAGGCCGTAGTGGAGGATTCGAGAGACGTGTTGGCCCTCTCGATGAGTGCTTGTCGCTCCTAGTGGACTTCCGGAGGGTGCTCGCTGGGTGGTAAGGCAGTGGAGGAGTGGTTCTCTCTCAAGACGTAGCGCAACGAAGCCTCTCTGTTGTTGTAGCTCAATTCTCTGTGTAGGAATCTTTACAGAATGAACCACCGTGTCCTCTTCTTCACTGGTGTCCTTTTATAGGGGTTACCTTGGAGCGAGGAGCCTTATCCTTGATGGGGAAAGGCATAGATGGGGGAATAACGCTTTCCCGCTATAGCGGCGGGAGTTTCCCGTTGGAGGGTGATTGTCCCGACGTCTGCTGGTCCCAGGGTGAGTCTTACATCGCTCGTGGGGCGTGCTCGTCCGTTATGAGGTTGAGGCCGACATCGTGGAGGGTAACAGCCGGTCATCGGAGGGTCTTCCGACGATCACCACGCTTGGGCTGCACTTTTAGTACGCTGTGGAATCCGAGGCCAAGTCAGATTGGGTCGCTCCTGATGGGCAATAACCGCCAGGCACCTCTTGGGTAGGCTGTAGAAGTGGGCCTGGTTTGGGCCTACCATCATTGGGCCGGTCCTGGGTCAAACTGGATTTACCCTCCTCACTTCCCCCCCCCCCCACTCTCAGTTGTCGAGCAACTTGTAGGGGACTGAGAGTTGAACATGAGAGGGGTCCATGGGAGTGTAATATTCGAAGTCGATTCTTCTACAGCACGAAAACTAGCAGTATGCTTGGGGCGCAAGGTTCCTCTGGTGTTGGTAGGTTCCATGTCTGTCATCATGACGGAGGTCCAGTTTTGTCTGGGAGCGCGGGCTCCGAACAGACACTCAGCGTAGGCTACCGTGCCATGACAGTGACGAGCGCCTTTTCACTTGCCCTACGGTTGGGAAGCGCCGGCCTGTCGTGGGCAGTTATAAGAGTCATCGTGGGATTCTCCCAAAGACTCCTTTTATGCCCTGTCAATTGCCATGCTCGCCGTAGGCTTCCTCTCCTTACTCTGCCTGGTGAGGGTTTCTCCCCCCTTTACGTCTTTAAGCTCCCCCAGTCATGAATCCTCGTAGGAGAACCCTTTGTGTTAGTCCTACATCTTCTATTGAAGAAGTGGATCCCGATCGTGGTAGTGCCCCGAACACCTCGGGCGCTGGCGCTAGTCGTCCTCGCTCCCCGCCACTAATCGCGTACAGGGTGATTCGCGGGTTACGGGAAGCTTTTAAAATTCTACCCGAGTTCGACATTATCTTCCCGATAGTTGATGATGACCGACTAAGTCTGCCTTCGGGGGGTATCATGGTCCCGGTAGTGTCTTTCTAAGCGGGCTTCTGTCTTCCCATCCATCCTTTCATTGCTTCTGTCCTCCATTACTATGGCCGACATCCAGGGGAGTTATCCCCCAATTCCTACCATATCCTCTGTGGGTTTATTTATGCGTGTCAACGAGCATCGGTGGAACCCACCGTCCATCTTTTTTGCCACTTCTATTACCTCCAGAAGTGCCCGACTGATACGATCTATGCATACTTTAAGACTCGAGCCGGCCGCAACATCAACCAGGTATCCACTGCCGCAGCTAACCTCCAGGGTTGGTCGCAGCGGTATGTATATATCACCAAATTTAGTGACAGTGATTCCCTCGGCATCTGGAGGCATAGGGGTTTTCGTCCTGTCTGGGCCGAGAGGAAGCCCTCGGCCAATGCCGAAGATCATAGGAAGATAGATGCTATCCTTCGGTTTCCCCTCGCCAATGCTGACTTTTAGCTGAAACTGAGGTTGCTTCGGGAGCTGGGGTTAAGTCCCCCTTTATTGCATAGTACCGATCTTGAATCATCCTCAGGCTATATTGGTGTCGAAGTGTCGTAACTTTGCTTAATCTGATTTCTGGGGCGCCGGAAGTGCCAGTGTGGAGCTACAAGGTGGTGCGATTGCCACGGTGCGCCCTAGGTCCTGTGGACCACGTCGAGCCAGTAGCCGATCAGGTGTCCGTCATTGCTCCCCAAGCTGAGGTCGCGTTCGCCCCAGGGAGATTGTAGTATCCCGTTCCTGCGGGGGTTCCCTTGGTGAGCTCGGTGGCAGCTTCTGCAGCCAGCGACGACTCCAGTGCTAGGAGGGATGCCTCCGAAGGAACTACTAGTGCTGCGGCGGAAGGGTCCACCATGGCTGGTGGAGGTCGGGCTTCATTAACGGTGGAGGAGCTAGCGGCACTGGACAAACAGCCTCGCTTGAGGAAGAGGGGTAGAATCTCTACTTCAACTCGGGATCAGGCCCCGTCGCCATCATCGTGCGCAGCACCTCCTCCCCTCGAGGTACCACCGCCACCACAGGCTGATGAACCCGCGAATCCGAGAGAGGCCATAGTAGAGGATGCGAGAGACATGTAGGTCCTCTCGACGAGTGCTCACCGCTCCCAGTGGACACCCGGAGGGTGCTCGCTGGGTGGTAAGGTCATGGAGGAGTGGTTCTCTCTCTAGACATAGCATTCATTTCTAGGCAGTCTATGTGGACCATGTGAAATGACTTTCCACAGATCTGGATTGACTGATTTAACATATATACGCAAAGCACTGAGCCACTGGCTGAAATCAGAACCACTGAAAACTGGTGGAGTAGCCATTGAAACCAGTTCAGTCATGCAGTCAGCAAACGACTAGGCCCAAACAGAAAACGCACACCAAAGCGAATAGAATAGGATCCTCTGCAGATCGTTGGATCTGGAATCTCAGAGAACCGCTCTGATACCACTTGTTGGATTATGAGCGCCTAATTCAGAGGGGGGGTGAATGAATTCCCCCTCTTTTTTTACAAATATTGCTTAGTTAAAAACATATAATTAGAATGTAGGTGCAGAATCAAGGCACTTGACTGCAAAAAGTATAGATCAAAGATGAACAGGAACGAGTAAATGGACAGCTGGAAGACAAACTCCTAATCAAGACAAATCTCACTATAGGTAAGCGAAAGACAAACTATCAAGCAGATGATCTACGGACCTTGACTCCTACAACTCTTTAAAGCTGCGTAGTAGATCAGTCTACTGAAACGGCCCTAGCATGTATCTAATCGGTAGTCAGATAGATCAAGCAAGCAAACCACTAAGCACATTAATCAAGAAAAAGAAGACGATCAGAGCAGATCAGCAGAAGAGGAGAAACCAGGAAGGTCAACTTTGTCAACAACTCCCGGCTTCTCTGTCCGCTCCGGCGATGGAGGTGGCTGTGGGGGAACCCCCGCCGTCCTCAGCCCCGGCTTCTTCCACTCCGGCGATCCCAGTTCTTCCTCTACCTAATTTCCGCCGTTCTTTTGCTCAAGTCCTTGTTGAGTCCTCAAGGAAAGAGAAGGTTGCTATTCCGGTGAAGGCCCCGGGGTTTACTGATCAGGGCGAACCAGTTGTGTTCTTCTCGAAGGAAGATGTTCAAGCTTCGTTGCATTCCCTCTCCCTCGCCTTGGTGGCCAAATGTTCATATGGGAGGCCGGCGATTCCGAAAATAAAAAGCTGTCTGATGCAGAGGCTATCTCTCCGCTCGAATTTTATTATCAGTAGGTTAAACCCACGGCACCTGCTCTTGCGTTTTGAGTGTGAGGATGATTTCCTGAAGCTACTGATGCAGAAGAGTCTTTATGTGAAGGGATTTCTGTTCCGATTTTTTCGATGGACTCTAGATTTTGATTTTGACTCAGATCCCCCAATGGCTCCTATCTGGATCAGCTTTCCGGCTCTTCCAGTTAATCTATATCATGAAGATTGTGTGCGTTCGATTGCTGGAAATTTTGGAAAAGTTCTTCACATCCATGAGCAAACTCTTGCCCTGACTGATACGACTGAAGCCTTGGTCTGTGTTGAAATTGATTTAGCTGCCAAGCGCAATGAGTGACTGTGGATTGATCTGGATGGACAAGAATTTTGGCAGACGGTCAGCTACCACCGAGTGCCTCATCTCTGTAGTAATTGTCATAAAATTGGGCATGATGTCACCAGTTGTAGGAAGCTTCATAACAGAGCTAGCCATCCTCCCCCTCTGCAAAAGAATTTTAATAGGGGTTCCAAGGAGTTTTATCGGCCGTGTCAAGTGGATCTACAACTTGCTCGATAGTTGGCCTCACAGGAGAATAGATTTTCTGCTCTTCGATTATTGGAAGAAGGAGTTGGTATTGACCCTGCTATTCAATGTCAGGGGGAAGAATCTGGAATCCGAGACCAGCCCAGTAGCGGTAAGCTAGCTCATACTCCTTTGGAAGACCACAATATTACAGATCCTTCTAAGCCTTTAGCGCCTCTGGATGGCTGCAATAGTGAGCATGGTCCAGACGGTGGACAAACAGGAGAGTGTTTTCTTCACTGTGCTGATGCCAGAGTGGAGCTCCTTTCAAACCAAAATGTGTCTGCTGCTCAGGATGGTGGACAACCGAGCCGTCAATTTCAGCATGATAATTGTGAAGCCCAGTCTTCTTATGGGGGTAGGCCAATAACTAAGTTGGATCGAGTGGGAGCTGAGGATGTTTCTGTTGAAGATCGACACCTTCATCAATCAGGGGCTGAGGAACTCATTGATTTACAAAAGTTATCACAAGTGGGCAATTCTATTGCAGATAAGGCCAAGCTAGATAATTTGATTTTGCAAGTTGAAGCCAAAGGAAAGGATGATTTCGAAGGATGCTTTCCTAAAGTAGGGGGAATGATAACACGGTCTAAAGCTAGATCGGTGGGTGATCTCCGGCAAGACACCCAATGATTAGTCCTATCCTAATTTGGAATATTAGAGGAGTGGGTAATCCTTGCTCCCGAAGAAGCTTAAGAAGTTTGGTATATAGTAATAAAGTATCCTTGGTAGCTATTAGTGAGCCTATGTTGGATGCTTGTAAAGCCTCCAAACTGGGTAGGTTCATCAAATTGCAAAGGTTCACAGCCAATTCTCTTAATGATTATAGGATCTGGGTTTTTTGGCATGAGAGCTGTAGTTTGGAGGTCATTTCTTCCTCCACTCAGCAAATCTCTTTGGGTCTCAAGAGGGGTGCTGATACTATTGCTTGTTTCTCTTTTGTATATGCTTCCTGTAATGCTGCTCACAGATTGGATCTTTTTAATGAATTAATTACCCTGGCTGCTTCTGTTTCGGTGCCCTGGGTGGTTGGCTGAGCTACAGCATTCACCAGATGTCTCTCCCACTTAGGCCAGAGATTATTATTAAACCCGTAGGGCAAAAGAGGAGCCGATAGAGAAGCATCGGGTGGATGGTCGCAGTCGGAAAGTAAATGGCTCCACCAATAGTAAACTTTTTCGTCATTAGAGGCTTTCTCCTTTTTCAAAGTTGGGTCATCTGCACGCTTCAGAGGCTTCATAGCCCCTATATAGGTGTCTTTATCAACGGGTATAGGCCCATGAGCTGCCTCCTATGACTCGCGAAACTCTCGAACAGATCTGGCAATATGAGGAAACTGGAAACATAAAAAGGAATACTCAACAGAAACAGGAGGGGCGTCAACCTTCTTCAAACGTGCTTCCTCAGCTTCCTTCAATATATGAGCTGGTTGCCTGAATATGTTGCTGTGCTGAAACAGCAACGGGCATAATAAATATCAACCTGCCCCACCCTGCCGTCTACAGGAAAAGAAATGTCCGACTCTGGCCCGCGCCGGGTGAAGTGAAGCCACCAGCTGGCGGCTACAAGATGCATGTCCTGCCCTTTGTGCAGCCGTGCCCCCAAGGGAAAGTCCGCATTTGGGGGTACCCCCTGATCATAACCGAAGTTCCGCCCAAAGCGGTGAGGATAATAAGGCTCGAGAAAGGTGTTGGTGCCTTTCCGAAAGACAAGTACACCGGGACGCATGCAATACACCCAATCGTCACGAAAAGAGCTGCTCGAGCTAGAACAGTGGGGAAGGTGATAAGAAACACCCCCAGGCCCCTCAGTGCTAAAAGGGCGATAGTGCCGTGTTGCACATGCAAAATCCCTACCCGACCGACCCTGGGTAGGTAAGAAAGATAGAGACTTCCGCACTCCTGCCAACTGCTCTAGCGGACTCTGATCGAGCCGATTACGAAACTGGAATATCAAGGGGGCCGCAGGGTTCTCCACCCTGACACTCTGACATAACCCAGGGAGCAATGAACCCGCCCAGGCACTCAAGTAATGTGTCGCCAATCGGACACTGCGGTCCCGCGGCGAACTAGAAGCTGTCAAGTTACCCAGGCCATGATAAATGTTGGCCAGGGCCGCAGGAGCAAGGGCAAGTCGCTGGCCATCAGCAAGCAAGCAAACCGGGTAGATAAGCTCAGGGCGTATAATGCCCTCCTCTCCATATGGTACCACAAAAGTAGCCAGCCAATAAACCAGATAAGCTGCCAAATATGTCTTGTCCGGGAGTTTTCGGGGATTCCACCCCTCATTCTTCGGTGCACATAAATGACGCTGGCTCTCAGGCAAATCAATAAGAAGCTGGTAATAGTGATCGAGCGGTCTGTCATCCTCCGCAAAGCTGTCCTGAAAGCAGAACGGGCCATTGTAAAAGAACCAGATCCAGGCACTGAGGCTGACCCTCACAGTGCTGGTAGAAGCAGAAGGGGTCTTCTTCTTTCCAACTCGGGCGAGGTCTCTCCAGACCTTCATCAAATAGCGGAAGCCAAAAGGTAGCCCATAAGAACCAACTCCTGTGGTATATGAACGGTGCAAATCATTAAGGCACGCCTCCTCATACATATGGCCGGAAATAGGAAGGCCAGAAATCCGGTGAAAAGTCCACAAGGCTAGGGATGTCTCTCCCTCTGCTGTAGCAAAAGTGTTGAATCGCCGATTAAATCTCTCGACCAAGCCCTGAAGAAGCCCAGTGTAGCAGGGGTACCGGTAAAGTGCAGCTGTCACAGCATGGCGGATGCCCGCATGTTCCAAAATGTCATGATAGTGGTGGATGACGCCCATCAACCATTCAGAAGCTCCCAAGTGAAACCTATGGGAAGCTGACACAGACCATCGCCCATACCAGCTGGGCGCAGAACCGCTCACAATACGGTCTAGAAAGCATAATTTGTCATAATCTTCTGCAACGAACTAGGTACCAGAAGGCATCAAGAAAAGTCCAGAAGAGGGAGACCATGTCTTGTGCTGCCCAAATAGCTCCCATAGAGCAGGAATCACTGAACAGGATTTGCAATAGCCATACTCATCTGTCTTGAAAAAACCCAGCTGAGCAGCTCCTGGAAGGCGAACATGCGAGGAATATCCCAATGGGAAGCTGGGGTGGGAGTAAGTGCAAGTCCCCATCATACTGTCTCGCCCCGCTAGAATGGCTCTCTCAAGCAATACCCTCTCAACAAATACAGTAGGGTCCTCCGCATCCAGGTACTCAGGCACATAATGCCGGATAAAAGAAAACAAGTGCATGTCGAGAGGAAAATGCCTTGGATAACGCCCTGGCCGCTGATAAGCATGAAGACCCTTTTCTTGCGTGATCAATGATGTGTCAACCTCTCCACCCTCTGTGGAGTCTTCAGAAAGAGGGCCTCTTGCAACCATATCAAAGCCACGATCAAGTGAGAACATATTCTCCTTGGTGACATGCGGAGGCGCCAAAACAGGCATCCGTCGATTTGACAAGCATGAGGGTTTATTCCTCTCCCCCTCTCGGCTAGCGCCCTTCCGGGAACGACGTATATCTCTCACATGAGACATCCTCAACACCTGCCCAAGACAAAGGGGAAATAAGTCAACGCAGGAAGAAAAATAATATATTACATGAAGGACAGCAAGTTGATACAAGACAAATAGGCCGTCATGGCGAAGCAAGCACGTACCACATGCCAAGTGAACACTCGACCCGACAAGCTGGCAACTAGGAACCTCCACACAACGCCCTCAAACCACGAGGAAGAGCCTCCGCACCTAAAAATCAGGGGTGAGTCTCCTATCACTGGCTCAATAGGGATCCCGCGGAACCCCAACCGAGAATGACAGTGGTATGGAAAGCAGTAACTACAGAAAGAACATCAGTAACAGGAGGAACAGTAACCTACGGCGACCGGTAAAACCTCGGCTCTACAGCTACTCCTACTGTACCGGAAAACATGACCCGGTCTCCCGTCGGAGGACAACCAAGTCACGCACCTGACATCCCGACTCCACAATCGGGGGACCACCAGGCACGAACCGTCCTAGCCACGCTACTAGAAAAACGTCACGACACCTTTATCGCGGAGGCTTGTCCTCACAAATAGGGCCCAAGTCAAAACCACGCGGTCCGAAAACACAGTCACGACCTTGCCGTCGTGAACACAATGCTGTCTAGGGAAAGTCCTTGGTGACGCTCACCGGAAACCCAAGACCTCGATCGCAGGAACGCTCCCGAAACTACACACGAAATCCCGTCTCGTAAATGGGAAATGGAAACCATGACACGACAACTCACGTCACGTGACGGGAGTACCGCCCACCAGAAGTAAGGCCGAATGTGTCCACTGATGACTTAGTCCACACCTCAGGTGCCTGCCTACGACGCGCCAGGCGGAGGCTAAGACACTGTACAGTAACAAGGAACACAACAAGGACTAGTTGGGGTCACGCTCGTCAGCACGTGTCCTCTGCCCCCAACTACTCATGCACACACAGACCATCTGCTCTAGGTCGGATCCTCTAGCTGGTTTTTCTCCCAGTCAGACTCTAGCTGCAAAGGTAAGGGGCCTTGCGGTAACCAGCCTAAAAATTATCTCACTCGGGTCACGCTCTCCACCACTCCCAAGTGGGTCCGCACCCTCATACGCAGGAAAGTTACGACTAGTGGGGGCTCACAAAACGTGAACATTGAAGATCACGCACGCACCCATCGCATGAAATGCGTAGTAACAGGTGGCACGACGCCACTAGACTCTGGACAACCCACTAGTCCTACTAAATCCAACGGTCCTTGAGTCACGAGACTCTGCGTCAGGACCGTTGCGCATGATAGCACTGAGCCGTTAATCTGGCCGAATCCCTAGGTTAGAAATCACGGTGACATGCTAAATGAGATAACTCGACATCTCCGGACACCCCCGAAATCACGAATATGGGTACCACGGTGTCTGGAACGTTCACGAGACTGAAGGTCGACCACTGGGTCACAACCGAGTCGACCGGAGACTAACACGACGCTTAAACAGCCACGGTAAGCATGGAACCCAATAGGTGGTCCTTCCTGACCGCCCAAGAGACAAACGGTCTGCCTATGGACTGCCTCAGGGACTGAGACGGCGCTACACGAACCGTTTGACAAAAATAGTACACGGTCAGTCCTGGACCGTGTAATGCATACACAGTCCCTCTTGGGACTGCCTCAGAGATACACGGTCTCTCATGGGACCGCCAAACTCTGAACTGCACGAGAAACCAAACAGCCATCCTAGGACCGTTCGAAGGACAAACGGTCCAATACTTGGCCGCTTGAGGAGATAAATGGTCTAACGCTAGACTACTTAGCCACCCAAAGACACGGAAAGCGGAACGGTCCCCTCCAGGCCGTTCAAGATATACACTGTCCACCAAAGGACCGTGCAAAAACCCAGACTATCACCACGTGACCGCGAAGATAGTAGGAAATATTGCCACGGTCAAAAGCTACCCTTAGGGTTCGTGTCGACCCCCAGGAAAAACACAGTCGCACTCTAGGCCGCGTAGGGTGTGGCGGTCTGTCACACGACCGCTACACCTGCCGACAAAATAGTGGCTCCAAAACGGTCACCAGTGCCCGTTCAATCGTTAGGCGGTCTGCCTTGGGCCGTCTAACCATCTGGGATGGTCTTGCTCTGACCGCTTACAAGAATAAGCGGTCTGTCGCGAGACGGCGCCACGAAAACGGCTCCTGTTAGGACCGTTTTCATGCCAGAAAATCGAGAACGGCAGGAACGGCCCCAAAACGCCGTTCCACGCCCCGTTCGCCCCCAGGCGAAGGGGAAAACAAGGGGAACTCGTCCCCGGACATTCTCACAACCCCAAAACACAATCAAAACCTCGATCGGGCCTCGAATCGACCGAAAATCGTCACAGCCCCAAAGCATGAAATTTTCCCCAAAATGCCCAAATAAGCTCGCTCGGCTCACCACGGCCTACGAAACTCGCGGGAAAGGAAGTGCACGAGTCATGTTTCCGTCCCCCTACCTCCACCGAAGATTTGACGCGCCGTGGACGCCGATCCGCGATGAAATCGCCACGAAACCCTCGTCGGCTCATGAACGCGCCCCCGAGCTTCACCACGCCTCCACCGCCTCGATCCTCGCCCTCGCGCCGTCCCTGCCTCGCCCACCATTGCCCCCATCGGCTGCCCGGAGGAGAGGGGGAGAGAAAGAGAAGAGAGAGAGTGAGAATGAGAGAATGAGAGAAAGAGAGAGGGTGGGGGGTTATTTATAGAAGAAACTAAAAATTTAGAAAAATAGGAAAAATTTACCTCCGCGATCCTCGAAAAGACCATACAAGTACACGGGGCATACCCCGGCTCTGGCAACTGGCACTAACCTCTGCTACTGGAACCGCGCTGGACGCCTGCCGCACCACTCGAAGTGCCGGCCTCGCCTGAAACACGGTGAAAACACACAGGGAATGAGCCTCCAAAATGAAGACTCAGTAGGGATCCCTCGAACCCTACCTCGCACGGAAAAACTCAGTGCTACAGCAGTAAAACAACCCCTACAAAGCAGTAAAGCTACTCTAGCTAATAGGAGTATGGTAGAACCAACAAGCTGGAATAAATAAATGGAAAGTCATCTAATCTACCAGTACCGTACTACTGAATCTCGGTTCGATAAAACTCAAGTCTACACTTGCCGGCAGACGGGAGCACCTCGAGTCTGAAACTACTAGGAGACAGGAGCTCCACCACTAGAAGAACGACTGGTTGCATTCACTGACATCTTACACCGCGTCACAAGTGTCTAGCTACGGCGCCCCGGGCGTGAGACTCAGATACGTACAAGTACCACAACAAGGACTAGTTGGGGTCACGCTCATCAGCGCGTGTCCTCTGCCCCCAACTACGTGTGCACACTCAGACCATCTGCTCTAGGTCGGGTCCTCTAGCTGGTTTTCCCCCCCACCAGACTCTGGTGGCAGAGGCAAGGGGTCCTACGGTAACCAGCCTAAAAACTGTCTCACTCGGGTCATGCTCTCCACCACTCTCAGGTGGGTCCACACCCGCGTGCGTAGGAAGCTACGACTAGTGGTCGGGTCACTGGGAGGTAGACTCTCAAGTCACGAAAAATATCTGAACCAGATGGAGTACAGGGGACCGCCCCTCATACTAACACCGACTCACGGTGACGTAGGCCGAAGATGCCGCGTCCCAGGACCCCCACACGGCCCCCATGCTTGGCCCCCACATGATGCTCAGCATCAGTCAGACCACGGGTCAGCACATGGATCGAGGTCTGCTCACCCGGGACTCACATCGACACGACAAACCACAGATCAAGCCTCAGACGATGACGGTCCATCATTGGCCACACGGGAGAAGGGTGGTTATGACCCTGCCGCTCAAAGGCATGGGTGGTTCCACCACGACCGCCCTTGCCAGGATGAACGGCTGATCAAAGGCCGCTCAAGGGATGTGCGATCAGACCTCGACCGCTCAAACCCCGACATGTGCGGTTGGGATCTAGCCGCACAAGGCAGGTGCAGTCCAACCCTGGCAGCCCAACCTGCCACCACTCCAAGGGATGTGCGGTCACGCTCGGCCACACAGGGGTATGTACGGCCAGTCCCTAGCCGCACACCCCACGACACTGTGTAACGGTCACAAGCAACGGTCGAAAACTCGCAGGATAAGCGGTCCATCCTGGGCCGCTCAAGGGGTGTGCAGTCACTGACAGGCCGCACAAGCCCACTGCGCGCCGAGCCAGAAAGGCATCGGGGACGTGCGGTCAGTCCATGGCCGCACAAAGGGTTATGCAGCCATCCCCTGGCCGCACATCCCAAAACACTGTATAACGGTCAAACAATTGGACAAAAAATCATGATATGGGCGGTCAGCCTGGGGCCGCCCAAAAGGGATATGCGGTCTCGCGATAGACCGCACAACCCCCACTGTGCGCCGAGCCTCACTCGAAGCGCGTCGAGCCGTTGTGTAGCCAGGCCAGGGCCGTACAAGGCTTGTGCGGTCTCTGGTTCGACCGCATAATGCCGTGGGTGCAGAGACGGCAAACTCCACCGTGGTCACCATTTCGGCCCCAAACATGCCCCACGGAGGGGGAAAACGAAGAGGAACGAACCCCTATGCCCCCTAGCATGATTCTACGCCCCTAAAATGTGATTTAGCGACTTAAAATGGTAGATCGGGTGATCACTCCCCATGGCATGCTCACCCTTCCTGGCGCGAAATAGACCCCACTCAGCCTCGCCTCGTCCTACAAATCACGGGAATGGAATGGCAATGAGCTAGGGATCGTCACCCTACCTCCAGTTTGCGATGGGACGTCGATCCGAGCTCGATCACGCGAAGGACACCGCCGACGATTCCGCCTCCCCACGCCTCCCACGCTTGCCGCACGTCCGCACGATCACCTCACCATCACCCACGTCGCCGCGTCGTCGCCCCGCCGCCATCTGTAGTCGGTACGGAGCCTCCACCGCATCGAATGGGCGAGAGAGAGGGAGAGGAACGCATGGGAGAGAGGGAGAAGAAAATTGAGAAATGAAAAAGAAAACGGCTTATTTATAGAAAATCTAAAAATTCACAAAAATACCAAACAATAGAAAATTACGTTTTCGCGATCCTCGGAACGCTCCGATCGCAACGGTACCACTCACGCCTGGGTGAACGACCATATTCGCCCGCAACGGCGTGCCGAAGGATTCGCCAGAAACTGGGTCGAAAATTAGAAAATCACATAGGAAGAGCCGCAGAATGCCTCCGGGCCCCCGAAATGACCCTGGATCGCGCCGATCTGAACATGGAAGATGTCCGAAATGCAATTCTGGACACGACAGAGCCGAACCCTCCAGGAAAGTGGGTCTGAGACCCAAAAATAAGGATCCGGAAGGATCCGGGACGTTACAGAGGTAATCCACATTGGTTCCCACTTTGCTTATATTGAGCGCGATCATCTTCTTTTTCCAAGGTACACAAAGAAATTTCAATTGAAATGAATTCATACACATTGAGCCTCAAGAGAAGAAGAGGAAGATGACCAGCATAACTTCTGGACTACAAGAATCCTGAATGAACAGAACACTCAAAAAAAACACGAATGGTGAGCTGAACCTCAGAAAATTGCCTAAGCAATGATGAACAAAGAAAAAAGTGAAGTAGGGGGAGGTAGAACACATGGAAATCTATTTCCCCTGGTCAAAATGAGCTCCTACCTGGCCAGTTGCAATAATAAAAAAAAGGAGCCTTGTCCCTTGGACAAGTTGACCTGTCCCCAACACTGGGCAAAGATGCATCGACCTGTCCCTAGTGCTATACACTTCCATGCATTGATGCATCAACCTGATCTGGTAGGGTTGACCTTAGAGCTCACATGTGCACAGACCTTGTAATGTTGAAGGCAAAATGTGCACAGACCTTGTGATACTGAAGGCAAGATGTGCACAGATATTGTAATGCTGAAGGTAAGATGTGCACAGACCTTGTGATATTGAAGGCAAGATGTGCACAGACCCTGTAATACTGAAGGTAAAATGTGCACAGACCTTGTGATGCTAAAGGCAAGATGTGCATGTGCACAAACCTTGTAATGCTGAAGGCAAAATGTGCACAGACCTTGTAATGCTGAAGGCAAAATGTGCATAGACCTTGTGATGCTGAAGGAAAAATGTGCACATACTTTGTAATACTGAAGGCAAAATGTGCACAGACCTTGTGATGCTAAAGGTAAAATGTGCACAGACCTTGTAATGCTGGAGGCAAAATGTGCACAGACCTTGTAATGCTCTAGGCAAAATATGTACAAACCTTGTAATGCTGAAGGCAAATTGTGCACAGACCTTGTGATGTTGATGGCAAAATGTGCACAGACCTTGTAATGCTGAAGGCCGAACATGCACAGACCTTGTGATGTTGAAGGCAAAATGTGCACAGACCTTGTGATGCTGAAGGCTAAATGTGCATAGGCCTTGTGATGCTGAAGATAAAATGTGCACAGACCTTGTAATGCTAAAGGTAGAACATGCACAGACCTTGTGATGCTAAGGGTAAAATGTGCACAGATCTTGTAATGCTGAAGGCAAAATGTGCACAGACCTTGTGATGCTGAAGGCAAAATGTGCACAGAACTTGTAATGCTAACGACAAAATGTGCATCGACCGTCCCTTAGCCCTGGCATAATGTGCATCGACCTTCAATTGTGTTGGCATAATGTGCATCGACCTTCCCTTAGCCCTGGCATGAAGTGCATCGACCTTCACTTGTGTTGGCATAATGTGCATCAACCTTCCCTTAGCCTTGGCATGATATGCATCGATCTTCACTTGTGCTGGCACAAGGTGCATCGACCTTCCCTTAGCCCTGGCAAAACATGCACAGACCTTGGTCTTGTGATGGCGCAATGTGCATCGACCTTCCCCTAGCCCTGGCACAATGTGCATCGACCTTCACTTGTGCTGGAAAAACATGCACAGACATTGGTCTTGTGCTGGCACAATGTGCATCAACCTTCCCCTAGCCCTGGCACAATGTGCATTGACCTTCGCTTGTCTTGGCAAAACATGCACAGACCTTGGTCTTGTGCTGGCACAATGTGCGTCGACCTTCACTTAGCCCTGGCATAAGGTGCATCGACCATCACCTGTGCTGGAAAAACATGCACAGACCTTGGTCTTGTGCGGGCACAATGTGCATCGACCTTCCCGTAGCCCTAGCATAATGTGCATCGACCTTCACTTGTGCTGGCAAAACATGCATAGACCTTGGTCTTGTGCTGGCACAATGTGCATTGACCTTCCCTTAGCCCTGGCATAATGTGCATCAACCTTCACTTGTGCTGGCAAAACATGCATAGACCTTGGTCTTGTGCTGGCATAATGTGCATTGACCTTCCCCTAGCGCTGGCACAATCTACATCGACCTTCATTTGTGCTGGCAAAACATGCACAGACCTTGGTCTTGTGCTTCCACAATGTGCATCGGCCTTCCCTTACCCCTGGCACTATGTGCATAAACCTTCACTTGTGCTTGCAAAACATGCACAGACCTTCATCTTGTGCTGGCATAATGTGCATCGACCTTCCCTTAGCCCTGGCATAATGTGCATTGACTTTCACTTGTGCTGGCATGATGTGCATCGACCTTGGTCTTGTGCTGGCGCAATGTGCATCGACCTTCCTTCAGTCACGTGCCCATGTGCATCGACCTTCACTTGGCTTTGTGTCTGATGTGCATCGACCTTCCTTCAATTGGGTGCCCATGTGCATCGACCTATCTTCAGTTTCGAACCAAAAGTGCATCGACCTGTCTTCAGATTTGAATCAAATGTACATCGACCTGCCTTCCCCCTTGTGTTAATGTGCATCGACCTTGGTAACCCAGCTCTGCTGATGTGCATCGACCTTGGCAGACCAACCCCTTGAATATTTCAAATGTGCATCGACCTGCGTTCATGCTCAGGCCCTTCCAGGTCTACCTGCCTTCAACCTTGGATGCATTGGGCTCTACCTGTCTCCAACATTGATTTCACTAAGGTCAACCTGCCCTCAGGACAGGTCAACCCCTCTCCAGCCTCTTCTGGCTTATCCTTCCATGCACACTTTGCACTCGGAATATAATAATGTAATAAAAATCCGGTTTACTTCATGCCCATTGATTTTGCCCTTCATGTAGAGGGGTCGATTGTGACACGGAGGAGAGAGCAGAAAGTCTTTCTCCGTGAAGGTGACAACGTCCATGAAAGCCTCATACGTGGCGGCTTTTATTTCTGTCACGTGTGCTTCATAGACTTCTGGCTCTTGGAGTATCTTGATGAGGGTTTCCCTGAAATCATTGCTCCAAGCAATGGCTTCCTAGATCATGATGCTGGCAGGGAAATGCTTCATCTGGTGGAGGACCTTCCGGTTAGCTCGAGCTCGAGCATCCTCTAGTGATGGTAGTATGTCAGGCTGGATCTACGGTGAGCTGCCGCGCTACTCCTCATCGGGGAGTTGCATCGCCTTGCCCTTGTTACTGGGGTCGGGCTGATTGTGGTCAGCCGCAGACTCTTGGAAGAGGAGGCCAATGGTGGCTCTTCCGAGGGAGACTGAAGGGCTGGCCTGTCCTTGTCGGATGGCCCTGCTGATTCTGTAGGATAGGTCGGGACTGGAGCGGGGTCTGGAATGTTGGCGGAGATCTCCTCGGTGCCAGCTGGGTCGAAGATGTTGGGTTGCACTTGGATCTCCACCGGTGGGATCGGGGCAGGTTGTTCTCCTCGGAGGAGGATGACCCGCTCGGGATCGAAGGGAGATGGGCAGAGAGATGGCTCAGGGACTCTTCCACGGCCTCTACCACGTCCACGACCATGACCTCGGCCACGGCCTGTGTGTTCTGAGACTGGCTGCAATTTGAGTGGAGTCGCAGCCCTTTGTCTAGTTCTGGATGCCACCGGCTCACCTCACCAAGAGGCGTTGATGTTTTCTAGAGTTGGGATAGCCACCATGTTGCAAGTACAGCCGTGAAGCATCTATTCCAGCTATTCCACCATGATCCCCTTGTCCTTATAGAACAAGGAGAGTTCTTCTGGAATGCGAAGGGTTTCACCCTCTTTGATTTTTTAGATCATTTCTTGGACCCAGTCTTTGAGGTGAGCACGCTTCTGCATGTCTTCCCAAGAGATGTAGCTATTGAGTGGGATTGGGCCGGTAGGGCAGAGAGGAATGTATTCTTCCAAGTTATCGATGAGTCGCTGTAGCCTCTGGAGAGGCGTCAGCTCTGCTGGGGACTACGAGGCAGCCGCTTGTTCGGCTTGCTTCTTGAGTGGCCTTTTGAGGTTCTTCCTTCTATTCCTCTCCTGTTTCTTGGCGATGGCCACCTCCAGGGGAGTAGGAGGAGGAGGCACTAGAACTGGGGTTGACGGATCCGCACGGGGATGCCGTCGAGTCGATGGGTTTGCAGGGTGAGGTCGGCGACTCCTCATTGCCTGGGTCTCGAAACAGGCACCTTGCGATTGTTGTAGTTGGAAGGTAGCATCGATCGCCTGCTCGATAACTTCGAGTGGTAGTTCCTGGTAAGCGGGAATGCTAGGATCGGCATCCGAAGACGTGGACGCGGCTTGTTGCCTTAGCCGCGGTTGTTGAGGGAGTTTACCGGGAACCAGTTGACTCATGCTGGCGTCCGAAGACATGTGCGTGGTTTGATGCCTTAGCCGCGGCGACGAGGGAGGTTTTTCCTGTTGAACTGGTGTACTGGGGCTGGTGTCCGAAGACATGTGCGCGGTTTGATGCCTTAACTACGGTGGCTGGAATTTCTGCTGAGGAGGGGCCCGAAGAGCATGCCCAATATCTTGCTTCACGGTCTGACCCATGTGGTCTGGCTGAGGGCAGGGTCGGGTGACGCCTAACAACATCTGGGGGCCTTGTTGCCCCCGGTGGCTGTCTTGATCTCGCATGCTGGAGGGCCTTTGTGATGGTGGACCCGGCTTGCGAGCTGTGGGGAGGACCTGGTCTGGCGGAGCCGAGGTCTCGCTCAACTTTTGCTTCCCCTTTCTGTCCTTGAGCATCGAAGACAGAGGTAGAGTATGGGGAGGATGATAGGGGCTCGCAGAGTCCGTCCGGGTCTCGCCTACCAGGACATCCTCTTGACCGAGAAGGACTCGAAGGAGCCTTGCAATGTCTTCCTTGGAGAAGGGCAAAGACTCTAGCTCTTGCCAGGGTCACCATTGTGCGGCCGGAGTGGCAGGGGTTGGCTGACCAGCCTGTGGTGCCGAGGAATCAGGGGAGATCGGGGGAGCAGGAGGATGAACGACATTGGCCGAGAAAGTGCTCGACCCCGCCTCTTGGCTAGCATCTTGTCCCCTGCGTCTCCGCAGTCGTTCGAGAGCCTCCCGATTATCGATCCGGAACTCGAGCCATTCTGAAGTATGCTGGTAAGGCCTGTGCCCATTTCCCTGGGGAGGATCGGGCTACTCTGGTGCATTCTTGGCAGTGCTCAGGGTTTCTTCGATAGCTTGCCACATCCGAACAAGTGCCATGGAATTCCCTTCGGTGTCGATTTGTTCCCACCGGATCTGTTCCTTGATGAGGTATTGGACTTCCTCATAGGACTCGATCGCGTGGCAGATTCATGCATGAAAAGGGCAATACTGAGGGTGGTTAAAGTCCCACTGAGTGTAGTCTGTCGGTGGATCGCGGGGCAAGATTTACGCCTGCTCGATGATGACGTTGAAAAGTCACCGGGTTCTTTCCCTGGGGAAGGAGAGGGGCTTGCGATCATGCCAGGGCCTCCACCCTGGGTACCAGATCTGTACATCATGGTGTGCAGCACACCCCGAGAGTTGTCTTCAAATAAATGACGAGAGTCCTTTTCTTCATGAAATGTTGGATCTGGTCCTGGCCCCGGCTGACAGCCTGATTTGTAAGCCCAGCCCATTGGGCCCCGGCGCCCCGCTGCCCCGCACATGGCGACGAATTAAAGACCACCCAGCGTCCTCCTTGACTCTGGGTGCCTCTAGGAGGGCGCTCCTCTGCTTCCGGCCCTTCCGACGCTGACGGCGAGGCGGCCAGGCGGGCGGCGATGGAGAGCGCTCGGAGGCTCCACGCCCTGTTCTGGATGTTGGAGGTCTTGGGAACGGCCACAGCCCTCTGCTCCAACGGCAGCGCGGAGCTCCGGAGGAGCTGTTTCCCGGCGGATTTCATCTTCGGATCGTCCACCTCGGCTTACCAGGTCTGCCTCCTCCTTCGCCATGTACGTGGTCCACATCGTCTGATGACCATGGCGCACGTCTTGGGATTGAGAGCAGTGAGATGACCGGAGGGTGACGCTGCTGCAGGTGGAAGGGGCCGTACGAGAAGGCGGCCGAGGACCGAGCATATGGGACACCTTCACACACCGGCACCCAGGTCACCGCCGACATACCCAGCCTCCTGAAACATTTATGCATCATCCCGTACCAGCTGTCAATGTTCGTCTTGTAGGACGCCCCGTTTAGACTGTCATACGTAATGGCAACAAAGTGCTTCCATATCTAGCGATTTTTTCCAGTCTATGCACCCATTCGATGGTCTGTTCTAAAGATCGATGATGATGTCTTGTGGCAATGCAGAAAAGATAATTGATGGAAGCAACGGGGACGTCGCAGAAGACTTCTACCATAGGCACAAGGTGGAATCTATCTACCACGCCTCCGTTTTGGTCTCACCAAGTACCTTGTACGGCCATTGTTAGTGTTGGGGCTTATTCGAAGGGGCTGTTGCAGGACGATTTGAAGGTGGTGAAGGAGCTGGGTCTGGATGCCTTCAGGTTCTCCATCTCCTGGAGCAGGATATTACCCAGTAAGCCCTCATGATCACAGGAATCGCCATGACATGCGGCAACATTCTATGGTGAACTGAACCGTCAAAGATGTGATTTATGTCTTTTTATCTGACATGCATGGGATGCAGATGGAAAAGGGGAAACAAACAAAGAAGGCATTCAATACTACAACAACCTCATCGACGAGACCTTGTCGAACGGTCTGTGCTCCTCCCTAAATCCTTGTCGTTCAGTTTTGATCTACGCGGCCGCCTCCCTCGCTCCATTTCTTCGGGTAAAGGTCTGCTGCTTGTTGCTTAATTCCTACTGCAGGCTTGCTGCCCTTCGCCACTGTCTTCCACTGGGACACCCCTCAAAGCCTGGAAGACGAATACGGGGGTTTCCTGAGCCCCTCCATCGTGTCAGTGGCCTCACACACCCTCCTCTATTTATTCATCACATCTCAGATCAGCAAAATATGTAGAACTGGAAACAGTGTAAAGCAACTTAATTGGGAAGAGTGTTGAGATGCTTTGGACGTGCCTTTCAGGGACGATTTCCGCGACTACGCGGAGGTGTGTTTCAGAGAATTTGGCGACCGGGTGAAGCACTGGGTCATCTTCAACGAACCCGACAGCTTCTCCGCGAGCGGTTACGCGATAGGAGAGCATGCGCCTGGGCGGTGCTCTCCATGGGAGGTGGGCAAGTGCACCGCCGGTGACTCGGCCACGGAGCCTTACATTGTCGGCCACCACATACTGCTCGCGCACGCCGCCGCCGTCAAGCTGTACAGAGAAAGATACCAGGTTGACACTGCTTCCCCAACGTCGCGAAGACTTGAGGCCTACCAGAGTACTGGATGATCACATGTAAGCCTAGTGGGTTCTGGTTTGTTTGCTTTTTGTCCTTGCAGGGTTTCCAGCAAGGCGCCATGGGCGTAGCCTTGTCACCCAGATGGGTCGTCCCCCTCACAGACTCCCAATCCGATGTCCAAGCAAGAAGCCGCGCCCTGGATTTCACGTTCGGATGGTAAGCGGCCAAGCATTAATAATGCGGTGGCACCGCCTGGCTGCTAATTCCCGGCCGGTCGCTGCTAGCATACCAAAGAGAAGTCATCTCCTCCAAATTAATCCATTATATGACACGGCATAGATCTTTTCAGGTTCATGGATCCCCTGGTGCACGGGGAGTACCCACTGAGCATGAGGACGCTGGTCGGCGACCGGCTGCCGGAGTTCACCAGGGAGCAGTCGGAGATGCTCCAGGGGTCGCTCGACTTCGTGGGGATCAACTACTACACCGCGAGCTACGTCTATGACGTCCCACCCAGCGAGTGGCCGAGCTACATGACGGATGCGCAGGCTGCTTTCACAGGTGTTTGCGCTATTAATTGATCCTGCCATTTGTGGTGGAGAGATTTTTAGTGATTAAAACTTCACTTATCTCTAACCAAGGCCGCTTCCTCTTGTAACAGGTGAGCGAAACGGGATACCCATGGGCCCTCTGGTGAGTACTGGCAACAGCCTAATTAACAGGGTATCTGAGAGCAGTTTCTTTCCCTTGGCTTGGAGTGTTCATGTTGGGTGTTCTCCATGTTCACCAGTTAGGGAGAAGCCTCCACCTTCGCCTACCCCGGTTGCGGACGAGCCTTGGATGGGGATGGTATCAGAGCGGTGGTTGTGGATGTAGATGGGAATTCAAGATATTGCAGTGATCAGGGTCCATAAGGTCCAGTATAGTTAGCAGTTGGCATAGGGTTTTGTGTTTGTTTTTCACTTCGTTTCTCTCGTGAGAGCTTTGGTGCAGTGTGTTGGCGGTGTGAAGGCAGTTGCTACTTTCATTGGAGTACCGACGTAGGGCTCAAGGATCGAGACAGACAGCTATCTTCTCCATTGGTGATGACCCTAGTAGTGCAGAGTTGAGCAGAGATTGACGGCATGTGTGTTGTTGTGGTGTTGCGTTCGAGGGATCTGCAAGGAGGTCAAGTGGCTGGCGAGAATTGTTCGTGGTTAAGTTGCCGTGAGTGTGATCCAGAGGAGTTAATGTTAGTATGGCAAACCCTACTTGAGGCTTATCCAACCCCTGAGGCGTCGAGCTCGTGGTTTCAGGAGGTCGAGCAGATGCTTTGATTGAGAGATGCACTTGGGCGAGTGGAGGCTTTTTCCTAATGAGCTGCTGATCATTGAGCCTGATGTTTTCACCGTGCCTTGTGGCGTCAGAGATGACGTGTCAGTCCTGGTTATTTTACAGATTTTGAGGTTAGATTGGGTAGAGTTGTCCCAATGAGTTCCAAGTCTTGCACTTTTGCGTGTGAATGGACTATGTTAGTCCCGGGCTTGGTTCGAGATTGTATGGCGGTGGCTTGGTTCGTGGGCCCATATTGTGGAATTTGGGGCCATTATGCACAACCTTAGGTGCGTGGAGTGAGGTGATAGGTGAGATGTGAAAGTTTCGCAGCAAGTTTGAGACTCGAGGATGAGTTTTGGCAGGTGTCGAGCATGGCTCGTGTTGTGGCTCTTGGCTGGTGGCACACGTAACAACAGCTTAGGAGATGGATATTTTTAAGACCCAAGAATCGAGAATGGATTTGGCGTTAGCATGGACAAATTCGAGGGAATGTTGTCCGTTGGCTAGAGGTGTAGTAGCCTTCGAGCCTGGCATCCTTTGGTCATTTTCTTTGCTCCTTGCCAAGCATTTTGGCGTGTTTATGGTTCCATGGTCTGAGGTAGGTGTAAATAGGGAGTTTGTGGTAGCAGCTAGCTCAACTGCTGTCGCAGGGTGCAGCTGGCGATCAGCAGAGGCGGTGCTCGAGGCCGGTGAGTTACAGATCAGGAAATTACAATGATGGTGCATTGGGAGATACTGTGATTGTAGTCTGACGAGACACTTGACAAGTGTTGTCGAAGGAGATGACCTGATGGTCGCAACAATTTTTCCTGATGTTGGAAGGCGTGGTTCCCAGCATGCACGAGGTTTGAGATCAGGTTAGGCCTGAAGATCACTCGTTTGTAAGAGGCATGTTGCTTTCTCCTTGGCTGGAGAGATCGTGCTTTACAAAGTTTTGTCATCCTGCATAGGTGTTCGGATTGGTTGGCTCCCTTATGTGCCCTGAGGTCCATGCGAGACGCATTCCGTATTTTTGGCAATATGGTTATCTGTGAGAAGTGGATGCCCATCCCCTGATGTGTAAAGGTGCATTGGTGTTGTTTCGAAAGGATGAGTGCCAGTTGGGCAGTGTTTGCAAGGACTCGTGGCTGGTGTTGTGATTTTCGATATGTTGACAATCAGGGCCCTGTATAATTGTGGAGGATCACCAGATCAGGAGAGAGAATCGGTGCTATATGTTCGAGGTAATTGGAGGTTTTCCAAACACTGTTTCTAGAGTTAGCTAGCCGATTAGGGATCATCGGGATGGCGGATCTCGAGTCTTCCTTGATGGCTATTCGCGTGGATCAGAGTGCATACCGAAAGCTTGGTGGGTCCATGACCCACAGGCCCAAGATCGTAGCGTTGGTTGCTACAAGCGGATTTCTGAGGATGTGTAGAGCATCAAAAGATTGGTTCCTCGATGCGAGATTGTCCTCTAGCTGCGTGAGCCATGTCCATTGCTGTGCCACTGCTAGAGGCATTGTGGTTATGGCACTGGCAGAATAGAGAGTTGGGTAAATATGATGGCATGTTTGCCATATGAGTACCCTAGTCATTTGGTTGGTTGCCGTGTCAGGCATTAGGTTCTGTATCCAGTTGGAGTTCACCATGGAAGTCACCTGACAAAGGATGAAGATGTAATGGTCAGAGTCGATATGTTGTGAGCCCGACTCATGTTGGAAGCTGTGTCCTCGGATGAGATCGTATCTCTGGAGAAGTGATCTATGAGAGATTATGGGTCCCTAGTGGTAGCTATGAACGGTTGGTAAGACTAGACGAGTGGTCAACCTTGGCAAGGTCTGTATTGTCGGGGGACCCATGTGCATGGGTCGCGGTGTCGTCGACCAGGTTGCTGTGATTGCATGTAGCACTTGGTTGCCTTGAAGATGTCTGCCATGCTTTGTAAGAGATCGTGTCCTGTGGCTCGGTGGTGAGAGCGGAGCCGAGGAATGGCATGCATCCATTTGGAATAATTGTGATGAAGCTGGGATGAGTCGGTGTAATCGACGATGCCTGTGCATGGAGGTCCCTGGGGGGACGTTGTCATTGGGTGGTTATCCTTGGTCTGTGACTTGCATGGTAGGATTTCTGCAGTACTCGAGAATTTTTTGAAATTAATAAAGCATTTTATTGTTTAAAGTAATAAGATATTTGCTGATGGTGGCCCACAAGCATCGGGCCCACTTCAGCCCAGTCCGGTTAGACCAATGCAGGCTATTAAGGTACATATAACAAAAGCTGTGAACTAATTTCTTAAACATATTAAAATGGTAAATAGCATCCTGCATAAATTAGGAACGATATATGAGGAGGGTAAAACTCACTAAGCCCATTGTGGCCCACAAGTATCGGGCCCACTTCAGCCCAGTCCGGTTAGACCAATGCAGGCTAATTGAAGACCCAAAACCTGACGGTCCAATAAGAGCATATATATCGAGGATTCATCATCCTACAGGAGGCATCAATGCGGGTGCCTTCTCCAGATAACTCTCCGTCAACTGAACGGTGCTCCCACCGTTACAAGCCACTTCTCTGGTGGCGACGAGACCACACCCATTACACTAGGATCCTGGTCTTGAGATAACACTTTCCAGTTAAGTAGGAGCACAATGGAAAACTTCACCCACGATCAAGAAGGTATTACTCCACGACTTATGTCTTTCCCCGTTAGAGAATGAACCCCCATCCCCAGGGCGACCTATAAATAGGCCTCCAGACACATAAAGAAAGGGTACACAGAGATATATGCCTACACGGAAAGACAGACGGAGACTCAAACACTGGGATCTAACTAGACGCGTAGATGAAAAAGAGGGATAAAAGAAAAGGCAAGGTTCTAAGCATGTCCCGCACCCAACGAGCGCTCTCCGAGCACTCACCAGACGTGGCAAGCACCTCCAAGAATTTGGCTTCTAACCCAAGGCTTGTCTGCTCTACTCTCTCTCTCTCTCTCTCTCTCCTACTACTACTCTTCTTCTCGATCTGATCCTGACTTAATTATCGAAGGATTGTTCTCTGGTGTAACGTCCAGGGCGTCTTCTGACGTCAATTTTCTAGTGCTTGCAGACTTCCACAGGTGACTGATGTCTTGTCCCAATCAAACAAATGTTAAAATTGTGGGACAATATCATTGCAATAAACTGAAAAGGCAGGGGGCACTATCGTGCATTACCACTGCCACATTCCAAAATCCGTCATATCCTAATATGAAACCTTCCCTCACATAACTTCTGCCAATTATTTCATTCTTAAAACGGACATATGTGTCCGTTGGAGAATCAACAGAGCCATCCATCACGGACGGTCTTCCTTTGTTAAATTAACTTTCTTCATTATGACATTGTGTTACTGAGATTTATCGTACGTTCCTCACAAAATAAATAGACCACACTGGATGGTCATTCGAATATACAAGAAAACACATTGTTTTCAGAGCCTCTTATTTCTCATCCCTTCTTTGTATCGACCTGCAAAACATATATGCTGTAGATCTGGGAGTTCTCTTTCTAACGGCACCAGTCTCGCCTCTATCTGATTCCGGATCTGAGAGCAATAATTCTTTCTACCGAGGCGCGCAATTCTATTCCCTGTGTAGGTCAGAAAGAGCAGTCTGTGGATAATTCATGCAAAAATACCAGAGTCAACTTCAGGAACTGTCACTTAAGGGAGTCGTTCAGGGACGTCCTGCCATCATCCCAGCCAAGCGGCACCTTCAGAAGATCTCAGGAAGGCAACATTCCTTATGAGGCCATGGATTGCTGTCCAATGAGTCAGAACCGAGTCGGCGTAATACCGAGTCAGACCAGCAGGCCAAGTTCGTCCCGAGAGCCCGTCTAGCTTGCTACCCGTCAACCCAGGATCGGTCCTCCCAGACTCATTTGTAGCCCTTTACCTCCCTGCGTGGAGTGGGCAATATAATTCACTGTTGTAATTAAATTTTAACCATTGTACTGGGAGTTACCATACTTCACCGGGGTCATCATCCCCATGTCCGGAGCGTGGAGGTATCGTGTCCGCTCCTCTCTTGGCACTTTGCTTTACTCGTATGCAATTCTATATGCCGCTACATGAGTGTGATAGGTTAATTTACTTGTTATATATTTCAATCACCGCTGCGAGAGAGAGCGAGACTATCTCGTGACCCGACCGGAGCACGGAATTGAGTTGACCACCCTAGCTCTTCCTGGTTTCTCAACCGCGCATGATCATACGCTTCCCTCGTTAAGGACAACTGCGAGCTTGTCTAGAGTCCAAGGCTTGCATATCAACTTGGAGTCAAGTTCGCAAGTCCGTCCCGCATCAATGAAGCTCTGCTCACACCCTCCCGTCCAGACGAACGACACATCGTTCTGCGTAAGTCTGGTCATCGGGGCCGCAATACGAGTAAAATCCTGGATAAACCACCGATAGTAGCCCGCAAGCCCTAAAAAGCTCCGAATCTCCGTAACCGAACTCGACCTCGGCCATTGCACCACTGCCTCGACCTTAGCCGGGTCTACGAAAACACCATCACCAGAAATCACGTGCCTCAAAAAGTGCACCTCTCGAAGCAAGAACTCGCACTTGCTGAACTTGGCATATAACTGGTGATCGCGCAGGGTCTGCAACACTATTCTCAAATGGTGCACATGCTCCTCAGCAGACCGTGAATACACAAGGATGTCATCCACGACCACGACCACGAACTAGTCCAAGTACGGATGGAACACCCTATGCATCAAATCCATGAACGTTGCGGGGGCATTGGTGAGCCCAAACGGCATCACCAAGAACTCATAATGCCCATACCTCGAACGGAACGCAGTCTTCTTCCTCAAGGAGGATCGATCGGGTACCTTCTGGGCTGATGGAGGAGGCCAGGCGAGAGAGGGCATCCGCTTGGAAATTTTCTTCCCGAGCAATCTGGATTACCTGGGAACTCTTGAACAGTCGGGCTATCTCCTTTACTAGCCGTAGGTACTTGATCATTTGCACCTGCCGAGCTTCGTAGTCCCAGTTGACTTGGTTGGTGACCAGTTGGGAGTCGGTATGAATTCGGACTCACTCAGCTCCCGAGCGTCGCGCCATCCTGACCCTAGAGATGAGAGCCTCATACTTGGAGACGTTGTTGGACGCCGAGGGGCCAAATTTCAAGGTGCATTGCAGTTCTGCTCCTTTCGGGGATCAGAGGAGGACGTCGGCTCTGCATCTGATCGAATTGGAGGATTCGTTGACAAAGATGTCCCAGGTGGGGCCCGTCATCGGTAGGGGTACCTCTTCGATGGGGGCAGTGCTCTCTGTGACGAAGTCCACAAGGGCTTGTCCCTTGATGGCAGTGCGGGGTCGGTAGGAGATGTCGTAGGCCCCAAGGAGTATGGCCCACTTGACGAGGCGACTTGAAGCTTCGGGATGAGCTAGGATCTTCTTCAGGGGCTTGCTTGTCAGCACCATGATGGAGTGTCCTTGGAAGTAGGGCCGGAGGCGTTTGGCCGAGGTTACCAATGCTAGCGCAAGTTTCTTAGTTGTGGGATACCTTCTTTCAGCCTCTAGAAGCACCTTGCTATTGTAGTATACCGGCCTTTGGGTGCTTCCATGATCTTGGACTAACACCGAGCTTATGGTGGAGGAGGTTGCCGAGAGATATAGATACAACAGCTCTTCGAGAACAGGCTTCGACAGTATTAGAGGTGACGCCAGGAATTCTTTCAGCTCGTCGAATGCTCGTTAGCACTCGCTGTCCTAGGGGAAGGTGGTAGATGCCAGCTTTGGCCCTCTTAACAGTTTGAAGAAGGTTAGGCACCATTCCGCCGCCCGGGACAGGAAGCAGTTAAGCGCGGCAATCCTCCCTGTCAGGTGTTGGATGTCCTTGACGCAGGTAGGTGGTCGCATATCCAGGATGGCCAAGATCTTATCGGGGTTAGCTTCGATCCCGCGGTGAGTCACTAGGAAGCCCAGTAATTTCCCGAACTTAACCCCAAAGGCACGCTTAGTAGGATTGAGCTTCATCTGGTTCCTCTGGAGGGTGTTGAAAGTCTCAGCTAAGTCAGTGAAATGGTCTTCAGCCTTCAGTGACTTCACAAGTATGTCATCAACATAGGCCTCAATGTTCCGCCCCATCTGCCCCTCGAAGATCTGATTGACCAGCCTTTGATAAGTGGCTCCGACATTTTTTAACCCGAACGGCATCCGAGTATAGCCATAAATGCCGAAGTCGGTGATGAAGGCGGTCTTCTCTATGTCTTCGGGGTTCAGTTGGATCTGGTGGTAGCCGGAGTATGCGTTCAGGAAGCTGAGGAGTTCGTTACTCACGGTAGAATCGATGAGCTGGTCGATACTTAGCATTGGATAATAGTCCTTCAGGTTGGCTCTATTGAAGTCAGTGAAGTCGATGCACATCTGCCACTTGCCTGAAGACTTGGGCATCAGGATGACGTTGGCAAGCCACGTCTGGTAAGGGACCAGACGGAACAGCCTGGTTTTCTTCCCATTGTTAATCTACTCTCTGATAATCACCTATTTCTCAGGGGCGTGCTTCCTCCTTCGTTGCTGTACTGGTTTTACTATCGGGTCGAGGTTGAGGTGGTGCATTACCGTCTCCTTGGGGATGCTAGGGAGATCCTCATCAGACCACGCAAAAACATGCACATACTTTAAAAGAAAGTCTCTGTATTGAGTTTGGAGTTTGGGTGACACGTCTGTCCCAGTTTTCACTTCAAGGGTCGGATCATTTCTGAGGAAAATAGATAGGAGCTCTCCCCTAGGCTGGCCTGTCATTTTGTCTTCAATAGTTCCGAGTTCTTTGCCTTGGTCCTAGCCTTATGACTTCTACCGAGATCACGTAGCACATTCTAGCCATTGCCTGACTGCCTCGGACATCTCTGGCGCCATATTTGGTGTGAAACTTCATTTTTTGGTGGTACATGGAGGGCACAACCTTGATTTGGCCGAGAATTCCTCAGTCAAAATTAGCATTATAGGTCGATATCTCCTTGATCACTATGAAGTTTGCCACAAAGGTGACAGCTCTGGGTGGGGTACCGAGGGTAACAGGTAGGCTTAAGGCTCCCTCGGGGTAGGTTACTTGGCCATTGAACCCGCAGAGGGGGTGTGACAACCCGGATCCCGGATACCAGATATACCCGATAGGACTATCGAATACACCTGATGCCGCTTGGAACCCGCGAGGCCTCCCAAGAGTGGTAAAGCTCCGAAGGAAAAAAAAGATTATCATGTAGTACATTGAAGCCACAGAGATATAACAGTAAGTAATTAAATTTCATTAGATCAGTTTGATAAAGTAGCAGAAATAAAATTACTTTTTAATTAACATTTTACATTTAACAATTATGCCAGAGTCCAGTCCAAAGGAAAGACAAGTAGTCTAACAGTACAGTCGACAGAAAAGAAAGACGTACCCAGAAAGCTAGGGGAAGCCCGACGAAGGTACCAGTTGGCAGCTATGAACTCGCACACCAGGACCCCACCTCGATCCCGATATGCGGCCGGGCAACAGCCATGCCGGGGCAAGCAACGCGGTTGTGTTCTTTTCCTTGTCGCTGTAAATCGTCGGACGCAGAACGTTACCTTCGCCGGACTTGTTGAACAGTTCAAGGTACGAACGAAGCAAGCTGACCAAATGCGGCGGCGCGTTTTCGTTGCACATTTGCTTGAAGTAAAGGCCGAATTCGCCAACGATTGAAACGAAGCTAGGCGACGTGCGGCCAAGGTGCTTAATCAGCGCCGGTGCGGAACTGACTTCGGCCGGGCCGATGAAATCGGATGCGGCGGGAACGCCCCTTTGTACTTCGCCCATCAACTTGTCAATGCCGCGCGCAATCGCTTCTTTGCCCGATCCTGTGGGCGCGAGTAACAGAATGTATTGGTTAAGTCCGGTGCCGCTAATGTTGTAGCTGCGACCGATGATCCCGCTAATCAATCCGATGGAACCGGCAAGTGCAATTTCGGCGACTTGGCGCGGTGCCTGTGCGTAAATGAATTGCGCAACACTGCCCACAAGGCCGGGCGGCGGGGTATAGACGGAACGGTTCGGCGAAAGATCGGTTGACGGCTGCGCGGGTTCGGCCTTGGGTTGTGCCGGTTCAACGCGCTTTGCTTCAATGGCTTCATTCAACATGTTACGCAGTCCGTCAATATCAACCGGGGGCAACATGCGGTCAAAGCAACGATCAAGCATGTAATTAATGCGGTACTGTGCGCGCGATTTCTCACGCTGCCCCAGTGCCGACCGCAAGAACAGGTTTTGAACCTGAAAGCGGTTTTCGGAATAGAACGCGAGAATGTCAACAAGGGCAAAGTCGGCTTCGGATTGCGAAGGGTAATACTTTTGCCAATTGCCGTCATAAAACAGATCGTTGAACTTGTCAGCGTTCGCAGCGCGACCCGCCATTTCAAGCACTTCTTCATCACGCAACTTGGCTTGTTCAAGCCCAGCGTAAAACATTGCTGCGCCTTTGCCTTCGGACATTTGCCCGTGCAAGACCTGCAACAATTCGTTGTGTTCTTTGATCGGCGCATCGCGGTAAACGTTGCCGGTCATCGTCATGTATCGTTGCGACGAATAGACTTCGATAAAGCTACGGCGGCGACCTGACGGAACCTTGCCCTTTACGATGATATGCAGGCCAGCGCCAGACGGCGACAATTCGGCGTAGCTATCAAATTCATTGAACACTTTGATTTGACGGTCAAGCGATTGTTGATCGCCTTTCGTGTCGTCAAGGTCAATGAACGTATAAGGGTCATCGTCAGTCAATACGAAGCCGATTCCCGAATACATGTTCGTTTCGAGCGCTGCAACAGCCGCGTCAAAACTGACCCATGTTGAAGGATCGGTTACGGATGCCATGCGGTGATTCAGCGGCGAATACGGAACCTTCGTCGGCTTGTCTGCGTCACGATCTTCATAACGCCACACAATCCACTGTTTGAAGGTCCGCATTTCGTTTGGGATATGTCCAAACATGCGGCGTTATTCCTTCGATTCAGCGGATAGCTTGCGCATGTAATCGCGCACCCGCATTACGCGGTTGAACGACGGGTCAGGAATCTTATTGCGGGCGAACTGTGACAGCCAACCGACAGAAACGGAAGCGCCTTCGGCAATGGCTTCAATGGTCAATGTGCGCGGACGGTTCGTCAGCAAGTTCAACGTTTCGGTCAATTCGGGATGCGTCGCAACATCAAGCGAAGTCATGCGGTGAACACCTTAGTTATACGGCCGAAGTCCGGCAAGATGGGCCGTATGATGACCCGCAAAATTTTTCGCGTCAAGCGCAAAATTTGCTTGACAGCCAAAACGGCCTGCCCTAGCCTACGCTTCCACATTGGGCCGTCGCCAAGCGGTAAGGCACCGGGTTTTGATCCCGGCATTCGTTGGTTCGATTCCAACCGGCCCAGCCATTTCAACCAACGCAGGAACCGTCGCATGAATGATGCAGCCGCAATCAACACGACCGAAGCGAAAACGTTTGACTACATTGAAGAAGCCAACGTAACCGCATCGAACAACTTTCACGGCGATTTGGTCCCGTTGTATTGGTTCCAAGGCGCACTGTTCAACGCCATCAAGGCCATTGAACAGCTTGACGCAATCAAGAAAACACTTTTCTACGGCCGTGAACTGACCGGCCTTCCCGAACATCACCCCGTCACGACCGGATGCCAGCACTTGCCCGGCATGGTTGACCCGGAAGATTTGAAGCGCGGCGAACTGCTGTTGCATTCCATTGTGGGCACTGTCACCGAAGCGGGCGAACAACTGGAAATGCTTTCCAACGTTCTGTTCAACGGTGCGAAGTTCGATGACGTGAATTTCATTGAAGAAGTCGGGGACGGCTTTTGGTATGCAGCCATCGGCTTGAAGCAAGTTGGCGCAACCTTCGGTGACGTTCAGCACCGCAACATTGCCAAGCTTCGCCATCGCTTCCCGCAAAAGTTCACCGAATACGACGCGAACAATCGTGACCTGTTCGGCGAACGTCGCATTCTTGAAATGCAGTCGAAGCCGGAATGCGGCATTGAAAATTGGGCGCAGTTTGGTAACGTCTTGATTGGCGACCTTCGCGGCCATCCGGTACACGGTGACACCGAAGGTTCCCGCACTTCCGCAATCGTCAAGATGGACGAAGCGAACGGCATTTGCGAAACGAAGAACACGATTTATCGGCTTGGCCGGAAGGCTTGACAGGCCGCAAGAAACGTGTTTTAATGGCGCAACGGTCGCAAACCGGCCGTTGCCCTTCAACTGAATAGGTGACGCACATGAACAACGGATGGACACAACAGCCCCCGGCCGAACTGGTCAAAGGCACCCCGGAATGGCTGGCCGAACGCGACCGCATCCTTGCCGCATGGGAAGCAAGCAAGCTGACGCTTGAAAAGGCCAAAGAAGATGAAATGAACTTGCGTAAGGAATTCGTCAAGTTCGCGTTTGATAACGAAAAGCTTTCCGGTACTGAACGTATCGAACTGAACAACGGTTATCAGGCGAAGGCCGTTAAAAAGGTCAACTTCAAGTTCACGTCGCATGATGAAAACGTGAAGGTCGTTGACGCCGTTGACAAGGCACTTACGCAGATTGAAGCACTTGGCGGCGAAGCGCCGTTCATTGCTGACCGTCTTGTCAAGTGGACGGCTGACCTTTCGGTTGGCGAATACAACAAGTTGCATGAAAGCGAAACCGGCCGCAAGGTCAAGGCGCTGATTGACAGCGTGATTGAAACGACCGAAGGCGCACCGACGCTTGAAATCGTGCCGCCGAAGGGTTCCAAGTAATCCCCACATGCTGCGCCGCCAACACGGGGCGCAGTCTTTAACATGCGTCCGGGCCTATTCACGGGCCGCGCCATTCGGAAGAACGCGCCTTTGCGCAAATCGCAATGCGGGCGCATGTTAAAGACTTGACAGGGGCGAAGCATGAAAGCAATTAAACGCCGTACCGCTGCGCGCAGCGGCATTCCAGACCATCCGGGCTTGTATTACTGGACGGAATGGAAGTGCCTTGTTACCGTCGTTATGCGCGGTAAAGGACTGTTCGTCACGCCGCCGAACGGCGTTGAAATTAAGATCACGCCCAATATCGCCGGGCGCTTTGACAAAAGGCATTAAACATGCAAATGAAAGATTTGAAGCCCGCATCATCCTTCGCACAGAACTACGGCTTCAAGGCGTTGGCATACGGCCCGCCCGGTGAAGGCAAAACGCCCCTTATCATGACCGCACCGCGTCCAATCATGTTGGTATGCGAACCCGGCATGTTGTCCATGCGAAACGCGCATCACGTCCCGGCATGGGAAGGCTACACGGTTGAAAAGTGCGCCGAATTCTTTACGTGGTTGAAGTCATCGCACGAAGCGAAGAACTTTGATACGGTCTGTGTTGATAGCTTTTCACAGTATGCCGAAATCATCTTGAAGCGTGCGCTTGAACGCAATACGCACGGCCTGAAAGCCTACGGCGTCATGGCTGAAACGGTCAATGAAACGGCGCATCAACTGTATTACATGCCGCAAAAGCACATGTATTTGATTTGCAAAGAAACGGTCATTGAAGAAAACGGCGTTAAGAAGCGTAAGCCGTACTTCCCCGGCCAAGACTTGAACGTAAAGATGCCGCATCTTTTCGATTCGATTTTGCATATCGCAAAGGCCCAAATTCCCGGCATCGTCAAACCGACGCTTGCAATTCGCACGATGGGCACAATTGACGTTATGGCCCGCATCCGCACAAGCAATCCCGGTCTGTTCAACGAACTTGAACCGCCTGATTTGTCGGCTTTGATCGCCAAGGCGATGCAGAACTAAGAACACGCCCCGTTGGCGAAACAGGTATACGCACCGGACTTAAAATCCGTCGCCGCAAGGCATGTCGGTTCGATTCCGACACGGGGCACCAAAACGGCACAAGCTTTCGGCCGTGTTAAAACGAAGGCACACTTTGCAAAGGTGATGAAAATGGTTCAGCTTTTGAACGGCTTTAACCCGATGGATTACGACCCGACGCAGGGCGGCGGTAGCTGGCCGCTTGGCAAGCATCCGGTCATGATCGAATCGGCCGAAGTAAAGGCAACACAGGACAATCAAAGCGGTTATCTGCAACTGAATTGCAAGATCATTGACGGCCCGAACGCCGGTCATGTGGGCGCGTATCGCCTGAATCTTTACAATCAGTCGGCAAAGGCCGCCGAGATTGCACACAAGCAACTGTCCGCAATCTGCCACGTTACGCAGACGTTCCAGCTTGGGCACGACGGAACGCAGGTTTCGGCGCTGTTCGGCAAGCCGTTTGTTGTCGAAGTCGGATACCAAAAGGGCGAAGAACCCGGCCCGAACAACCCGGACGCAAAGGGTTACACCGAAATCAAGCGCGTCTTTGACATGGGCGGCAACGAACCCGGCAAGAACGGTTCGGCGCAACAGGCACCGCAGGGTTTCGGCGGACAGCAGCCGAACGCCGGTTTCGGTGGCGGCCAGCAACAGCAGCCGCAGCAACAGCCCCAGCAGGCGGCCCCGCAGGGCGGTCAGGCTGGCGGCGCGCAGGCTTGGGGCGGCGGTGGTGCCCCGGCCGGTCAGGGCCAGCCCCAGCAGCAGCCGCAGGGCCAGCAGGCCGGGGGTTGGGGCGGCGGTCAGGGCGCACCGCAGGGTCAGCAGCAGCCGCAGCAGCCGCAACAGCAGCCGCAAGGCAACGGCGGTGGCTGGGCGCAGGGTCAGGGCGGCGCACCGGCTGGCGGTCAGCAAGCGCCCGCATGGGGCCAGCGCTAACCGCGTCGTAAGTGACAACGTAGGATCAAACACGGCCGGGCTAAAATCCGGCCGTGTTTCTAACAGGGGAAACAACGTATGTCAGACCGGGTTAAGAACCCCTTACCCGTGCCAGAACAATGCGACAACTGCGCGTCATTTGACGTTGCGTTTGTAGGTAACGAAGTTTTATACGGCCGTCCTTTCGGCGATTGGCCGTATTGTTACCATTGTTCAGGCTGCGGCGCGGCGGTCGGTTGCCATCCAAACACCCGCATTCCACTAGGTCGAATGGCCGACAAGAAAACCCGTCAAATGCGAGCCGAAGCGCATAGGCCACAAGACCAAACCCACTACCAGCGGTAGTGACCGGAGGAGCCCAATCCTCCCTTCTTCCATAACCACAGAAGGACACGTGAGACAGCACCCTGCTGCTCACAGGCCCAGAGGATCAGATCCTCTCTTCCTCTGAAAACCCAAAGGGAACCTGGAGAAGAACACTTCTCCCTTCCTCTGAAACCATAGAGGGAATCCAATCCCTTTACAGGAAATCGGAAGAACAAGGGAACAAAACAAACAAGAAGAGAAAAGTAAAACACTGCAAGAGCAGTGGAAAATCAAGAGTTTACAGGTATGAAGAATGAAGCACAGAGACGAATGATGAGTAAGAGATAACCAAACGGGGGCTTCAAAGATCACACTTGAAGCTCTTTGGTAGATCAGGACACAAGTCCAATCTGGTCTCTTCTTAGGCACAATTTGGACGTGAGGAGGGCTGCTCTCCTCTCTTGGCTTCTCTTCTCTCTTTCTTTCTTTTACAACACTGGACTGAAGTCTACAAGTGTTGGGCTACTCACACACCCTTCCTTTCTTTCTCACAGGTTTTCCTCTTAGAGGCTCAAGGGCGTAGCTTTTTCTCAAGGCAGTAGCAGCTTCTTCTCTTGAGGAAGCTTCATATATGTAGAAAAACCCAGGGAAATTTTTCCCGCCAAAATGGTCTTCTTCCCTTGAAGCAAGTGCAGAATATACTTGAGAGCCTTTCCAATGCAGTCCCTTGGTAGGACGGTGGCAGGCTGGTATCAAGTCTAAGGATAGGACAGTGGCAGCAGAGACAATTTCTTTCTTTAGATACTTTCTAAGTCTTCACATTAAATGCTCCTTTGGACATGTGGTCTTCTCATTGGCTAGAGTTTACTTTCTGTCTTGCTGAGGACTGCAAGGACTGGAGTCACATGGGGGATAGTAAAAAGGTGGCAGACTGTGAGGTGTCCTTCCTCCAGCTAGATTTCTAATAGGATCATCTCCAAATAGGTAGATTAGATATGACATGTTGATAGGGATAAAAGTCAACCCTAGGTACACCATCTAGATCTCAAAATCTATGTATTTGGACACTTGCGGTACCTATTTTCTCTCTCTGGATGGCCCACATGATCTGACTGCAAATGCTTCTGGGAGGACAGAGGTAGACCTTCCTCTTCGTTGAGGCATTTCATCAAACATTCACAGACCTTGGTCAGGAGCTCAGACCTTGTAAGGTGATGGCTGACATTGCACAGACCTTGGCATGTTGAAGGGCCAAATGTTGCTTAGACCTTCTGCAACATGCTCAGACTTGAAATATGCACAGACATGACATGTGCACAGACCTTGATATGTGCACAGACTTGTCATGTGAACAGACCTTGATATATGCTCAGACCTTGAAGTATGCTTGGACCTTGAAGTATGCTTGGACCTTGAAATGTGCTTGGACCTTGTAATGCACACTGGCACATATGCTCAGACCTCATTCCTCATGTACACCGACTTGGTTCGTGCTAGCGAAAGGTTGCTAGGACCTTGGCTCACATATGCACCGACTTTATATGCATCCAGCTAAAATATGCACCGACCTTGATTTGCCTAAGAGTGAATGTGCACAGACCCTACAGTGTTGAAACCAAAACATGCACAGACCTTGTAACGCATGAGGACATACGTGCACTGACCTTGATTTCACATGTGCACGAACCTTCACTTGTGCTGAGAGCAAACATTGCTTAGACTTTGATCCGTCTAGGCCAAACATGCACCGACCTTGTAACCTTGAAACCAAGTGTGCACAGACTTGTAGTTTATGTGTGCACTGACCTTGGTCTTCATATGTGCCCAGACCTTGGTCTTCCATATGTGCTCAGACCTTGTACAGTTGTCTTCATATGTGCTCAGACCTTGGTCTTCCATATATGTTTAGACCTTGGTGTATTGAAACAAAACCTGCACCGACTTTGGTCTTGCACCAACTTGATGTGCACCGACCTTGGTGCGTGCTAGCCAGAAGTTGCACCGACCTTGGTCTTACGCCAGCTCCATGTGCACTGACCTTCATGCTGTGCAGGCTCAATGTGCACCGACCTGATATGTGCATAATGCATATGTACACCGACCTCATATTCATATGTGCACCGACCTCAGAGCATGCATGGACCTATATGCACAGACTTAAAATATGCTCAGACCTTGGCTGCGTGCTAGCAAAAGGTGCTCCGACCTTAGCTTGTGTTAGCAAGAATGTGCTCTGACCTTGCTTCTTCAAAAACAGTAATGTGCATCGACCTTAGTTTGCAGCAGACTGAAATGTGCATCGACCTTACTACTTTCATAACAATAATGTGCATCGACCTTAGTCTTCATGACTTGGAGTAGCGTCGACCTGTCTGGGTGAACCGTAGCCGCTGCACCGACCTGATATGAAGTTGTTCAGCTTGATTTCTGTGCTGCCAACTACCTTGATTTCTTTGCATCCAGATACCTCGTTTTCACTTGATTTCTTTCTTTCTTTGCAAACATAATTTGTTGCCACTGCTGGATTGATCTGAAATGCATGAATGTTGACATTATCAAATGCAGGTCAAACTCATCACTGAGTCATAGTTAGACATCATCAAAACAATAGACTTAAGTATGTTACATACATGCCCAACAATTAGTACCATCAATAACTCCTTGGTTGAGATTCTGCCACCTATCAATGAGCCTCTGATGGTACGTGGTAGGAAGATACTTAGTTCTAAGTCTATCTTTCATCTCATCCCAAGACTCGACCTGGGGCTCCCGACACTGATATAGAAAGCTCTCCACATTGTGCCAATAAGTTTGTGCTTGCCCTAATAGCTTCATTTTAGCGAACTTGACTCTCCGAAGGTCTGTCATCTCGAACCACTTGAAGTATCGGTCCATGTCGGCCTCCCAATAAAGATAGAACTTCGGGTCCAAAGACCTGTCCAATGTGGGAGGGTCTGCTCGCACAGTCCTGAGGACTCTATCGTCCTCTTCACCCCTAGGTTGATGAAAGCCACGACGGCATTGGCCATACCCCTCATAGGCATTATCGGACTCATAGTCCTCTAGACCAAGGTCACGATGTTATGGCTCAATGGCCCGGTGTGGGGTGGGCTGAGGAGCAAGTGCAGGTTGGTCCTGGGCCGCGGGAGCGGGCTGGACCTGGGCCATGAGTTCAACTTCGCTTTGGGCTGCCACGGGAGTAGGTGCCGGTGGGCCCTGGGCCACTCCGGGAGGGTCTCCATGTGACATTCTATCTAACCGTCCAACCAGATCTTGGACAGATCTATTGAATGACTCCATGCATTCCTCCATGGCCCTAAGGCAACCATTCACATTGTCAGAGAAGCTCTGAAAGGTGGCCTCAGACTGGTCTAGTCGGGCCATGATGGCCATCATTGCCTCATGCAAGGAGTGAAAGTCTCCCGAGGTGGCATCCTGTGGGTTTGCCATAGACGCGGGGCGATGGTATTGGGTACCTCGCCGGGTGGGCATGCAACGACACAAAGGTTGGAATGCACTAACTAATACGAGCTGAGGAACCTAGACTCAAACTAGTATCTAGTACCTGGCGGAGATATTGGTCTGAGGATCCAACTCACGCAAGAGGCTACCTGCCAGATAGGCGTAACCTATCATTCCAGCACCGCCTTTTCATATACCGGATAGAGGTATGAGGTGCAACACATTGGACAAGACTTCCCTGGACTTAGACCGTGCTATGATAACTACCCTAGACTCAACCATGCTCTGATACCAATTTGATGCGGGACGAGACTCGAACGGGTTAAGACTTACGATCGACTCGAAGTGCGGCCAGTACTAGCATGCTAAAGGCAAGCCGTGCGGCTGACCACCATGGTGTTCTCCGGGTGGAGACGTCTCTCAACAGAAACTCTAACTAGCCCGACGATCGTCCCTTGCGAGGGAAACACGGGATCGCAGCGGTTAAGGAACCACTGTCGCCTAGGGTGGTGCAGTCCGAGCTCGGTGCTCGACTGGAGCTAAGGAACGGCTCTCACTCTCACAATCACGGTGACTTGCAATTTGGATACGGCTCTATTCTCACAAACGCAGCATATATAACAACATACTAGATAAGCAAATGCGGGTGTAAGGAATGTGCGCGTACCTCCACGACTAGCTTGTGGGGAAGAAACCCCGGCCGAATCCGACAACCCCGATACACAACAAATAAATATTATTACAATTCTAGAAATATGGCCCACTCCACGCAGGGAGGTAAAGGGCTACAATAGTAAATTTTGGTGCTGCTGGAACACGGGTTGATAGGCCACACTTGTAGGAGACAAGGGAGGCGAGTCGAGGCCAATCGGGTGAGCCGATTGGAAGCTGTGTGGTTCTGTCCGCGCTGGTCACCCGGCACAGCAAAGTTGCGGAGGTGGGTACAGCTAAATATGACGTCCGATTAGGGTGCCATTTATTGGAGAATGTCGGCGACTGGATGAGGAACACCTAGGCCAAGTGGCGCGATCAGATCTGGTCAGATCTAGACGTGACGGCAACTGCACTAGGCCTCTAGTTCTACTCACACAGAAGTACACAGGTAGACAAAGAATTAAGGTAAAAATAGTTTCCCATGTCCGAATGGATCTCCATTAGTTGAAGATCATCGACAACATCCAGAGGGTGACCCAGACCAAAGGGCTTGGTCAGATCTGAGAGGAGGGAGATGGGGCAGATTTTGCAAGTTGCTTTTGGTTCTGGATCGGATCTGCATAGGGTGGTCGGCGCAGTCTCACGAAAATATTTGCCACGATCAGCACAGATCTTTGAATGATGCGAGGTTGGCGGCATTGCAAAGAAGACAGAGAGAGGCACAACCTCTCCATATTTAAGATCCAAAGGGGTTGAGGGCAGATCTGGGGGATTTTCGTATTATGGAGGAGTGGATCTGTCTCTCAGGAATAGGCGACGATGCATAGCTTCACCGTCAGAATTGTTACCGACGATCCCAAACTCCGATTGAAGCAAAATTGGTGCCGGATCATTTCTGACTCATAGATCTTCGTTTGGTAAAATCACCAGCTTTAGATCTGAAGAGGAGATGACTGTGGGAGGTTCATGATTTGGAGATGAAATCTGGGTGGACAAACTCAGAAGCAGCACTCGAACGTAGCGATAACGGAGCCTCGGCGTTGCACCACAGCAAGGGGAGTCACACCCCGGCTAGATCCCGTCGCAAGACTAGATCTTGAGCATCACACTCAAGGGAGAACACCAAGAGAATCACTCTCTCAAGAACACTCAATTTTTCATTCAAATTTTCATTAGCCTTTTCACTAGCTTACAGTAACATGGAACAAGTGAAACAACAGGTAGTAAAGCAGGAAAACTACACTAGAAAGCTGTAAAAGAAAAGGAAGCAAGAGTAGGGAGCAGGTAAGGATGAGGGGAATAACCCGTACCAAACAAAGGGCTGCTGAACTAACCTCAACACCTGAAGCTATTCCTAATAACAGCAGAAAGGCAAACTCTGAACTGGCGAAGTCAGAAGTTGCTGACCTAGATAGACACACACCCAACACGACTAGAACATTGTGCCCACGATGCAACACTGACCTCGAGCAGAGCCACGAGAGGGCTAACCCGGACAGGCCACGATACTCGAAAAACACAAGAGTCACGCGGAAGTCACGTGCCACGTGTCTGAAGTACTCCCCTCACTAGATGAACAGCCAGCTACGTCCACTGACGTCTTATGCTGCGCCTACAAGTATCTCGTCTACGCTGTCGCCTACCAGGGCACGACAGAGACTAAGACACTGAGAAAACCAGAACAGAACTACAGTCGTGAGTGACTAGACAGGGTGGCACCCATCGGCGTTAGTCCAAGCCCCTGACCACGTGTGCACACACTAACTCATCGCCCTGAGCCAGGCCTCTAGCTAGTTTCTCCCGCCCCCCAGTAGGATGCTACTGCCAAGCAAGGAGGCCCACAGAAACTAGCTTAAAAATCATCTGAGTCAGGAACTACCCCGTCACCACTCCTAGGTGGGCCGACACTCGAGGTCGTAAGGCTAAGACTAGTGGAGGATCACGAGACACAGACTCTAAAATGCAACCGCTAGAGTATAGACAGGCTTAATCATGCACTGTCACCCGTACTACCAAGCACCATGACAGCACTGGAAACTGTCGACAGACTCAAGACAAGACAACTAGACCTGCTAGCACAACGATCCTCGAGTCACCAGACTCTAGGTCAAGATCATTGCTCACAGCGAAACAACTGCCAATCGGTCTAATCCTAAGCCAGAGAAAATGACTCACCATAGAAATCGACTCACGGAGACCTGAGGGAAACACTGAGACCCTCAGCACACCTGGGTGCGCAGAATGAGGTAAGATGACACCTCCCTACATCCAGAACCATGTCTCGAACTGGATAGAACCGTCGAGACACACACAAGGTCACCTGTCAACCACTAGATCACACCGGGTTGACCCGAACTAGACACGACACACACACAGACACAGAACAGAACAACGGCCATCACGACCAATAATAAGATTGTAACGCACCACTATAGGCGCGTTACCTGCTCTGACGCACCACGGTAGGGGCGTCAGGGCAACCAGACCACAACATGAATAAAAGGGCATGTAACGGACCTATATAGGTGTGTTACACCAGCCTAACGCACCAGGACAGGTGCGCCAGGGCCAGCAGACCCAAAACCACAACACGGACCATGTAACGCACTAGGCTAGGGCCGTTACACAACGCGACGCACAAAGGGAAGTCCGTCAGGGCCAACTGACTGATCCGATCTTCGAGGTAGACACGATCATCGAGGGATTGATAGCTACAATCCTCGAAAACCACAACCCATAACACACCATCATAGGCACATCATAGCATGTGACGGTCCTCTGCTGGTCCGTCACACCAAGAGCGTAACGCACCACCCTAGGCACGTTATAGACATGTGACGGTCCTTTACTGGTCTGTCACACCAACCCTGCCTCAAAGAATGTGAAATGACCAATGGATGCGGCAGTCTATCATGGGACCGTCACACAGTGTGACGGTCACTAGAATGACCATTACACAAAACCAGCGAGTAAAATAGGGGAACGGCCAAATCGGCCCGTTCCACGTCCCATTCATGCCGAAGCACAGGGGAAACAAAGCCACAGGACGATACAACACTCCTGGGGTCTAAAAACACCGCATGCATGCATTAAAACACGAGATCGGGGCGATTCTGACGAATCGACCCTAAATGAGTCACTGGGGTTCCCAGACTCCTACCGGCCCCAGATGACAACCGATCGACACGAAACTTACGGGAATGAGATCCTGACATCCCAGTGGTCATTTTGACACTAATTTTATCGAGAATGGTTACTGTTTTCCAGCGAACCCTACAAACCTCAAAAACTATGATTTTCACTAAACTGGCCCGATCTCCCCCGATCGAGCACCAAACTGCACACAGGGGTGGGGAAAACGTGTAGAACGAAGTAGCGATCTGTCTCCCTACCTCCACCGAAGAAACCGCATGCCGAAGTGACTAAACCACGTTGAAAATCACCAGGAACATGAACGGCGCCTTTCTGGGAATCCACCGAGGGATCGGGCCCGCCACGCTCCGACCGCTGCTCCACCCGGCGAATTGATCACCCCAGCACGTCCACGCCTCGGCCAGCTCTCCACGGTCGCATGTCCCACGTCGAACGGTTGAGAGATGGGAGAGAACGGAGTGAGAGAACATGAGGTTGAAAATGAGCAGGAGAGATAGCGGAGTTGAATTTATAGAAAGAAATTAGGAATTTTCTTAATTTCTGAAATTTCATAATTCGAGCTGAAAATACACTAATTCAGAAAAATACGTAAAAATAGGCGAAACAATCCTCGCGAAGAGTACATCGCAACTGTATCGTCCTCGATGATTGATTTCGTGTATCGATTTACTTTTACAAGGTTATGTGCTTTAGATTTTTAGATTTTCCTATATATAAACCCCTAACCCTTTTTCTCTCTCCCCATCTCTCATTTCTCACCCTCTCTCTCTCTCTCTCTTCTCTCACGCTCTCTTTCGCCCCCCCTTCTCCGGCGGCCGACGGAGCGAGGCGAGGGCGAGGTGGAGGGGGCGCGGGCGAGGACGGGCGAGGATCGAGGTGGTGGAGGTGCGGCGAAGCTCGGGCACATGTTCGTGAGCCGGCAAGGGTTTCGTGGTTATTTCTTCGTGGAACGGCGTCCACGGCACATCGTTTCTTCGATGGAGGTAGGGAGATGGATCCCCAGCTGGTGCGCTTCCTTTCCCGCAATTTTGGTAGGCTACGGTGAGTTGAGCGGGTTTATTTGAGCGATATGGGGAAAATCCTTATTTTTGGGGTGTGCGCCTGATCTACCGTTCTATCGTGTTTCGGACCGATTCGACGGTCTACATGCATGCTAGGGGCCATAGGGGAGCTTCCCCGTTGTTTTCCCCATCATCCGTGGATGATTGGGGCGTGGAACAGAATTTTTGGGTTGATTCGTCGTTTTCGTGCCCGGGACGCTGTGGCAGTCGTTCCAGTGACCGCCACAGTCTATAACGCCCCTGAAAGGGTGCGTTACAGGTCCCTGTAGTGTTGGCAGGTCCCCCAGTCATGTCACGGCCTCACGATAAATCGTCACATTCTTTCGCGGCCTAGGGTTCGACTGTTACATCCGTTCTTGTATTTTTTGACCGTTGGTGGCTTGTGTATTATAACGCACCTGGGTAGGCGCATTGCAGCACTGTGACACCCCTCACTGTGAGCGTCAAGGTTGATGCTACCCGTCATCTAACACCCTGAGGAAGGCACGTTAGAGCTGTATGACTCCCTTTGATAGGTGCATCACAATTGACGTGGCCTGTTTCTCTAACGCCCCTGGATAGGTGCGTTAGGGCTGTGACGTCCCGAGCTGGGTGCGTCAGAGCAAGGGTGCCCTGTTCTTCTGACGGCCCTGTTTTGGACTGTCAGAGTTGTTGTGGCAGTCGAGGTTTGGACCATTACAGACTGTGACCGCCCAATGTTAGACCGCCAGGCACTGTGTTACACCGAGGTGAGTTTTTGTGTTCGTCATGTTCGTTCCGTGATGTGTGGATCCCTGGTCGACCCGGTTGTGACCCAATGGTCGACTTGCGGTCTCGTGAATGCCCCAGACACCCATGGGTTCTGTGTCTGTGTTTTGAGGGTGCTGAGAGGACCATGCTACCTCATTTAGCGTGCCCGTGGGTTTGAGAGTCTGGGTGACTTCTCGTGTTTTGGGCTTTCGTGTTATGCCTGACCAAGACACTGTGTTTCTGTAGGAGCGTCAGGGCTGACACCTCCTTTCCACCTAACGCACCAGCGGTGGTCCATTAGGTACTGTGACGCCCTGAGGGGAGTGCGTCATAGATAGCTTCGTTCTGCAGCCTAACGCACCAGCGGTGGTCCGTTAGGGACTTGGACACCCCTAGTTGTGTGCATTACAGTTTGTTTCCTCTTGTGTTCTGACGCACCTGTTTTGGTCCGTCAAGCGTTGTAACACACCCGGGAAGGTGCATTACAGTGATTTTCACACTGAATGCCTGACGTGCCTAAGTTAGTCCGTCAGGTGATTGTGGCACACGAGTGTTGGTCTGCCAAAGCCTGTGGCACACCAGGGTTGGTCCATCAGGCTCTGGATTGCACCAGGTGGCTCGCAGTCCCATTTTCTTCTCCAACCATGGTCACCGTGCGACGGTGTTGGTGCGAGGAGCACCCCTTGTGCTTAGTCGAGACGTTGTTTTCTATGGCTTGAGAACTTACTCTCTCCGCGACCCTCCACTAGTCGTAGCCTACCAGTATGCGTATGCTGGTCCCACCTAGGAGTAGGTGGACGGGCTTACCCTGAGGATGGTTTTTAGACTGGTTTCCATCGGGCCCCACGTCAGTCGCCAGAGACTGGCTAGGGGGAAAATCAGTTAGAGGCCAGACCTAGGATGCATGGTCTGTGTGTGCACACGTGATTGGGGACAGTTGGACACACCTCGACGGGCGTGACCCCAGCTAGTCACTCACTTTGTGGTTACTTGTGTGTGTCTGAGTCTCGCGCCCGGGGCGTTGTAGCTAGACACTTGTGACGCGGTGTAAGACATTAGTGGATGCATCTGGTCATTCTTCTAGGGGGAGGTACTCCTATTCTAGACAGAGAGCAGCTGTCTATTTTGGTCATACTGACTGTTGGGTTCCGGCTATGTCACCGTGGCACGTGTGTGTGGGTTTTCACGCTGAGAGACTGGCGTTGGAGTTGTGGGTACTCCTATCACGTAAGACGTGACTCTCCTATATTTTGGGTTTTGTTTCCCGTCTGCGAGACATGGTCCCTGGACCGTTCTTGTGTGTTTTCCCAAGGCTGTGGCCTGAAGTGCTTGGTGGAGTCACCGAGACTTCGTCATGCCTACGCGGGACCATGTGGTCCCGGTTGGTAGTGCCTGTGAGGGCAGACTTCTGCGGTAGAGTTGTCGTGAGTGTTTCCTCGGTAGGTCTGGTGTGGGAATGGTCTGATTCCTGATTGAGAGATCGGGTTTTCCCTTTTGTTGCTAGTAGGAGTAGTGATGCGGGACGGACACGGGAGACCGACTCTAGAGACCTGCGCCCTCTGGCTCGTGGGCGACGGGCCAAGATTTGAATGGTATCGGGTTATTCCCGATATCTGAATCTTGGGTCGTTACAGATGGTATTAGATTGAGTGTTGTGGATGTACATTGGAATTTGAGACATTGCAGTGATCAGAGTCCATAAGGTCTAGTACAGTCGGCAACTAGCATAGGGTTTTGTGTTTGATTTCCACTTAGTTTCTCACATGAGAGCTCGAGTGCACGGCATGGTGTTGTGAAGGCAATTTTTATTTTCATCGAGGTGTCGACGTGGGGCCTGAGGAATGAGATAGATAGCTATCTTTCCCATCGATGATGGCCCCAATTATGCTGTGTTGGGTAGAGTTGCCGATAGGTGTGTCACTACGGTGCTGCGATTGAGGGATTTGTAGTGAGGTTAGGTGGCTGGCGTAGATTGTTCATGATCACGTGGCCGTGAGTGTGTTCTAAGAGAGATAACGTCGTGTTTGGCCACCCCAGTTTAAGGTTTAACCAGCCCCAGAGGCGTCGAGATTGTGGTTTAAGATGGTAGAGCAGATGCTCTGATCGAGAGGTGTGCTTCAGCGAGCAGAGGAATTTCCTGGTGAGCTACTAATTTTTGAGCCTGATTTTCTTAGCGTGCTTTGTGGTGTCAGAAATGATGTATTAGTCCTGATTATTTTTGTGGATTTCAATGCAGGATGGGGAAGAGCTATCCCAGTGAGTTAAAAGCCCTTCATTTCTACATGTGAATGGGCTGTACTGGCTCTAGATTGGATTCGAGATTGTGTGGCGGTGGCTTGGCTCGTGGCCCAGATCATGGGATTTGGGGCCAGTGTGTACCACTTTGGATGTGTCGTTTAAGGCAACATGTGAGATGTGAAGGTTCTGCGATAGGTTCGGGACTCGAGGATGAGTGTTGGTAGGTGTCGATTATGGTTCGTGTTGTGGCTCTTGGTGTGGTGGCCCGCGTGGTGGTAGCTCGAGAACAGATTGGTGTGAGCAAGGACATATTTGAGGGAATAATGTCTGGTGGCCAGAGGTGTGGGGGCCTTCGAGCCTGGCATATTGTGTGGATTTTCTTCGCTCCTCGGTTAAGCATTTTGGTGTGTTCATGGTTCTGAGGTTAGAGGCAGGTATAAGTAAGAAGAGAGTGGCAGTGGCTAGCTCAACCGCTATGGTAGAGTGTGGCTGGCGATCAGCAAAGTCAGTGCTCGAGGAGCAGTGAGTTGCAATTCGAGGAATTACAGCGATGGTGCATCAAGAGATGTTGTGAGTGTGATCTGACGGAACACTTGGCGAGTGATGTCGGAGGAGCTGACCTGATGGTAGTGATGGTTTTCCTAGTGCTAGAAGGTGCGATTCTCAGTGTGCATAAGGCTCGAGGTTAGGTCAAGCGTGGAGATCTCCTGCTTCGTAGGAGGTATGTTGATTTCTCCTTGGTCGGAGAGAATCACATTTTGCCAAGGTCGTCGTCTTGCAATGTGTGTCAGGATTGGTTGGCCTCCTCGTGAGTGCCATGATGTCAGTGTGAGATGCGTCTTGTACTTTTGGCAGTGTGGCCACCTGTAAGAAGCCATGCCCATCCCCTGATGTGTAAAGGGTGTTGGCACTATTTCAGAAGGATGTGTGCCAATTGGGCGGTGTTGCATCCCCTAGTTGATATTGGTGCTTGGTCTTAATGATAACAAAACGAGTGTGCTTGTGTGTATGTGCATCATTGAGCAACATGTTTAACAAATCGATTGTGCTTGTGTGTGTGCTTCATTGAGAAACATGTATGCTTAAAAGGAGCTTAATTCTCATTGTTCAAACCCTATAGTTCTCATTTGTATGAACTCAAATTCCATGATAGAGATCATGCTTTGGGGTTGATTTTGTTCTAGCTTGAACAACATGTGAAATTGTGGATTTTCTTGAAGGAAGCATCTAGTGATAAAGGCCTAAAATGCTTGATTTTCAAATCAATACTAACTTGGTTCCATTGTGTTATTTGCAGGAAAGATATAGTTAGATGATACTTAAAAATCACATGGATGCATGGTAATATAATTTTACCTTTTCTATCTCATGGGGTTGTGGAGACTCTGAAGAAGGGTCATTTTGAAGTGAGGTTTTTGGGCTTGAAATATGCTTAATCTATTTACATAAAACCGAATGAATGTGATGCGAATGGTGTTCATGCTTTGGTTAAATGCATTATTTTTCATTCCAATCCTTGGTTGGGTGAATTTGTGTAATATGCATCTTGATAATTGTGAAGAATGGTCCTTTTGTGAATGAAGGGTTCATGGTTATTTTGTAAAGGTTTGAAGGCTTTCTATGCATACTCTTCAGGGAGCTGGGTTACTTGATGCACTCATATTGGACAGATGTATATCTATATGAACTTGACCTTTAGATGTGGTCAATCTAGTTTTCAAGGTGTTCACATGCATTTCTGTCATGGGTATTGAGGCTCACAAGTGCATCCATCTTTTATATCATTCAAGGCAAAATTTGGCTTCGTGATGCTCATTCAACTTGTATATGTGCATGGCAATATGGTGTTGATTTTTGGTTGAGTATGGCTTGACATTTCTCATGGAATCGACCCCTTGCTTACATTTTACTATTCTCATGCATGGTTTTGTGAAAATGACAAATGTGAAAATCCTTCATTTTGACCCCTGCCAGTGGGGGTTAGAAAAGGGTGTTAAATGAGCAAAAATACATGGGGAACTAAATGATTAAATGTTACCAAGTCCCATGATGATCAACCATGATTTCTTGCCCTGAAAAATATGATGAAATGAGAGGTTAGATCTAAATCAAAATATTTGGATCATGCATTAACATATGGAGCTAGTTTTGAGTCCAAGACCCAAAAGACATGAAATATGATTATGAAAATATTAGCATGAGGCACGTAAATGCTTTGAACACATTTTCATCTCAAGAATCTCCTCAAGAATATGCATAAAACACTTTGAAACCATTAAGTCCTCAACTAGCAAATGAAATCAATTGAGAGCATGACTAATGAATCAACCCCAATCTAGGCACATGGAAATTCATTTCCAACTCAAGCAAATGTATACCTTGATCACTTGATGTTGACCCAATTCACACATGAATATCATATGCAGTGGAATCATGATGAATTGCAGCCACAAGCACAGATAATACACATATTTCCAATCCATGTTCTTCACAAATCAAAATGATTTAAGCAAGTCACACATGGGTTCCGAGTTTAATCAAGAAATTCAAACATAGTCCAAAGACATCCAGATTTGGTACAAAACATGAAAGGGCCTTCAGCCCTTATCAAGGCAAGACAACCATGAGTGTGTAAGCATGTCAGTTCAAGGATTCCAGATCCAGTCAAGGTATGGTGAACTTAATCTAATCAAACAGATATTGAAAGTGCAGTCCAAGCCAATCAAAACTCAATCGGTCCATGGACAATAAAATTCATCTATGAAGAATTTATACTCATTCCTTGAAAATCATCCTTGAAACCAAACATGAAGACATATCATGCAAGAAACACCTAAGAGGACACTTAACATTGAGGCATGAATTTGCATGAGTGAAAGGAAGATGATGATCCTTTCAACAAAGACTTGAAATGAAATGGGAATATATTTACACAATGCTATACAACCAATTGATATCAATGAGTACTCAATCAATCCACACTAGTATAGGCATTAAAGCAAGAAAATTAGTCTCAACATTCCCACACTAAAACATGCATGAAGTCGCATGCATTCTAGCCTTGTAGCAGTACCTGCAAAGCAAGATATCAACATGTGAGTTCATGAAGTAACAACAAGCATTTTCTATTTCTGTTCAACACAAACCACACAATATATTGTAATCATCAAAACTATTATCAAAGACAAAGAGGAGGGAGAGCCACGAACCCAACAATGTCTCACTACTTTTAACCTTGATGCATGCATTATGGATCTCATCACATAATTAGAAGCATGAAAAATAAAGGGTCAATGCAAGGTCAACATCAGTCAACATAGGTCAATGCCACTGTTCAAAAACTGTCAACAGGTCAACTATTCAAAATTGTGATTCAGCTCCTTCACAGGTAAGGTCAATGCATGTTTAAGTCATATAAGGTCTGTGCACATTACTGTTCATTCACATAAGGTCGATGCATATTACTATAGCAGTGCATAAGGTCGATGCATGTTTTGCCTTAGTCATACTAAGGTCGATACATATCTCTGTTCACATGCATCGAAGGTCGGTGCACATTTTGAGGTCTACATGTGCTACTATTAGAGGTTTGTGCGCATTGTGCTAGATAGCAACTCAGGTCGATGCACATTTGCTAGACTGCAGGCAAGGTCCAAGCACATTCCAGCTAGCACGAAGGCAAGGTCCGAGCACATTCCAGCTAACACAGCACAGGGTCTGAGCACATTGTAGCTACAACCTAACTAAGGTCGATGCACATCTGGCCAATCAAGACCAAGGTCGAAGCACATCTACCTGGAACAGTAATTTAGGTCAACGCACAGATGCTCTATTCTTTAGACGGTCGATGCACATCCATACAAAGGTCGATGCGCATTTACATGATAGCATGAAGGTCTATGCACGCATGACCCCAAGGTCAGCGCACATTTTGCTTCAATGCACCAAGCCTGAGCACATGTGACTTCAAGGTCGGTGCAGGTTTTGGTTTCATAGGCATAAGGTCGACACAGGTTTTGAGGTCTGTGCACATATGGCCATAAGGTTAGTGCATGTTTGCAAGACAACATACTAAGGTCAGAGCACATTTGCTAGACAGCATATAAGGTCCGTGCAATTCTTCTAAACCACTAGAAAGGTCGATGTACATGAAGAGTTGAAGCATCCAAGTCTGTGCACATGAAGGAACCAAGGTCTGTGCACATGTGGAAGCCAATTGACAAGGTCTGACCATACTCCGAACCAAGGTCTGTGCATGTTTGATGAAATGCCTTAGTGAAGAAGAAGGTCTACCTCTGTTCTCCCAGAAGCATTTCAATCCTATTTTCTGACAGATCAAGTGGGCCTTCCAAAGAGAGAAAATAGGTGCCGCAAATGTCTAATTTCATAAAATTCGATGTCTGGAAGCTGCTTCCATAGTTGACTTTTGTTTCAGTCATCATTACCGTACTAGTACAACTTCTTTGGTGGCTGCCTTCTGTCAGAATCCATACCTGGGAATGACTCCTGTCAGGATTACTTTCTGCAAGCATTAAAAGATATTTGAACCTAGAATAGTACTACGTGCAGAAAGTTAACTATAGCTTAAAGAAATGCAAAGCACAAGGGTCATCCCAAGATCCTAGATTTAAAGGGTTGGTCTATTATATTAAAGCTGGGCTATGAACCGGGGAGAGACCTCGGTGCACAATTACAAGGGCAGACCAAACCGGTCCCCAAGGGCAGGAAGATGAGCTGGAGGGGTCTCGGTTACCGAGAATCCTCATTGTCAGTTTTGGGCCACTCAGGACCAGTCACTTGGGATTGCCGCCAGTATTTTGTTAAAGGCCCTCTCCAGCTAGGAACACTGAAGACATCACCATGCCAGCCCGAGAAAGGAAGTACAGCTTGTACAGTTGTCAGCCCACCATTGCTGCCGAAGGGGCCAGTTGATGATATGATTGATTTTAGTCTGGCTTTTGCAAGGTTATTTTATGAAGAAGATTACTGTCAGAAGAACCATGAGGTACGGCTTGTGCAGTATCAGTCGAAGAAACCAGCTTACCGTCTGCGGGAAAGGGTGAGCTCGCCTGTTGTTTTTACTTGGTCTCCTTCTCAGTTAATGTCTTTTTTCCAAAAGCTGAATTTTGTCCCCTATTCACCTCCCATTATGATTGATCCGCTGCTGTGCCAATTTCTGTTTCGGCTTGAGATGCCAACGAAATTCTTGATTGTGAACTGTCCATGTGGGCGTTGCCCACCGACTGACTTTTCCACTCCATTCTTCTCTTCTTCTGATCCTTTCGTCGACATTTTCTGTCCATCCATCTATCCCCTCATGCTTCCTCCTCCTCCTCCCTCCTCTCCATCTTGTTGTATGATCTTCACTGATCTCCAAAAAAAATGTCAAATTTGAAATGGAGATTTCAGTCGAAGATTACGCTGTCTTCCGTTCGTCCTCCCCCCAGGGGCATAAGGCCCCTGCTTCCCTTCCAATAGCTTTTCTCTCTCCTAGGTTAGACATAGGGTCTGTCGGGTCTAGGGAAGTAGAGTCTAGGTCTAGAGAAGTAGGGTCTTATTCTAGGTCATCCAACCCATCTGTGCCTAAGCCGCGCCCGCTAGCGCGTCATTCTAAATCTATTCCTGATAGGTTCTTGCAGGATCTAGCTCAGTGATGTCGTGCTCTTCTGAAGTGTCCGGAGTTCATAGCTACGGCGATTGTGATAGAAGACGATGAGGAGCAAGATGGGGTGTGGAGCGACGATAGATTAGGAGTCTATGAAGTCATGGATGAGAAGGACCCGGTCGATGTTGAGGATAGCGACGTAGATGACACTCCTAACCTATACGCCCAAGGCTTGAAGAGATTCGACGAGCCGTCTTCAGTAGTGGATGAACCTACGAAGGAAATTAATCTAGGAACTGAAGAAGACCCCGGACCTATCATCATTGCCGCTAATCTCCCTCCAGAAGTTGAAGAAGATTTGATCAAGGTACTAAGGGAGTATAGCGATTCTTTCGCCTGGTCTTACGATGACATGCCAGGTCTTGACCCCTCCTTGGTAGAACACTGATTAGTACTTAAACCAGGGGCAACACCCGTTAAACAGAAGCTAAGGAGATTTCAGCCCCACATGGCCTTAAGGATGAAAGAAGTGGAAAAATTACACAAGACCAGGTTCATTAGAGTTATCTTTTATCTCCCGTGGGTGACGAACATAGTCCCTGTCATCAAAAAGGATGGAAAAGTATGCATTTGTATCAATTTCAGGGATCTAAATAAAGCATGTCCCAAGGATGATTTTTTGGTGCCTCATATAATGTTTTGGTAGGCAACACCGCCGGGTATGAAGCTTTGTCATTCATGGATGGTTATTCTGGTTACAACCAAATCCGTTTGGCTCCCGAAGATCAAGAGAAAATCTCCTTCACCACACCCTGGGGCACGTATTGTTACGTGGTAATGCCGTTCGGTCTGAAGAACGTAGGTGCCATGTATGATGCATGTTTACATGGAAATTTACGTGAATGATATTTTAGTGAAGTCGAGAACTAAGGAAGAACACCCCGGTGTTTTGGCTAAAGTGCTTCAGAGAGCTAGGGAGTATAAATTGAAAATGAATCCAAAGGAATGTATTTTTGGAGTCTCTTCAAAAAAATTGCTAGGCTTTATAGTTAGCAAACTGGGGATTCAGATTGATCCTAATAAAGCAAAGGCCATCATGAACATGCCTCCGCCTAAGAACATCAAAGAACTTTGAGGATTGATTGGATGCTTGCAATTCATCAGAAGATTCATATCGCAACATTCTCAAAGGTGCCACCCGTTCTATGAATTGTTAAGGGCGGGGGCCAAATTTGAATGGAATGGAGATTGTCAGAAGGCCTATGAAGATCTGAAGGTATATTTGTCTAATCCCTCGGTTTTGTAACCTCCTATCCTTGGGAAACCCCTAATCCTATACATTTCTGTCATTGAGGACTCCCTAGGGGCGGTTTTAGCACAAGTAGATGACGAAGGCAAAGAGCGGGCAGCTTCTTACCTCTCTGGGTTATTTAACCCGGCAGAGGCCAAATACACTGCCATGGAGAAGACTTGTGCCGCTTTCGTCTGGGTAGCCCAGAAGCTGAAACACTATTTTCTAGCCCACTCGGTTAAGCTGATCTCTAGAATGGACCCGATCCACTATCTCTTAGAAAAGTCTGCCCTTTCTAGCAGCTTAATTCACCGACAGAGCTTCCTCTCTCAGTTCGACATCACATTTGTCATCCAAAAGGTAATCCGGAGTCACGTCAGTGAAGAGAAACCAACCCCCAAGAAGCCTGCAACTTGTGGGCCCAGAGAAAAAAAAACTAAGTGGATCGTTGATCGGGCTTGAAATGGGCCCAAGTCCACCGCAACGGCACACTCTTGCCGCCCTCAACGGCGCACGCCCTAAGGCCCTACAGCGGCACGCCCCTCCAGCGCCTTCAGTGGCACGCCCTAAAGCCCCTTCAGTGGCACAACCCCGAGCGCCCTCAGCGGCACGCCCTGAGGCCCTTCTGCGGCACACCACCTGAAGCCCCTTCAGTGGCACGCCTTGGAGTGGCCCTTCCCTGGCACACCTTGGCTGCCCTTTGCCGACGCACCCCCGGTATCCTTCCCCGGCACGCGAACCCTGAGGCGTCTTCAGCGGCACGCTTGCAATCGCTCTAGTGGCACGCCTGCGAATGGCCTTCGACGGCACACCCTGGACCATGCCATCCAGCACGTCTGGTAGAAGAGATCTCACGCCATCCCCCTACAGATTCTTGGTGTGCAATGGGTCTAGCTGAGGTGTCGACCGGAGGGGGAGACACACGGGCTACTCCTCTGCCATCAAGGATGCTCGAGTCAAATCCGGTTCAATGCCTCATGTTCTCGCATCCGTCGCTCGCGTTTGAAGGCTCCCGCCACCGGGAGTATAAAGGGCCGTCTTCTCCGACGAACAAACACACAAAAAAGGAGGCACACATAGAGAGCAGAAGAAGAGAAGAAGAAGCAGGAGGGAGCTCCGCCGTGAAGCCCCTTCCCCCGGGACGACAACCAAGAAAGAGAGAGTAAGGGAGAGCAAGAGAGAGAGAGAGATGTAGTGGGGAGTGGGGGAGGAGCAGGGAGCCGTCGCCCCTGCTCAAACCGCACTCACCCCCCTTTTCTTTGCTTCTCCTTCCTCTTCTTTCCCCTTTCACATTTGTAATGTATTCGGCCTCCATTTTTTATCATGAATGAAGGTCCTTTTTTTTATGTGCTCGCGGCTGCCTCACGCTGGTTTGAGCCTCTGTGCATGCTTGTTTGTCTCCTCCTTCATCCCTCTCCCCCCTCTTCCTCTAGTGTTTCCTTCTCTCCCTGCCAGTGGCCCACGGGGTCCAGTTCTCCATCGGGTAGCCAAAGGCCACTAATGAGCGGGAGAGATGTTCTACCAGGCTCCTCAACTGCGCATAAGTCAAATTCGGTGTAGCTGACATGGCTTGCTGAAGGTTACCCAGGGATTGCCACACCATGTCACTTGAAAATTGCAAACCCAGTGGCGAAGTCTCAGGGAGCTGGAAATCCACCCTGCTATCTACCTCAGCCCAAATATCATTGCTCGCCTTAGAAGACGTCGACGGCATGATCTGGAGGGCACTGGCGGTAGAATCAACAGCAGCAGCTGATACGACAGAAGGAGTCTCTACTACGGCTACCTCTTTGCCGACCTCCTGAGTCAGAACTGTGCCAGCCACTTCGATGGCCGAGGATACTTGCTCCTCGCATTCAGTCCCACTGGCCTCCGTAGGAGAAGATTCAGTAATGATGGCCAAGGCCCTAGAAGCATCGGCCTCTTCCTCAACAATCTCTCCCGCCTCTATCTCACGGAGACTGCTCTGCTCTGGCAGCAATACTTTGTCGGTAGCAGGCGGTTGGGATTCTACAGCTTCCGTTGGTTGCCCAACCTCTACAACTGACCCAGGTCCTTCTAAGGCCGCTACTGCCACATAATTCCTCGGGAACCACAAGGCAATGGGCCACAAAACCTACAGGAGGGTGGGTTGGCCCGCACCTAGATCTGGAAGGGGTATTTGCACCGTTATGGTCGGCGGCGCCACCTCAGCCTGCATCACACATATGTATGTCATCCAGTTGATATAAAAATGATAAGAAAGGCTACAAGGGGGGTGGTGAATCACTTCCTACCCCAATCGGTACTACGTTCAGGCCCCTAAAGGTAGCCTCTGTGGATTCCAGCCCTCCTCTTGCAAGCGGGTATGATGGCCCCTGCTCGATTCCTGGCAGCTTGGGAGGGCTGAAGGTTATGAAGTCACTTTCATAAGCCGAAGAGGCTCCAACATCCTCAGTTTCTATATCACCTGGTGGAAGCTCACCATCACTGGAGCCACCACCATAATCAACCTGCTCGGAAGATGAAGAGTCTTCTGCCTGTTCTCAAATCTCCAGTGACTGAGCAGGTGCCTTGCTGATAAGAGCGGCTACTTCAACAAGAGTCTCTTGAATGGGTTCTGTGCCGGGAGCATCAACTGAAGGAGTCTCTTGGGGCTCCGCCCCTGAAATAGTCTGCTCCCCAGCAGCAGCTTCTCCTACGACTTCGGTCTCGGGAAGCGTTGATGGTTGGATGTCGACTACAAGCCGAAGTAACAAATAGTCAAGTTCCGACTGAAGATGTGGTTGGCCCAGAGCTCCATGAACAAACTACAACTAACCCTCCAACTCCTCTTGGGGCATCGGGGAAGGCAGATCTCTCTCAGCAGAGGCTATGGGAACCTCTTCCGCTCTCTCTCTGACCACAGCACCAGTCACCGCTTCTAGTCCAATGATAGCAGGGATGGTGCCGACAGCTGTAAAGGAAAATCAATCAAAGCAGCTGAAATAAGCAAACAAGCCAGAGAAGAATGAAGGGTTTACCTCCAGCTTTGGGTGCCTGGACAAGCATCGTGAGTGACCTAGACGACATCGGCGTGTTGTTCGCTCAGGAGTGCCGTGACGCGGGCCTGTTCGGGTTTGCGATCCGGTCAACCAAGGACGGCGATGTCCGACTAATCGGATTGGAGCTTCCGCCGGCGCTGGTCGCCCGTTGGCTCCGAACGGTGGCCGACGCCTACGAGAAGAAGGTCAAGCCTCGCTTGGTCAACTGAGGAATCCCATGAGCGGCAAAGGCTCGGCCCCGAGGCCATTTAGCGTGGACGAAAAAACGTACTCGGAGAACTGGGAGCGAGTCTTCGGGAAGAAGACCGAACCGGAGAAGGAGGGAGACGATGCCCAGCGCAACTCGTAACTTCTTCGGGAAGGTCGTTGATCGGATCCTCCCGGGTAGCAACTACAACGCAACCACTGGCCAGTATTCGAACATCGGCAAGGGTATTGCGGGCCTCGGCGCACGGCTGGGCGCAACGATGTTGGCAGGCCCGGCAGTGGGCGCGTTGGTCGGCAAGGGCGCAGGCTATCTGATCGACCATACCGGCAAGATCGGCCCTGTCACCTCCGAGGGCGTTCCAGTCACTTCGAATGTGGCCGTATCGCTCCCAGGCGTGCAGGTAAGCCAACCGGCCATCAGCAACCTGGGTTTGGGCGCTGAGTCCCCCGGCAGCACTTGGGCTGGGTACACGCAGGGCGCTGGCTCGATCAACAACTTCGGCAATACCCAGTTCGGTAACGGGCAGGCCACGCAGCCCGGCCAATGGTCGCCCAGTTCGGCATGGGGTCAGCAGCTTGCCGCAAACCAAGGTTCCAACCTGGGCTTCGGCAACAACGTATCCGAGTTCGCATACGGCGGCGGGGGCGGCGGTAGCTCCGGTGGCGGCTCATATGCATCCAGCGGACGCATGCCGGGCATCTTCGGCGGTCGCCCTGCCGGCGACAGCATGTTGGACATCGCCCGTCGCTGGGCATCCAGTTAACTAGGAGGACACATGCCCACTTGGCTTCAGAACAAGCAGATCGTCATCACTCGGACCGTGAACGGCTGGGCTATCGGCCCGGACAAGGGATCGCTACCGGAGCAGTGCGTGACGTTCGACAGCTGGACGGACGTTGCCTACTGGCTGGACAGCAACTGGGCCAATCCCCCGGCTCCGTAAGCCCATGGCCACAAATAATCATTATCCGGGTTTCAGCTACGAGGCGGCCAGCCGGGAAGCGGAAAGGCTGATTAAGCGGGCAGCCAGTAGTGGGGAGTGGTTCTCCATTGTTGAGCCCCTGAGGGAGCTGCAAAGCATCATGCAGAAGGAAGAGACCATCGAGGATTACATCAAGGATGGTCGGCTTCGCATCTCAAAGGGCCAGCTTGTTTTCGAAGGGGCCATCCAGTGCAGGGCTGCTGTGTTCACTGGCTGACGACACTCGTCAATATCTGAACTAGAGAGTACACGAAATGGCCGGACGCAAGCCCGGCACCCCAAAGACGGGTGGCCGGAAGAAGGGCACGCCCAACAAGATCAATCGAGACCTGAAGGAAATGATCCTTGGGGCGCTCGATAAGGCGGGCGGTGTCGATTACCTGCTCGCCCAGGCGCGTGACAAGCCGCAAGCGTTCCTTGCCTTGGTAGGCAGGGTGCTTCCGATGACTGTCGCGGGCGATCCCGAAAACCCTCTCCTCACTGGCATCAAGGTGACCCTTGTCGATTCTGGACGTTCAGATCCCGCGTAAGCTCGGGTTCCTGTTCCGGCCGTATCGATACAAGGTTGCACATGGCGGTCGAGGCAGTGGTAAGAGCTGGGGGTTTGCCCGGGCGCTACTGATCCTGGCGGCGCAGACCAAGCTACGCATCCTGTGCACGCGAGAGGTGCAGAAGTCGATCCGCGACTCGGTGCATAAGCTGCTGGCGGATCAGGTCGAGGCGCTGGGGCTGGGATCGGTCTACACCATCGAGCAGCAGCGCATCTACAACGCGCTGGGCAGTGAGTTCATTTTCGCGGGTCTGAGCGACCAGACCGCCGAGTCCATCAAGTCCTATGAGGGCGTGGACATCGTGTGGATCGAGGAGGCGCGTAACGTCTCCCGCCGCTCGCTGGACATTCTGATCCCGACGATCCGCAAGAAGGGGTCGGAGATCTGGATCACTTTCAACCCGGAGCTTGACTCGGACGCTGTATACGCCGAGTTCGTGGCCACGCCACCGGCCAACGGGTACGTGGTTCAGATGAACTACGAGGACAACCCGTGGTTCGAAGATACGGAGTTGGTCGAGGAGCGCAGGCAGGATCAGGCAAGGCTCTCTGACGCCGACTATTCCCATAAGTGGCTAGGGCGCTGCCGCCCATCAGTTGCCGGGGCCATCTATGCCGATGAGGTCGCTGCGGCTGTAGAGCAGGGGCGCATTGCCAATGTGCCGTATGACCCTCGGCTCAAGATGCATGTGATCTTCGACCTGGGCTGGAACGACGCCATGACCATGACGCTGGCCCAGCGCCAGGTGTCGGAGATGCGCGTCATCGAGTACATCGAGGTCAACCAGCGCACGCTGGACTGGTGTTCTAACGAGCTAAAGGCTCGCGGATACAACTGGGGCACGCTCTGGCTGCCGCACGACGGCGAGCATGGCGACTACAAGACCGGGTTGTCGGCCAAGCAGATCATGGAGCGGCTGGGCTGGGACGTTCAGATCGTTCCCAACTACCCCGGCGCGCTTGAGGACGGCATTCGCAAGGCCCGCATGCTGCTGCCCCGCGTCTGGTTTGACCGGGACAAGTGCGCACGCCTGCTTGAATGCCTGAGGCGCTATCGACGGGCTCTGCCGGCGTCCACCAATGAGCCGGGCAGGCCAGTACACGACGAATTCAGCCATGGCGCGGACGGGTTCCGCTACCTGGCCGTGGTCGCTGACCAGCTGACCAATGACACCTACAGCACCGCGCTGACCTATCCGAGTTTGGGGACTGCATGACGCAGATGCACGACGACGAGCTGTGCGCTCTGATTGACCGCGAGGCACAGAACGCTATTGGCTCGGACGACTACACCGCGTTCCAGCGCGGCCGTGCCATGTCGTACTACATGGGCGAGCCCGAGGGAGAGCTAGCCCCGCCGGAGATCCAGGGGCGCTCTCGCGTTGTGTCCAAGGATCTGATGGACACGGTCGAATGGGCCATGCCCAGCCTGATGCGCATGTTCACGGCCACGGACGACATTGTCCGGTTTGAGCCGGAGAACCCGCAGGACGACAAGGCATGCGAGGACGCGACCAAGTATTGCGGGTACCTGCTGTTCCGCAAGAACGAGGGTTTCACCGTCCTCCACGATGCGATCAAGTCATGCCTGATTACCCGAATGGGTGTGGTCAAGGTCTACTGCGACAAGCGCTGGGATGAGCGCGAGGAGCGCTATCAGGGCCTGTCGGTGCTTGAGGTGCAGGCGCTTGAGGCTGATCCGGAAATTGAGGTGGTGGAAGTCACCCAGGATGGTGAGCAGCCGCTGGTAGATGGCATGCCGCCCGAGCTGGGGATGGGGTTCTCGGTCAGGGCCAAGCGGCGCAAGCAGGTGATGGAGTTCCGGGTTGAGGGATGCCCGCCGGAAGAGGTGCTGATAAACAAGGACTGCCGGTCGATCACGGACGTTCGGTTCATCTGCCACCGCCGCGAGATGACGGTTTCCGACCTGTTGAGCCTGGGATACGACAAGGCAGAGGTTGAGGCGCTTCCCAGTGACCCTGCGCCCAACCAGATTTGGGAAAAGCAGGAACGCCACCAGTACGACGGCAGCTGGAACTTCGAGAACGCCGATCCGGGCGACCCGAGCCAGCGCAAGGTCACCGTCACTGAGGCATACATCAAGTGTGACTTCGACGGGGATGGGATCGCTGAGTATCGCCGCGTGGTGAAAGCCGGCGGCACGGTGTTTGAGAACGAGGAAACGGACGATCACCCGTTCAGCCTGTTCTGCCCGATCCTGATGCCCTACAAGATCATCGGCCTGTCGTACTACGACCTGACCGAAGACATCATGCGGATCAAGACGGCTATTACCCGCCAGGTACTGGACAACGTCTACCTCACCAATAACGCCCGCCAGAAGGTGTTGGAAGGGCATGTGAATCTGGATGACCTTCTGAATTCGCGCCCGGGCGGCCTGGTTCGGGTCAAGTCCATGGATGCGGTGCAGCCGCTGGACGTTCCTTTCGTGGCGGGGGCCGGCGTTGAGCTGCTTCAGGCGATTGATGCGGTCCGGGATACGCGCACTGGCGTGACCGAGGCGAATTCGGCGCTGAATGCCGAGGCCTTGGCCAAGGGAAATGTCGGTTCTGAGGGCATCGCGGCGATGATGTCGGCCGGCGTGCAGCGCCTTGAGCTGGTGGCCCGTGTGCTTGCTGAGACGGGTATCAAGCGGATCTACCAGCTGCTGCTGAAGAACGTCAGCCAGTATCAGGACCGCGCCCAGCAGATCAAGCTCAACGGCCGGTGGTTGGAGATTGACCCGCGAGAGTGGGCAAACCGGTACGACATGACCATCTCTGTCGGTATCGGGACCATGGGCAAGACCCAGCGGGCGGCGGCGCTGATGCAGATCGGCAACGTGCAGGAGCGCATGTACGAGACCGGCATGGTCACCCCGCAGAACCTCTACAACACGGCCACGCGACTGGTCGAGGAGCTGGGTTACCCCGATTCCGAGCAGTTCTTCACGCCCGTTGATCCAAACCAGCAGCGGCAGGAGGGTCCGCCCCCCGAGGTGCAGATCGAGCAGATGCGTCAGCAGGGCCGGATGCAGGAGATTCAGTTCAAGGGGCAGACCGAGATTGAGGTCGAGCGCATGAGGCAGGATGCGCAGGCCCGCCAGTCTGCCCTAGAGACCCGCATGGAGGCCGAGCGCAACGAGCTTGATCGCCAGAACCAGGCCGCGCTCGATCAACTCAGGCTACAGCAGGCGGAGCGCATGGAGGCACTCAAGCTTCAGTACGAGAACGCGGACCGTGAAGCGCAACGCGAGTTTGAGCGCTGGAAGGCCGAGCTTGATGCATCTGTTCGGGTCGAGGTGGCCAACATTTCCAGCAAGGCCAAGTTGGACAACTCGGCTACGGCCACTGCCACCGAGGAAATCACCCGCGAGGTGCGGCCGTGACCGATGCCATCCGCGACGGCCAGGAGGCTGCGCGACTGCTGGAGCACCCTCTATTGGTGGGTGCATTCGAAGCCATTGAGCAGGAGATGAGGGACGCATGGATCAGGAGCCCCGTAAGAGACGAGGCCGGCCGCGAAAGGTTGTGGCTGATGACAAAAATGCTGCACCGCCTGAAGGAGCAGCTCCACTCAGTGGTGGAGAACGGGAAAGTGATGGAAGCCACGTTCCAGCAATCCAGAGCTACCGAGATTGCGAACCACTTGTTGGATCGCTGATCCGGAATGTAGGCCCGCTGGGGCGGATTGTGGCTCCTGAGCCGCATCCGGAAGTCTTCCACCACCACAGTTTCGGTTGCCCGGTAGTAACCGGCGACCACTTCGCAGTCCTGGCCTGTACGGGAGTCTGGTTCAGACCAACCCGGGATGGCTGGGAAGCAATCAAGGCCCCTTAACCGGGGCCTTTTCTTTTGGGGAATCCAGGGTGCAGCTCTGGACAATAGTTCTTGGAATTTCCCGCTGATCCCCAACTTTCATCCAAACATCCCCCCGAAGCTGGCTGCAATTTCCCCGGAGGTGGAGAAGAAGGTTGCTCTTCTTCAGGAGAATCGCCGATCCACTGCCGAGTTGATGACCGCAGCCAACATCGAGGAGTACCCTTCTCAGCATGTGCGGCCTCCAGGTTAGGGCTTCGGCCCCCTTGCATTGATGTTGGGTCACAAGAGAAAACTTCTTGTTGACAGCTCACTTGTCTCTGCTCAGATTCGAGGCGAGTGGCTGATGAAGAGGCATCGCGGGCCGAGGTGGTGATCCTTGACGAAGAGGAGGCGTCTGCTCCCGGGGGACTTCAAGTTCCTGGGAGCTCTTCCCATGCCCGTGACAAGGGCAAGCAGATCGCTCAGGATGGGACTTCCGAGCGTCGCGGGGCAAAGCGCAAGGATCCCGTGGAGAAAGTGCTGCGGTCCTCGATGAAGGCCGCAACTGCCGAGAGAAAAAGGGCGAGAAGGGCGGAGGCCGCTCGCTCAGTCGAGGGGGGCGCCCAGTTGGCCCTCCCGTCCGTTGAATCCGAGGGGGCCGTCATCGTCGAAGGGGCCGCGACCGAGGCAGGTGCGCCTCAGGCGAGGGCATCCGCCGCTGGTGCGCCTATCGAGGTCGAGGGGGCACAGGACGATGGGACCCGATCCGAGCCGGTCGAGGCCGAGGGGTTGCAAGGCGAAGCGACCCAATCCCAGCCGACCGAGACTGCGGAGGCGCAAGGGGAAGCGGTCCAACCCGAGCTAACCAGTGGGCCCCAGAGAGTGGAAATACCCGGGGGGGATTCCCCAATCCCAACTGCTCCTGAGAGGGCCGTTCCTTCTACGGTAGGTACTTCTGTCGTCCGAGCCTCCTTGTACCATAGGTGCCGCTCTGTGACCTCGGAAGCAATTCGACGAAGTCTCTGGCGTAGCCCTCCTTTCGTGCTTCTCGAACGAGTCATGGAAGGCGGCCTGATTGTGACCCAGCTGGGGGCCGAGATGGCCAATTTGTATGCTCGGATCAACTCCGAGAGGGATTCTCTGGCCTGGGCCAGTGGTGCAGCCGACTGGAAGATCGAGCGCTTGACTCGCGATCTTGAAGGCCTTCGGCGGGAGGCGGCTTCGCTCAGAGCGCAGGCCGAGTCGAGCCAGAAAGAGGCTCGGGAGTCAATCGAGCAGCTAGGGCAGGCCCGCTATATGCTCGAGCTGAAAAATACAGTCCTGGACGCGGAGCGAATACCGCAGGCCGAGCGCGCCGAGCAGTGGAAGGCCGAGCGTAAGGAGCTCGAGGTCCGGATCCGAGAGGCCAAGCGGCAGCGGGCGGAGGCCGAGGCTGCACAAGCTGAAGCCGAATAGAGGCAGTCTGAGGAGGAACGGAAGGCGGCCGAGCTTGAGGAGAAGGCAAAGCTAACCGGATCGGAGGCAGTCGAGCAATACAAATGCTCAGAGAGTTACCAAGCAGCGATCCAGCAGGCTGCCTTTGCCTACTACGAGCCCAATTATCATCGGGGCCTGCGGAAGGGGTTTTCCCAAGGCTACCATCGAGCGACCTCTCTGGCCCATGAGCAGGCGCACAGAGAGATCAATTTTCCTTCCGGGCAATATTATGACTCGGATGAAGATACCACAGATTCTTTCGTTCAGATGCCGAGCAAAGGCAGAAGTCTGGGGACCTCTGTGTCGTCTGAGCGATCACCAACTCCGGCAGTCTCGGGAGGGCATGCTGCCGAGACAGTTCCTACGCAGGTGGGGTCAGTGTCAGGATCGGCTGTCACCAAGGGTGCGGGGGGCAGATCACCTGGTGCTGAGGGTTCTTCATCTGCTGAACTTCGTAGTGGGCCCGAGGCTTGATATAGACTTTTTCTTTTTTCCCTTTCTTTTCTTTAACATGGCCATGTAAAAACTTTCCTTGCATGTGCAAGTTTTGGTAATAGTAAATGCTGACTAGACTATTCCTTACCGCTTTTGACGCAATTTGACCGCTATACTTGTAGTTGTTGGAAAGGCGATGATTTTTTATGCAGATATCTTGCGTGTTGATTAGTTGGCATGGCGCTGGCGCCTGTCCACTTTCCCATGCTTTAATGACTTGCCACTTCTCGTGTTTCCATCGAAGGGGTGTTGGTGGAAAACGAGTTAACCACCTTGGGAAAAGGGTGTCTGCCTTTCGCGATTCTTCAAGGGGAAAGTCATTTAAGGCAACTGCTCCCCTTCGGCCTATAAAAGGCTCCAAAGGACATTTCCTCCTCTCTTCACCGCTTAAGGTCATCCCTATAGTTTCTCCTCTCCACGAAGTATTGTGTTGTTAGACTTGGTGAAGCATGGAAGTCATTTTGGAGGACGACAAGGCGGACGGCACTAGGGAGGAGAGTTCTACTGCTCCAGCTTCAAAGAGGGCCCGCCAGTTGGCAAACGGCTAGTAAGAGGGTCCATCATGATGGAGGATGTCACCTTCATACTGCCAGGCGGCCAACGCTACCTTCGGAGGAAGATAGAAACACCGGAGGATGGATGGGGGCATCCAGCAACGTCCCTCTCTCTCTCTTCTTCCTCCCCTCCTCCTTCCTTCTTCGCCCTCCATCTCATCGCCGGTGGGGGGGGGGGGCAGTTCTTCAAGGTTGCTGCTAATTAATCATATAAATTAATCATATTGATGTTAATTAATAAATATATTACATACAGAGTCACGCTGCACGATTAGCAGGTGGAGTCTGAGACACATCAACCGGAAGGGTTTAACGAGTCGATAAACCCCTCTCGAGACTCAAACTTTCTCTTGTTGGCATTTCCACAGACAGGAGAAGGGCACGCTTCCCGCGACGAAGCCCCTTAGCGTCTCAAGTGGTGTAGCAGCAGCTGCAGCAGGAGCGGAGGAAGCAGTAGGTTCTCGTCTCAGCGCCTGCAACTGCCAGATTGAGATGGGGAAGATCCCTACCGCCATGAGGTCCGCCAAGCTTCCCCTTCCTCTGCTCAAGTTCCCTCCCCCTTCCTCCCTCCTCCAACCTTCCCCATCACAACCCCCACCATCTCCTGCTCCTCCTCCACGTCCTCAGTCTTCTCCCTCCTCTTCCTCCTCCTCGTCCAAGAGGAAGAGCAAGGCCCTCGCCGCCGTTCCTGCTCCATCAGTGGCGGCTCCCTCCATCTTCCAATCTGACCGCCTCTCCGACGCCAAGAAGGCCTTCGACTCCCTCCTCTCCTCGCAGCACCTCCTGGACCACAACCTCCTCCTCCAGTCCTTCTGCGACGTCAGCACCACGCCGGAGGACTCCATCTCCTTCCTCCACCACATGTCCCTCCGCTCCCCTTCCTTCTCCCCCGGCCGCTCCTCCTACCACATCCTCCTCGTCCACGCCTGCCTCCAGCCCCGCCTCGGCGACACCTCCGCGGCCCGCCGCGCCGTCGACCTCATGGCCAAGAACAGCTTCCCGCCGACGCCGGCCACCGCGGACCTCGCCGTCCGCTCCCTCTGCTCCGCCAATCGCGCGGACGACGCATGCGAACTCGTCCGAGTCCTCGCCCTCCAGCACGCCGCCCCTCCGGACGCCTTCACGTACAACTTCCTCGTGCGGCAGCTCTGCAAGTCTCGAAGTATCAGCACCGTGTACAGCTTCATCACTGACCTCAACACTGCCGCCGCAGTGAAGCCGGACCTTGTCACCTACACGATCCTTATTGATGCGGTTTGCAGAGGGAAGAACCTGCGCGAGGCCACACGGCTCCTTGGCATACTTTCGGATTCTGGGTTGAAGCCCGATTGCTACCTCTACAACACGATCATGAAGGGCTACTGCACTCTTGACCGAGGGAACGATGTCATCGCAGTTTACAACAAGATGAAGGAAGAAGGGGTTGAGCCCGACCTCGTCACCTATAATACCCTGGTGTATGGGCTGTCCAAGTCCGGAAGGGTGGACCAGGCGATGAAATTCTTGAATATAATGACCGAAAAGGGGCACTTCCCAGACACAGTCACGTATACGTCGCTAATGAATGGCATGTGCAGGAAAGGCAATGCCTTGGGAGCACTGAAGCTGTTGGAAGAGATGGAGGGGAATGGTTGTAGTCCAAATGAGTGCACATACAACACTCTACTCATTGGGCTATCTAAGACCAAACACCTAGATAAGGGAATGGAATTGTACAAACTGATGACTGCGTCAGGGATGAAGCTGGAGGCTGCAGCATATTCAGCACTTGTGAGGACTCTATGTCGGGAGAATAAGGTTTCAGAGGCTTACACAGTGTTTGATTATGCCCTGGCAAGTAAGAGCTTGACCGATGTTGCGGCATACTTGCCCCTTGAGAGCTCGCTTAAGTTGCTAAAGAAAATCAGAGGATAATGAGACTCATTTTTTAATCAAGTCCTTTTATTTTTCATTTGGATTTTCAACTGCAGGTATTCCTTTTTCTTCTCCTTGATCATGATATGTTTTCGCTGTGCATGTAAATGCAGTCATATCTTATAATCAAGGAAATCTCCTGGCTGGTTAAAGTTGCTCATTGTGATCCTTTGTACAATTACTTCCAAGTTCCAACAGAGCATTGAAGTGTAACCTCTTGTCATTAGAAGAAGAAAAAACTTTGGTTGAATAGTTTTGACTCGTATAAGTATTTTGTTGTCAGTGTCATCCTGTTGTCTTTCTTGCTGTTATTGTGCTGTTCAATTTGCAGTTTCCTACTTATATTTCAAGTATATGCTAATGGATCCTAATTGCTCATCCGTGGTTCAATTTTTTTGGCAACTCGTATTAATTTCTTGTAGTGGGTCCTCAGACACTTATGGAAGGATAATTTATCTGCTTGGAGCAGCCTAATGGCTCGAAAAATATTTTCTTCTACTTATTTCAGTTTGGTGCTACAAGACAAAGATCATCTATTTGCACTTTTTGCATTGTTTACTACATGATCTTTTGGGGATGATCAATGAAGCTCCATCAACTGGCATGGTCTAGTCTCAAGGGTTTGCTTCTTCACCTTCTTCTGTTGATTTGTCTATGATGTCAAGCTTTCTTCAAGTCAATGCAGGGGACTTCAAGTTGTCTACGAGCCAAAATAAAAATGAAAAATCCCGCTTGCATATTATAGCATGCTCAACTCTACAGTCTTGAGTTTTTCTTTGGTTGGTCGCCATTGGCATTTCATATTGAGAAGGATATTGGCCTCTATAGCTGAATGTTTCCTGCACAGCATGATGTTGACACAAAAACTATTTGCTATGGCCCAATTGCTTCTAGTAACATCATCTTTCTATAATTATTCTTTTGCTAAGAACCATGGCCATCCCGTATTATACCTCCACCTCAAGAGATACCATTTTCTTTAGATGCACCATCGTTGTTGAGCTTTAAGAGAGGCCAAGGAGGATGCAACCATTTCACCAGCATCACCTTTTGGTTTTTAAATGCACGGCTTGATATGTTAAAGGAGGTCAATATATTCCTTTTATTACATCTCGGTTCCTGAAGCTCAGATAGATTGACTATCAATTTGACCTGAGCAAGAATTTTTTGAATCAAATAGTGGGGATTAATGTATTTATTGTCATGAATGAATGCATTTCTGGCTGCCCAAATCTCCCACAGTCCGTAGGCTATAATGCCAATTGATAGCAAACCAAAAGCTGAATTGCCTTTGACATTAAGAATGGAACGGGTGACTAGACTCCTTACAGTATTACCAGAAATAGAAATGCCCCTTAATTGGAAATAAGTCCAAACCTTGGTAGCCAGTTCACTGCTAACAAACAAGTGGTCGATGTCTTCCTCCTGACTATCCTTGCAACATCTACATTTGGAACAAATTGGTATACCCGACTGTTTAATCTTCATGTCCAACGGCAGACAATTATGAATAACCTTCCATAGAAAGATAGAAATTCTTGTAGGAATCCAGGGGGACCATATTCATCTCCAAAAACCATAATTTTCCATCTGCTGAGAGTTACAGAACTGGGTGTAAATGGAAGAAACAGAACAATTACCACTAGGAGATAGGGACCAAATAGCCTTGTCCGGGTATTGAGATAATTGGATAAGAGGTAGAGCTCTTTTGATATCTCTAGGAAGAAAAGTATCCATACTGTTAATAACTTCTGAGGATGGATCAGTGAGAATATCCTGAACAGAGACTTTACTGTCTGAAATGAAGTTATGAGGAATAAAGGATTCTAAGCTTCTGTCCCCAATCCAAACATCCTTCCAGAAATTGGTAGTCTGCCCATTGCTAATCATAGTTTTTTGGTATTGAACAATGAGGTTCTTTGCACGCTGCCAACTCTTCCTGAAAAAGCCATGCATTTCCTTGAAATTAACAAGACTGATATGATTGTTTCTGATGTATTTGGCTCTGAAGAATTTTGCCCATAAAGAATCAGAATACAAGGCATTCCAGAGCATTTTGGTCTGGAGGGCAACTTCCATAAATCTGAGAGATATAATCCCCAGGCCTCCCCGCGAGATAGGTCTGCAAATGTGCTTCCAGGATTTCCAATGTTTCCGATTGCCATATTGTGAGTGGCCCCAAAAAAAGTTAGCAAAGGATTGATCTAAAATATGGTGAAGGCCTTCGTGGATAGGAGTGGAAGCAAGAATGTGAATTGGAATAGATGACAATACATGCTTAATAAGAATGAGGCGAGCTCCTTGAGAAAGAAATCTAGCTTGCCAACCATCAATTTTCCTTTGGATAGCTGTTATAATACCCACAAAGTAGACCTTCTTGATTCTGCCAACAGCTAGAGGGAAACCCAAGTATTTATGAGGGAAGGTCTGTCTGGAAAAGCCTGTGATTCTCTCAATTCTGTCAGAAAGGAGTTGAGAGCTTTTGGACTGTATAAAATAGTCACTCTTGTTCACATTAATGAGTTGGCCCGAGGCCTTTTCATAGGATTGAAGAATGTCCATAAGCTTCATGATGGAGGCAGCAGAAGCATTAGCAAAAATAAAATCATACGATACCGCATTCTTTACAGAGGAAGGACTGCCGCTAAAGGAGACGGACCGGAGCCCGCACCCACGGACTAGCCACCTCAACCACCAGATCCGGTTTATGTTTGCTTTGACAAATGTTTTTGCTTACACTTGTGATTTGCAAAAGATACCATTTTGACAACTGTACTGAACTCTGATTACAATCAATGAAAAGCAAAATTAGTTGGGCTGTGGCTCCTAGAAAACCACTGGTATAGGATCCACTGAGTCATGTGAAGATTAGCTGGGGAGCTGGTCCTGAAAAATAATAATTGTAATATTTAGTGAAAGGTTAGTGAATACCCTGGGCAAGTTGCAAGGGGACTAGACGTAGGGAAGCCAAGGAAGGCTGACCGAACTAGCATAAAAATCTGGTGTTTTTTGTGGTTTGCTTGCGTTCTAGTGTTTATTTTCTATTGCGTTACAAAACATCTTTTAATATGCTATTATTTCTCATTGGCACGTCTATTCACTCCCCTCTAGGGTGTGCCCGACAACTAACAGGAACTCTCTTGGCATGGACTTTGAGAGAATTGGGGGAGAGGCGAGTTACACTTTTAAGTCAGCGAACACCTTGTTGCACTTCTTATATATCCCAGTGTATTCTCACCATGGACCCCTTTGGCTCCAACAGGAGCTTGAGAAATGGGAGGCATCACTTTACCACATGGGACATGAAGTGATTTAGGGCCGTGACTTGGCCAGTCAATCATAGGGCTATCAATGGGTTGGGCTTAAGTCGGCCCGACCCACTCATCAATTTTAAAGCCTAGACCGAGTTCGGGCCATGTCGGACCAGGCTAGACCGGGACCGACTTCTTCACAAGCCTGACTTCGGCCTGACAAATTAAATAATAATAATAATAATAATAAAGTATAAGAATATAAAATTTATAATCCCACTAAATTAATTAGAATTTTAGATGTTAAATTATTTAGAAAAAAGAGTCAACTCGGGAGCTATAAAAGCAAATTGGAACTCTCCCAAAAGGATTCAAAAAATTTGATAAAGATCCACCAAGACCCAATAAAGATCCGGCAAAGATCCGGGGTGTTACAGCATCGCCTTTATCCGATCGAGAATACCTCAGTTGAAGATGGTGTTATAGGCCGACATCCCTTTGATCACAATGAATTTCGCCATAAATGTAACAATTTTTGGAGGGTTACCGAGAGTAACAACAGGCTCAGGGCTCCCTCGGGATAGGTTACATGGCCATTGAACCCATACAGGGGGGGTTGTATCAGACAGAGTCTGGATGGGTCCTCACCCATCTTTAAGACATTCATATGCCAAAACATTGGGGGCGCTGCCATTGTCTACTAATATCCTATCTTTGTTACAATGATTTATAGTAGCCGAGATTACAAGGGCATCATCGTGTGGGGTGGTCACCCCTTCCAAGTCTTGATCGGAGAACACCAGGGCCTACTGATCACCTACTAGCGGAGCTTTGGGGGGCTCAGAAGCCCGGTTTGCTCTCTTGGCATGGCGCTTCCTTCCTCGGCTACTATCTCCTCCCGAAGCTGATCCCCCCGAGATGACGTTGATGTGGACTCCATGGGGGTGGTTGTCAATTTCTTCCAGGGGGACTCCGTGATCCTCCCGTCGCTCGGCCATATACTGGGAGAGGTGTCCTTAGCAGATGAGGCTCTCTATCTCATCCTTGAGTTGTCGGTAATCCCCAGTGTGATGGCCGTGGTCATTGTGGAATTGGTAGTGTTTTCGGCGATTGCAACGTCTAGGGTCGGCCTTCATCGGCTCGGGTCGGTGAAGAAGGCTTGAGTCCTTGATCTCCTAATATATTTCGTAAACTAGGGTGGACGGAGGAGTATAGTGCTCGAACTTGCGTGGGAGATCCCTGCGCTCACCATCTTGATTCCTCCTCTTCCCTTGCCCCGAGGCTTGCTCCGACGACCACTTCTTCTCCCCCTCCCATCCCGAGCTCGACGAGTCTCGGCAAGCATTAAGGACCTCCTCACACTCCGCATGGCGCAGAGCTAAAGTCACCAGATTAGCATGGGAGAAAGGGGGGTGGAGCACCAATTCTCTCTGGAGGCCTTCATCGCGGGTTCCTCCCGTCAGTGCAGTGATGGCTAAGGCCACGTCTAGGTGGGGGATGCGTAGGGCCTCTGCCTTGAAGCGGTTGATGTAAGCCTGTAGCTTTTTCCCTTGTGCCTGCTTGAGTGCCAACAGTCCCGATACCGATCTTGGGGGGCCGCTGCCGACGAAGCTTTCTTTGAATACTCGCTCGAACTGTCAGAAGCTAGTGATGCTCCCGATAGCGCATGCTTGAAACCATGCTTGAGCACCCTGGACCAATGTGGTTACGAACACTTGACATTTGATGGCGTCGGATGCCCCGTGGAGGGTCATCAGGGCGTCGAAGCTATTGTAATGGTCGGCCGGGTCGTTTTGTCCCTCATAAGCTTTGAAGGTCTGTAGAGAGACTCTCGGCGAGATCTCTGCCTTCAAGATGTCGTCAGAGAACGGGGATTGTTCCTCATCCTCCTTGGTTGATCTCTGCTGTAGGGTGCGAAGATCGCGCTCCTACTCAGCGAAACGTCACTCGAAGTCTCGCAGATGGAGGGACAACTCCAACTGACGTCGAGACGGCGCTAGGGGGCTATGAGCGTCTCCCCAGCTATTGCCCTGCTTCTCAATGGCGTGGGCATCTGCTTCGATCTGTCGTAGAGGGGGCCCAGATTTCTTCCCCCGGGGGTTGGAATAAGCCTCCTGTTCTGGGGGTGGGAGCTGTGAGGGCCCGTCGGGCCCGTTGCAGATCAGACGCCTGCCTTGAAAAGTAAAACGACCTCCAGCGGTCAGTCGAGTGGCTTCTATACGGGGGGGACTCACCCGGGGTAACCGCCGCCTGTCCCCCCTGGCTGCTTGGGCCCTCATTAAATTAATGAGGATATCTAATTTAGCATTGAGGGTTTGGAGAGCGTCTGTGTTTCAGGGGGCGGGTTGTCCCCCCTGGACTGATGGAGGTAGAGTGTTGACTTGGTTGTTGGCATTGGAGAGGGGTCCCGTCAAAGAGTGTGAGGGTACAGGTTCCCTCTCTACGGCTGCTAGTGACTTTCCCTTGTCACCAGCGTTCCTCCTGCTAGAGCTCCTCCGCACCATATTGGCTCTTTGTGCGTTTCCCACAGACGGCGCTAGATGAAGAGGGACAATCTCGCGCTGAAGTCTAAGCCGTCTGATGTATGTTTGTAGCCACGAGTGATAATACTTTTGCGAGGTGAGAAAACAAATCAGGGGTGCTCAGGGTGATGCCCCTGGGGAAAACTCTCTGATGCTTAAGTCAGCGATACGATAGAGTGTGGTGCAGAGAAGAGGGAGGAGGAAGAGGGGGCACGAGATGGTGAAGTCACACGATCAATGACACCCAAGAGGGGGGGTGAATTGGGTGACTATAAATTTTAAGAAAACTTTACCCGGTTCAAAATAGATGTGATAAAGTAGCAATTTTGAAATTCATATCTATTAAATTTCAGATTAGACCTATCAAGATCTATCACTCATGATAACCGATTTTGCTAGATCCGAAAGATACAATATATATGTACAATCACACAGAATGGAGATAGAAGAGATGATAATAATATAATAATATAATAAAAATAAAATATTAAAAATCCTAATCCCCTTCCTCCCCCTCTGTTCTCTCGATTCACCCTCCCTCACCCTCTCCCGTCTCCCTCTCACTCCCTTCTCACTCTGGCGGCCAACGGAGTTGGCGAGGGGATGCGAGGTGGTGCGATGGCGGCGACATGCGACGATGACAAACCCGGGAGGCATGGCGTGCGGAGGTGGTGGCGTTTGTGAGGAGCCGGCCATGGGGCGCTCATTGGATTGAGGCTTCGATGAGGTTTAAAGCTCAGTTTCAGGTAGGGGGATAGATCCCTACTATCCCCACACGTTTTCACGCGATTCCATGCCCGGTGAGGTCGAGATTTGGTGTTCTTTCTATTCGGGGTTTAAAAACATGCTGGGTGGTTGATCGATGGTTTTGGCCGATTGAGGCCTTGATTTGTGGTTTGGGTGTGGCTTTTCGATTGTAGAAATGTTCGAGGATGATTCCCCAGGTTTTCCTTTTCATCTGGCGACGAATGGGGCTTCCGATCAAGCTCTGAGGGAGCTCGGGTGTTGTTTTCCACGAAAGCAATAGGAAACGGCCACAAAGGTCGCCATTGCGTCCAGGACTAGGCGGCCAAGGGTCTGGGTGCCCAGGTCTGCTGGGCGGCCATGGGTTTGGCCACCCAGGGGTACAGACGGCCAGTGCTCTGGTCATTCTGCCTTCGTGCGTCGTTTCTACAGCCCACTATCTGGGCAACCAAAGGGTTGGCCGCCCAGGCCCTGGCGGCCACAGAAGTGGCTGCCCAGGCCCTATTTAGCCCTTGGGTGGGAGGCCAGAGGCCTGGTCGCCCAGCCCACTGGGCCATCGGGATGGCTGCCCAGTCCCTTGTGACCCTGGGCTCTGGGCGGCCAGGGAGATGGTCGCCCAGGCCTCTGAGTACCCAGGGGTGGGCAGGTAGAGGGTTGGCCACCCAGACCAGCACCTTGGCCTCCCAGTCCCCTTTAGCCTGGGGGAGTGGCACTCTGCGGTTTCGTATTCCAGAATGTCTGTAGGAGGGGGTGGCCTTGCGGATTTCGTGTCTAAGTGGTTTTCTATGCTCTGTTGGTTCCAGGGTATTAGTGTGGGCCATCCCTATCAGCTGGTGGATTGTGGACAATCTTTCTTGTGTTGGGCTACTCGTGTCGACTGTCCCCGCAAGAGTCCTGTGACTACGGAGGGTGTTCCCGCGTGAGGGCTATGATCGTGGCTAGGTATCTTTGTAGGAGTCATGGATTGTGGTCCTTGTGTTCCCGTCTTTTGCTTTGGTTACTCTTCTGTGGATCGACAATCATGATTTAGCTGTTTGGTTAGTGGTCCTTGGTTCTCATGCTAGTGAGCCCTCCCATGGTAGATTGGTACAGACCGGTGGTACTCCGTGGTTTTCGTGGTTACGACGAGTTCTCACCCTTGGTGACTCTACCCACTAGACGTGGCTGACTTGGGCACGTCTGTGTGCCGACCCACCTAGGAGTGGTGGAGGCTTGTCCCATATAGTGATTTTTAGGTCGGTTATTTGAGGGCCCCTTGCCTTTGCAGCCTGAGTCTGGTTGGGGGGAAAACCAACTAGAGGACCCAACCTCGAGCAGTTGGTCTATGTGTACACACATAGTCGGGGGAAGTGGATGCGTGCTGATGAGCACGACCCCAGCTAGTCCTTGTTCTGTGGTACTGTGTTCTGTGTCTTAGTTTTTACCTAGGACGAGTAAGGAGACACTTGATGCTGCAGTGTAAGTCATCGGAGGACGCTTCCGATCTCGTTGTCAGTGGGGTAGTACTCCTGTCACCTGCGTTGGTTTCTCTTTGGTGTGGTCTACTGTGCTGGCGGCTCAGTCCATTCCGTTCTGTGCTGGATGTGGTTCTTTCCCTATATCGTGAAGGTGGAGGTACCGACTGGTCTATCGTGACCCTTCCGGCTAAGGGACTAGTGTTGCCCTATGTGTGTGGGCATGGTTCTTTCATTGGTTCTAGTTCAGGATCGAGAGATTCTCCCGAGAGCGTTGGTTCGGTGTGTGACCTTGTACTCTTTTCTGTGGTTCTGTCGGCGAGGACAGGCCGTCCGACCGTGGGAGTCGGGTTGTGTGGAGGTCTTGTGTGTGTGTGTTCCCTCAGTTTACCATATTTGGGTTCCAGTCACCGTCGTTGTGTTGTACTGGTGTTGTTGTAGTGTTGCTGCCACTATTGCCCTTTACTTGTTGCTCCTGTGCCATTCCTGTTTACTATTTTTATTGTAGTGAGGTTCCACGAGACCCTTACTGAGCCAATGAGATGAGGCTCACCCTCTGCTTTTCAGGTGTGGCGTTTCCCTCGGGGTGGAGCATTCTCGTCGAAGGTTCATTAGTGGCTAGCTCGCCAGGTTGTCGGGGTGTGCCCCGGGGCAGTGTACATTTTTTTCCCTGACTGTACTTGTGGACTGGACTATGTAGTTATTTAATTGTTATAAAATCTAATTTTATTTCTGTCAGAACTATAGATTAATTGTAGATTTACTTTCCTACTATTGTTTAGAATTTCAATGCATAACCACACCATCTCTTTAACCTTGCCGAGCCTTTCGGCTCATAGGTGGCGGGCCAGGATTTGAATGGTATCGAGTTATTCCCGATATCCGAATCTTGGGTCGTTATAGTTGTAATGCAAGTTTAAATTCATGCAAGGAAAGCGCAGGACTTGGATCTCCTGGCTCCAGGTCCGAGCAGTGTACCTAGCACTATCAGACTTCCAGCGGGAGAGGCTCACCGCAATGGGGTTCGGCGAGTTCCTCAGCATGGAGGTGACGCGGCTCGACACCGCACTCCTATACGCACTACACGATCGGTGGGATCCAGTGAGCCAGACGTTTCTCTTTTTGTGGGGCCACATGGTCCCGATGTTGGAGGACATCTCGCGCATCATCGGATTGCACGTGCACAGAGCGCCGGTCAATGGGAGGACCTTCCCCAACTACTAAGAGCTGGCCCAGAGGCTACTGGGCCTAGAGTTGCTGCGGCCAGAGCTTCAGTCGACGACACTGATGAGGGCGAGGCTACAAGATAGTCTCGGCCTACGAGGAGCTGGGATCACCACGGGAGAGCTGTTGGAGCAACACCTCGAGAGGCTCGTGGATCAGGTATGACCACGAGTAGTAGCTGTAGCGGGCCCGAAGGCTGACGTGGTGTTGCAGAGGTTCCTGATGTTGCTTTTCAGGAGGCTTATCTTCGCCACTCGGGCAGACATCGTCAGTTGCTAGCTACTACCCCTACTAGAGGATGTCGACCAAGTTGGGGACTATGCCTGGGGAGCGGCAGTCCTACCTTTCCTATTCGACACCCTTAGCTCCACCAGCCAACACACGATGGTCGGCGGGCTCTCACCTCTACTCCAGGTATGACTTGTTTACTAAATGATTATTCAATTGTTATATGAATTCTATATGCTGACATTTAATGAAATGCAATGCAGGTTTGGGCCTATGTGCACCTCCCCGGGCTGGGGAGAGGAGAGGAGACCAACCCGGAGTGACTGCCCATCGTGAGATGGTGGACGGCACCACGGGAGGTCGGATCTCTGTAACGCTAGGTCTGGGCGATCCAGGACAAACTCGACACCCTGCCCTTACGCGGGGAGGGATATCTGGCTTCACTGCATGAATGCAGTGGAGCCCCTCTACCACCGACTCGTGATGAGGACCATTGGGGTCCACCAGGCAGTGATCGACTTTTCGATGCTTGAGAAGCTGGAGGAGCGGGTTGGTCGACATGCACGGGGCCTGGTGACGGAGACTGACTGGACTGCTTGAGCAGCCGAGCAGATCCAGGACTGGACGGCACTCGGGCGAGTGGTAGCCGCCCGAGCAGAGAGTGAGGAGGCCTATCTGATAGCCTACGCCTGGCGCTACGGAGACCAGGTCTTCTGTGGCCCTCGATGACTGGTATGACTCTAATGTTTATGCTTTCTAATATGCTTTTATGGTTATGATGTACTTACATTTGACTTTCTATATGCAGCTCGACCCCCAGGGGCAGATCGCCAAGCTCCAGGGCCTCCTCCACTCCACTGTCCAGGAGCGAGATGAGCTCTAGTAGGCATTGGACCTCCTGGTGAGTTTCACTGAACTCAAAACTCTACTGTGCATATGCTTATGATGTTGACTAACCTGGACTTCTAAATGTAGTGTGCTGAGGGGACCCAGCATCAGGGAGCTGACGCTCCTTCTTCCTCCTCCCAGCCACCCACGGACCGTGCTGAGTGAGATGCAGAGTTTGCGAGGATGGTGGCACGGGCCAAGGGAGCCGAGGTGGCACTCGCCGAGCAGGTAAGTAAACACTTGCACTTTCCCATTTGATTATGATTATAAAATGTAATTAACTGTCCATGATGCATGCACATGTAGATGACTGAGCTGATGACGGCCCTGGGTGAGGTCACTCACCTGAGGGAGGAGGCAGAGCGTAGCCGCGCAGCAGTCCCAACAAAGCTGGTGCTCCTCCGTGTGGAGCTAGAGCATAGTCGGGCCAAGGCAGCATCAGTAGGCCACTACCGAGCTAAGGCAGAGTGCTCTCGTACAGAGGCGGAGTGGGCTCAGATAGAGGCAGTCAAGCTGAGAGGAGAGGTACGGGCGTACGAGAAGATGAGCTATAGGCCGGAGCGTAGAGGGGATCCGAGTGGCAGTATGCATGGCACGCATAGCTCCTTTCGCGGGTACTTCACTCGTTCCTCCGGTCGCTAGAGGAACGAGGAGGAGGAGTGGTGCCAATGGCACTAGGAGGAGTCGAGCTCAGCGATGGCCCCACCATCGAAGAGGCATGAGGGGCGGGTGACAATGGAGGCCCAAAGGGATAGGCCTGATGTACCCTATGACTTATGTACACATGGATGCTATGATAGTGGTATGACATGTTTTTTTCTGATTTTGCAATTGAATATTATGTGTGAATGTGTCAATGTGTGTAGGCTTGACATTAACTGACTAACAACAAAGCCTAACCTGACACGAGAGTGTGGGAGAAGGAGAGACGAAAAGCATTGAAATGAATGATGCAAAAAGGACAAAATTAAGGCAGTAGGAGTATAAACGGCCGCTCCAGGATATAGACAGTCTCAACGTAAACTGCAGAGGCTTGTCTGGCCATGGGCCCAAAAGGGTAGTAAGTGGTCCCAATTGGACCGTATATAATGGAAACAGGGTCCTTCACCTGACCGTGGGGATTGAAACATGACCTTCATAGGACCGCTCAGATTGCCAAGGGTGAACTGTGTAGAAGGGGCATAAGTGGTCCCTCGCAGACCATTTGAAGGCTCCCCGATGCCCTATATAAACCCATGTATCGTGTCATGTAAAGAGTTGATCAATTATTGAAAGGAATTATCATAATTTGTCCACCATTGCCTCTCCTCTCTCCCCCTTGCAGATGGACTTCTGCCATTTTTTTGAGATGTGAAGCCTCCCTTCCAACCACCTTCCTGAGTGTGAAGCTCAGTGCCACTGCCACCACCACCATCGAGCCGCCATCGCCACCCCGACGAAGTTCTACCCAAATCAGGACAGAACCTCACTCCCAAAATTTTATCTCTTTCTCTTGTTGTCTGATTGAGCCCAAACTTTGAGGGTTTGATTTCTCTATCACCTCTAATCTCCAGTTCAAATTTCATGTCATTTTGCCTTCGTTTAGTATCTGTCCAATATTTTTGTTCTTCCCTCAGTAATCTGCTAGTCTGTTCATTATTGTATTTTTCCCACCCCTTAGCCATCTCCAAGAAAATCCCCAAAACTCCCACGTGTTCCTCACACACCCACCTTCCACCCATAATTTTTCCAAATCCCATAAAAATCATTTCACCCCACTCAAAAATCATTCCCAGGCTGATCTATATCTATCCTGACCGTTCTATAAATAGTTCCAGAAAAAACTAGCAATCCACAGTCATTGTCATTTCCAATCCGCTTGTTGGATGGATCTGAAATAATTATATGTTGTATCCCTTTGAGGCAGCTTTCCAACGGTACTGGTCTTGTCTCGATCTGCCTCCAGATCTGATCACAGTAATTCCTATCGTGGAGGTGCACAGATCTGATCCGAGTCAAGCCAATAGGAGCAGTCTGGAAATAAATTCCTCGGAAGATACGCCGGCTCACAGTCGGTGACCGCCACTCCCAGAGGTCGATCAGCAACCCCTCAACAGCGTCCCAGACAATCACCGCGATCAAAAGATGATCGAAAGCCACCGTCCCAGCAGCGGAGTTCACTTGCTATCCTGCGGGCTGAGCTGAGTTGCTGAGCTGAGTCCGAATAGTGCCGAGTCGGAACAGTACCGGGTCGGACCAGCAGCCTGCTTCCGGCCCAATAGCCCTTCTGGCTTGCTACCCGTCAACCCAGGGTCGGTCCTCCCAGGCCCCACTTGTACTCCTTTACCTCCCTGCGTGGAGTGGGTAAGAAATCACTGTTGTAATTATTGTAATAACTATTTTACCGGGAGTTACCGTAACTTGATGGGGTCATCTTTCCCACGCCCGGAGCATGGAGGTAAACTCGCCACCCTTCTCGTAGGCTTTACTTTGCTCGTATATTTTTTATATGTTGCTACATGTGATAGGAAATTAGCTCACCCAAATAGTTATCACCGTTGTGAGAGAGAGAGCGAAATCATCCTGTGACCCGATCTGGGCACGATAGTGAGTTGACCACCCTAGCTCTTATCGATTTCTCAACTGCGTACGATCACACGCTTCCCTCGTTAGGGATGAATAGAGAGCTTGCTAGAGTCCAAGGTCAGTATTCAACTTGGAGTCAAGTCTGCACGTCCATCCCGCATCACATGACGTCTCTTCTCTTGACCATAATGATGTCGCCTTTCTTGAATTCGCATTCCTTGACGAGCTTGTCAAAGGCACGTGCTATTCGGGCTTGATAGACCTGAATGTTCTGTTAGGCCTGAAGTCACTTTCCCTCTAGACTGGAGAGTTCTTCGAGTCTTCACTCGACATTTGTCTGTCCCTCACGGACTAGCTCGTGCTGGATGGCGAACCTGAGGGAAGGTATCTCCAACTTGATAGGGACAAATGCTTCCGAGCCGTACACTAAGGAGAAAGGTGAACAGCCCGTTGGGGTCTTATATACTGTCCGGTATGCCCATAGCGTCTCGTACATATTTTCTTCTCAATCCTTCTTTGCTGGAGCTAACAATCTTGGCCAGGAGAGTGCAGAGAGTTTTGTTAAAGGCTTCAGCCAGGCCATTGGCCTGCGGGTTGTAGGGAGTTGATGTCCTCCAGTCAATCTTGTATTTTTTCACCAGTGAGTAGACCTTCTGGTTGTGGAAGCGGCTTCCATTGTCTGAGATAATTCGGTCGGGGGTGCCAAACCAGAATATGATGTTGCAGCGGACAAATCTGGCCACGATCTCCCTAGTGATCTCCCTTAGGGCAATAGCTTCTGCCCAGCGGGAGAAATAATCAATCGCTGCCAAGATGTACTTGCAGCCTGTGGATGAGGCGGGCAAGGGACCCACGACGTTTGTTCCCCATTGGGCGAATGGCCAACTGGGTATTGTCGGGTGTAGCGGCACAGGCGGCCTCCTGGGTATTGTAGCATACTCTTGGCATTTCTGACATGACTTCGCATACTTGCAGTAGTCGTCAAACATTGCCGGCCAGTAATAGCCAAGCTTCTTAATTTCAATTTTCATTTTCTGCCCCGCCTGGTGTGCACCGACTGCTCCGGCATGAACTTCCTTCATAACTCTCCAAGCCTCTTCAATGGACAGGCATTAGAGGAGTAGCTTTTGCTTGGCATCGGCCACAATTCGAAACAGTATCCCATTTTAGAGCTCATAGGAGTCCTTTGTTCTGATCAGTCTAATCTTCTCTTCCCTTTGCTTAGGCAGTTGTCGGTACTTGAACCATTGCATAAGAGGGTCCCTCCAGTCGGGCAGACTGACAGCTTCTGCTGTGGCGACCATAACTATATGCATATGTGTGTACAAAAGTGCAGGAGGAGGTGTACAAAGGTAATCTCTCTAGCTCTCTCCACCTCTCTCCTCTCTCCTCCCACTACTGTTTGACCCAACCTTGTCCCTAGGACGAACCTGTGGGGGCCTCATCGACCCCTGGCTGGCAGCCGACCTCTCGGCTCAAGCACGGTCAACCTCTTCTCTCCTCTCGTGAGTAGAAGAACCCACTAAATAACTCATGCTGGAGTAAGCGTTCGGGCATCCCTCAGCTCGAGCCCGGCGCCCGCTCACGGCCCCTCCAGTAGCGGTCCTCTGCCAATCTCGCCCGCTCCTCTGTCCCACCCAGGCGGAGTCTCAACTCAGCTTCCCCCTTCCCTCCTCTCGTCCGAGCATGCCATGGCCTTATTTTAAAAAAAATGGGGACTTACCTTCCCAGGCTCCACTTGATCCACTACTCCTCGCAGTGGACGGCGGGGTGGGGGCTGCCGTCGTCATCGTGGTCTTGGTGCCATGGCTGGTTGGGCCTCGGTGGCCGCAGTCGGTTTCGGTGGTGCTTCAGTCTCCTATGTGGGCTGGGAAACATCGCCATCGCCTTCTTCTTCCTCTTCATCTCCTTCTTCTTCTTCTTCCTCATCTGCTTCTCCTTCTTCAACTTGCCTCGATGGAGCCTCCACCTCCACCGCTGTCGGTTCCACCACCGCCGGCTGCACTTCAACGGCAATCGCTGCCCCTCCTTCCTCATCGTCGTCTAGGCCCACCATCTCCGGCGCCGTGACCCGCCGTCGTTTGCTGGGCATAGAGCCACTGGCGAACATGGTAGCCACAAGTAGAATGAGATTAGAGAGAGTAGAAGGGGTGAGATGATCGTCACAGGGTTTGGGAAGGAAGATGATAGAATGAGAGAGGGAAGGAAGCTGGTAAGGCGGTTCGTGTTTAAAAAAAGAGATTTGAGAAGAATCTGCATCCAGATGGTAAGACGTTGAATTTTAGGTTTTAAATAATCAAAAGAATAAGCATCCATTATGATTGATGTTCATTTAAGAATGAGCGGCCACTAGAGTGCTATTTTTGGAATTGAATTTTATTTTAGAGCCCGATGTGATGGTGCAGTTTCTAGAGTCCTAAAGGTTCAGTACAGTCTTCAGCTGGCATTAGGTTCGCGATTCTTTATTGCTTCATTTTTCGTGTGTCATCTTGTGCGTGCCGTGTTAGCACTGTTTGAGATGGTTTTGCTCTCGTCAGGATGTGACAGGATGCTCCTTTGTCGTCATGGTGTCTGTCTTGATCATGTTGTACTTGGCAGAGTTCGCCGAAAGGTTTGAATCTGCGGTACATTGTTCAAGATTTTTCCATCGTTTGCTCAGGTGGCAGGTGACTTTTAGCGTTGGTGCGATGACCGTGTACATTCTTACGTTGTTTTGGTCATCCCAACTTGAGTCTATACAGCTCCTGATGCGTTTCACATCTGTCGAAGTGCTCGATTAGATTCCTTGGTTGAGAAGATGCTTAGGCGACCTAGGAATTCCCTTGCTGCTGAGCTATTATTGGTTGAGCTTGATGCTTCTCGTCCCATTTGGTGGAGTCTTTTTGAGGTAAGCCTTGGAATTGTTGTCTTAGTGATGCCTTTGTCCTGTGTCTGCTTAAGTGTGGACAGTGTTTAATCTGAGCCTGATCTGCTCCTCATCTTACGGTTGCTTGGCTTTAGACCTAATTCTTATGTTAAGAGCTATGGTGCACTGTGTTTGTCGTGCCGTGCTCAGCGGCCAATGTGTTGTGAGGGCTCGATAATTGTTTCAGGATGTAATAGTAAGCTGAGATTAGCATTTCTTCTTGAGGCTTTATGCTGAAGCTGGTACTCTCCCTCCTTTGCACTTAGGCTAATTGCAAACGGTTGTTTGTTGTATCAGTACTCGTGGTGTGCTATTTGTGATTTTCATAAATTGCGATGGCATCATGTATGTGCTGAATGCGGATATCGAGATATTTTCTAATGCCTGTGTGCGTTGTATGAGTGCATAGTGGAAGGGTGTGGGCTGATTACTCACGGGCCGAGGATCATTGTTGTAAGATTCTGGCCGGTTGAGAGGTTTATCCTTCTTGATGTGACTTCATCTTGGCTTCCTGTGCCTTGATGTCGTCTGTTGTCGTGCTATTTGTTGGAGTCCTTTTGGTGTTGGCATTGGCAATTGTGAGTATTGGGGAATCTGTCAGCATTTCTGCTGATTGAGTACCCTCTGCTCTGCATTTCTTTTCTTGGGTGTTGTGTTCTCGGGACGTGATCGTGGCCCTTGAGATGTGTTCCCCGAGATTGTCATTTCTTTGCTGTCATGGGTCCTTTTCTTGGTGAGCTGCTCAATGCGTGACTAGTTCCTTGTAGTCGTGCGCTCAGCTGTTGTTGTGCCTTGATGTGACCCAGCTTGTAGTTATGTTCCGTGGTTCTGTGTCCCCTACGGAGCCAGGATCTTGCAAGTGCTACCGTGTTGTCATTTTATCGTTGTTTCTCTATGATTTTGTGTATCTGTCTTGACATTATGTGGATCGTGGTCTTGTCGATTAGCTTGCAGTACTCATCTATCTTGGTAGAGTTAACATGCGACCCGATCAGATTTAATATCTGAGTGAGGACTGACTTGATTGTGTTGTGGCCCCGTGCTGTAGCATGTATGGACTTTCCATTTAGCCTTATAACATGCATGGACTTAGAAAAGAAAAGGTGCAAGGACTAAAGTGAAGGGAACACAACGTGCACAGACTTGTTGAACCAAGAATGACATGCACACAGGCTATTCGATGAAATGCTATGCATACAGGAGTGTCATGCAAAATGACAAGCACATGATCTTTATGCAGATCTGAAAATCACCAATTTTGAGCAGTAGTTAAAAACACAAGATAACATCACATCATCAGGACATCAGTTCAGTTTAATCAGCAACAAACTAGCATCAGTTAAATCAATCAGCAGAGCTTATAGTGACTCATTATATTGCTATCAACAAAACAAACATCACATCATCATCAAAGCACAAGGGGCACAACAGTCTGCACACACTGGCCCACTGCCTAAGTCAGACCTGTAGCTTGTATTCCCCCTTCGAAGGACTCTACGGTTGGATCGGGGGCCCACGGAACTAGCTTAAGAATCGTAAACTGGGAAAGTGCCCTGCTACAAGAGCTATCACGCCGAAGCATGCCGTAAGGCTAGTACTAGTGGAGGCTCACAAGGCACAGAGACTCAAAACACGAGTACTGAAGTACAGGCAGGCTAATCATGCACTGTCACCCGTACTCCAAAGCACCAATGGTAACACAAGAAGCTACCGATAGACTCAGGACAAGGTAGCTAGACCTACTCACGTAACGATCCTTAAGTCAGATGACTCAGATGCAAGATCATCACAGACAGCTGAACAAGCCGCTAAACGGTCTATTCCTAAGCCAGAGGGAACAACGTTCCGTGGGAAATGACTCACGGAGATCGGAGGGAACACCGAGAACCCTCAACACATCTAGATACGCAAACCCAGGTAGAATGATACCTCGAGGTATCCAGAAACACAGTCTCGAATTGGACAAAGCCGTCGAGGCACACACAAGGTCACATGTCAACCCCTGGTCTCACCGGGTTGACCAAAACCCGACACGACACATACACAAAGACACCCACAGACACACATACAGCATGCACAAGCACTCCTAGCCGTCCCATCGTGGTCACTGCCCTCATAGGATGTCAACAGACACCCACGGGTCATGGGCAAACCACGAGATCAAGCCAAGACAAATAGAAGCACCGAAGGATGACACTCTGGGCGAAGCGAACCATCACTCAACCGCTAGGTGAGCCCGGCAGTCAAGGAACAGCCGCAATGCAACCAGAGACAAGGACGCGGGCAGTTCTAGATTGAGTCGTTAGGGAACTATCGTAGCCAAAAAAAAGACTGCATCCGGTCACCTAAATCGACCGATCCAAAAATCACCGACACACAGACACTGCCCTAGAACACAAACCTAAGACAGACCAACTCACGAACAGAACAACGGCCATCACGGCCAACAACAAGACTGTAACGCACCACCATAGGAGCATTACGTGCTCTGACGCGCCAAGGTAGGGGCGTCAGGGCAACCAAACCACAACTCGGATAAAAGGGCATGTAACGGACCTATATAGGTGCGTTACACCAGCCTAACGCACTAGGACAGGTGCGCCAGGGCCAACGGGCCTAAAAGCCTAACACGAACAATGTAATGCACCAGACTAGGGGCGTTACAGAACGTGACGCATAAGGGGAGGTCTGTCAAGGCTAACTGACTGACTCAGTCTTCGAGGCAGACACAGTCTTTGAGGAACTGACAGCCACAGTCCTCAAAAACCACCAGCACGTAATGCAGCACCATAGGGCGTTACAGCCATGTGACGGTCCTATGCTGGTCCGTTACACCCAGAACATAATGCACCACCATAGGCGCGTTACAGCCATGTGACGGTCCAGTACTAGTCCGTCACACGACCCCAACCTTGAAAGACCCAAAACGACCCACGGACGTAACGGTCTATCGCGGGACCATTACACGTGTGACGGCCACTGGAACAATCGTTACACAAAATCGGCGAGCAAAATAGTAGAACGACCGAAGCAGCCCGTTCCATGCCCCATTCACGCCGAAGCACATGGGAAACAAAGCCAAATGACCATACAAGACATCTGGGGTCAAAAAATGGCACATGCACGCATTAAAACGTGAATTCGGGGCGATTCTGACGAATCGACCCTAAATGAGTCACCGGGGTTCCCAGACTCCTACCGGCCCTAAATGACAACCGATCGACACGAAACTTACGGGAATGAGATCCTGACATCCCAGCGGTCATTTTGACACTAATTAGGCTAAGAATGGTTGCCGTTTTTTGGCGAACCCTACAAACCCCAAAAACTATGATTTTCACTAAACCGACCTGATCTCCCCCGATCGAGTACCAAACTGCGCACATGAGTAGGGAAAATGTGCAGAATGAAGTAGCGATCCGTCTCCCTACCTCCACCGAAGAAATTGAGCGCTGAAGTGACTACACCGTGCTGAAAACTACCACGCAAATCGAACTGTCGACTTTGAATCCACCGTTTGGGATCGCGCCAAAACCGCACCAATCCTTGCTCCACCACGCGTCTCAGCAGCTTCCCGGTGTCATCACCTCACCCACGGTTGCCTCCGTCTGCAGTCAGAGTCGAGAGGGTGAGAGAACGAGAGAGAATGGGAGAGCACGAGAGTGAGAGGAGAGAGAGGGTGGGGGGGTTAAATGGCGTCCTTGCTTCTAGTGGGCAGTACTCCTGTCACATGAGAGGACTTCCTTCGTGTTTCCTCGGGTGGTTTTTGAGTGTCATTTTGACACCGAGGTTCAGGCTTTCTAGTAGAGGTTACCAAGGGTTTTCCCTGAATGGTGTAGGGTTCATGACGGTGAGGTCATGATCGTGCTCATAGACTGCATGGTCTTGGGCTGGGCCTTTGTCAACGAGGACAAGCCTCCACGACAGAGGTGTTGTGGTGTTTCTTCTGGCAACGTACCTAGGGTTTTCCCGTTAGTCCAGTGGTCCCCCGACTGTGAGATCGAGGTGTTGGTTTCCATTCCGGTAGGAGTAGTTGTAGAGCCGTGGTTTCACCAGCTACTGAGTTTGGGAATTTGTGTATGGTCGTGTCTTCTGCCGTTGTTGTTGTAGCTACTCCTGTTGTTGTCATTGTTCTTGCTAGCACTGCTTATTACCACCATTGTCAATGGTTGGGGTTCCGCGGGACCCCTACTGAGCCAGTGAGATGAGGCTCACCCCCTACTTTTCAGGTACGACGGTTCTTCCTCGAGATTCGAGGGTGCAGCGTAGAGGTTCATAGTTGCCAGCTCGCCGGGCCGAGTGTTCACTTAACATGACTGTACTTTATTTGGACTGTACTCTATAGTTAGATTATTTAACTATTGTTAATTATAGTTGTTGCGTACTTTATTTCTTATTGCTATCTACACCACACACACATTTTATCCCTTCTGATCCCTCTGGCTTGTGGGCGGCGGGTCAAGATTCGAATGGTATCGGGTTATTCCTGGTATCCAGATCTTGGGTTGTTACATTTGGAGTTGACGCAACAGTGAAGATGGTATCGACACAGCTGAGAACTGTTTGGGCTTTTCTTCCTTTTGTGAGCAAGGGAGTAGATGCAGCATTACCATGGGGTCGACGTAGCCTTGAATATTGCCTTGGCTGATCTTCCTTTTGTGAAAGAAGGAGTCGACATAGCATTACGATGGGGTCGATGCAACGTTGAATATTGCCTTGGCCAATCTTCCTTTTGTGAATGGAGGAGTCAACGCAGCATTACCAAAGGGTCGATGCGGCCTTGAATATTGCCTTGGCTGAACTTCCTTTTGTGAAAGGAGTAGTCAACACAACCATTACTTAATCAAGGAGTTCATGTCAACGTAGCTTTGTTCATTTTGGTTCTTCTCTCCCTTAAAGGCTGACTACTGACTAATAGGTCGATCTTTTTGTATTCCTTGGTTTCTGTGCATCCAAAGGCCTTTGCACCTTGGGCTTCTATTAGTCTAAGCCATCATATGACTAAAGCTTGATCTGCCAATATCACCTTCTCAAACTTCCTTCCTTGCTTTTTTTTTGTAAACCTAGTCATCTAATGGGACGAAGGGAGAGTGCACCCCCATTCCATAGGAAGGTAATGTTCTCACTCCACCTACCGGCCATTAGATGCTTATTTTATTACTTTTTCAAAAGAATACAACTTCATAGGAGGCAAGCCTCTGGTATACAATGAAGAGAAAATAAAGAAGGGAACACTATACACTCCTCATGCGAATGTTAGGTATGCCACTAGCATCAGCTATGGCATAACCTTTAGCTAGCAAAGGCAACTCTCGAATGGAAGAAAATTCCACATTACATCCCACAAGGACTGCGTGGTTTGCCAAAGCATCTGCAAGTTGATTTGCTTCTCTATATGAGTGGACAATGGGGCAGTGAGTAGTTGAGAAGAGTTGCTGTAGAGAATTCCACCAAGGAAGTAGTGTCCACGGAGGGTCTCTTTTGAAGTTCAGCAAATCAATCAGCACCGAAGAATCTGTGTATATGACAGATAAAGAAATAGCATGCAGTTGTGCCAATCGAAGCCCATCAAGTAAAGCCCGACCTTCAACAGCCATATTGGAGCCAAGGCCATAGTAATATGAGAAACCCAACACGAGCTACCCATGAGGATCTCTGAAACAGCCACCACCCCTGGAATGACCGAGATTGCCTTTACTAGCACCATCCACATTTAAAGTGAAATTTATGGCAGGAGCTATCCAACGAACAATGATACATGCAGGGCGACTGCTGTTGATTGATATTCCAAAGCTCTGTAGAGTATTCTGATATTTGGAGCTAGCCCCTTGCTTAAATCTGAACTGACTTACAGTGTGAGTGATCTCTGCAAGGATCTGATCAGAAATTCTTATAAAATTGGTATGATGACCTTCATACCTAGCACGACATCTATATTTCCAAACTTTCTAAACAATCATAATTGTTACCATGAGGGATATAGAACCTTTGGGTTTATAGATTGCTGCCCCATTTATGATTGATTTCAGCCTGCTGATAATGTTGGTGTCTTCCAAACATGTAGTGATTCGCAGGGGAGCAAATCTGCTCCATAGGAATTTAGCCAAATCACTTTTCACAAATAGATGATCTTCATCTTCTATGTCATGAGAAGTAAGGCAGCAATCACAGCAGGAGGCCAATTTAACACCACTCATTTGAATTTGGCTATCTGCTGGGACAGCATGTTTCAGGATTTTCCAACAAAATAAAGAAGCCCGCGGTGGGAGTCTATGGTTCCAGAGCTTACAGATCATTAATCTAGAACCAGCTACCTGCCCTTTAATAGCATTGTAAGTGGATTTGAAGGTGACCCTGGCTGACGAGACGCTTGATCTCATCCTTGAGTTGATGACAATCTTCAGTATGGTGTCTATGGTCATTGTGGAACTGGCAATGTGTGCGGTGACTGTGACACTTTGGGCTGGCCTTCATAGGCTCGGGTTGGCGGAGAAGGCTCGAGCCCTTAATGTCTTTATATATCTCATAGACAGGGGCGGATAGGGTTGTGTACCACTTGTATTTCTGAGGGGGCTCCCTGTAGTCTCTGTCTTGATTATGCCTTTTCCCTTTGCCCGAGCTTTGCTCAGATGCTCGCTTCATGTCCCCTTCTCGACCCGAGCCCGTCGTGCTATGGCAAGCACTGAGGACTTCTTCACACTCTGCGTGACGCAGGGCTAGGGTCACCAGATCGACGAGAGAGGTGGGGGGATGGAGGACTAGCTCTCGTCGGAGGTTCTCATCACGGGTGCCTCCGGTCAATGCGGTGATGGCTGAGGAAACATCCAAGTGAGGGATACGTAGGGCTTTCAATTTAAATCAGTTGATATAAGCTCGAAGCTTTCCCCCCTGTGCCTGCTTTAGTGCCAATAGCCCCACAACTGACCTTGGAGGGCTGCTGTCGCCTAAGCTTTCCTTAAAAATTCATCTAAACTATCTGAAGTCGTGAATACTACTGGGGACGAGTGCTCGGAACCAGGCTTGAGCACCCTGGACCAAGGTGGTCACGAACGCTTGGCACTTGATAGCATCGGGAGCCCCGTGCAGGGTCATCATGGCATCGAAGCTATCGTAGTGGTCGACCGGGTCTCCCTAGCCGTCATATGACATGAAGGTTGGCAGTGAGACCCTGGGGGAGGTCTCGACCTTCAAGATTTGGTCGGAGAATGGGGATTGCTCCTCATCTTCCTTGGTGGAAGCCTTCTATAAGGTGTGGAGGGTGCACTCCTGTTTCACGAAACGTCGCTCGAAGTCGCACAGTTGGAGGGATAACTCCGGTTGCCACAGGGCCGAGGGGCTATGAGGGTGTCCTTGCTGGCTGCCTCATCGTCCATTAGGGGCATCGGCCTCTGGGAGCTACTGGTGCGTCTCGAGCCTTTCTCTCCTCGGGGTGGAGGAGGCTTCTTGCTCTGGAGGAGGGGCTTGTGAAGGTCCTCCCGACCTGTTGCATACAAGCCATCGTCCCTGGAGGGTGAAGCGGCCTCTGACTTTTTGCTGGGAAGCTTCTCCACGGGGGGGTGGGGCTTTCCCGAGGAAGTTGTGACTTCTCCTCCCTAGCCGCCTGGCTCCTCATTAATTCTACGAGGATATCCAATTTTGCGTTGAGGGTTTGGAGAGTGCCAGAACTCCCATTGGGGGGTTGCACCCCCGTGGCTAGTGGAGGCGACTTGTCAGCTTGGTTGTTACCTTCAGAGGGGGGGCTTCCCGTGGGGTGGGGAGGCACAGGTCTCCTTACTCTCCCCCACGACCCTTCCATTGCCACTGGCGGCCCTCCTACCGAAATTTCTTCGCACCATTATGGCTCTTCGCTCATTTCCCACAGACAGTGCCAGATGAGGAGGCGTAATCTTATACTGATCCTAAGCCGTGGGATCACAGAGGAATCCTTGATCACGATCACCACATATATATGACCTGTAAGGTAGGAAACGGATCAGGGGTACCCATGGATGAATCTCTGGGGAAGACCCTCTGATGCTTAAGTCAGTGAATATAGTAGAGCACAGATGCAAGGGGAGGGGGTAGGAGAAGAAGGGGCGCAAGATTGCTCTCCACCAAGATATGTGGTGGTTCTTACTCAAGATCATTGTTTACCTCCTCGGAGAGTCCCCCTAGGGTTTATATAGCGATCCGTTTAACGTATGAGTCCAGTGAGTTGAGGGGATTCAGGGGGGGTTACGTCCTCATTATAGGCTCTTTATGGCACAAGGACTCTTGCTTTCCCTTATCCCTTGGAGTTCCCCACTCTTTAAAGGTGCGTAACGGATGCTTGGATAAGCTTCCGACAGTCGGTCCGAGCTTGGGACACTTGCTTGGAGTCCTCCTGAGCGATGGGCGCATAGCTCGGACAAGTTGCACTGGGTCCCTATAGGGGCCTTCCCGACCAATCTGTCGCTCAGACTTTTGGACCCAAGGGTCGCCTAGGAAGTGCTGGTCCGAGTGCGTTTTGGGCTTGGAGTAAGTGGGCCCAAAATGGGGCTATCACTTTGGGGAGCTGGGCCTAGTTCGGTCAAATTGGACCTAGTTGGGCTGCGCTCTCGGGCGGTGGATTTTCTCCCTCTCCACCAGCGATTCATCAAGGATTTCTCAAAGATCATCGTTCCTCTAACTAGCCTTATAAGAAAGGAAAACCCTTTCATATGGTCAAAAGATTGTGAAGATAGTTTCCTGTCTCTTAAAGAACATCTTACTACTACCCCTATATTAGCACTACCTAGTGAAGGCAGTGGTTTTAAAGTCTACACGGATGCGTCAGTCATTGGCCTTGGATGTGTCCTTATGCAACATGGTAAGGTGATTTGTTATGCCTCTAGGCAATTGAAACGTCATGAGAAAAATTATCCAGTTCATGATCTGGAACTAGCTACTGTCATTTTCACCTTAAAGATATGGCGACATTTCCTCTATGGGAAAAAATTCACCGTATATTAGGACCATAAAAGTCTGAAATATGTCTTCCTCTCTGGCTAGGTTTGCTTCAATTCAGGGCTTAATGGGCCTAGACTTTGCTTAATTTAACATTTTTATGGATTTCAAGCACCCAGGCATAAACGGTCAATCGTCCAGCCGTTCAACACATGAGCGGTTGATATTGGCCCGTCCATATGTTTATTAGATATTTAGTTAATTTTTGAATTTCCACTGATAAGCTTACACACGGTCTGGGTATCACCGTTCAACCTCATTGAGCGGTATATGCTTAGCCGTTCATGTCCCAGAGTCCTGAGGTCATTGGTTTTCAGATAATTATCTATTTATCTTATTTATTCTAGTTTTCCATCGACAAGGGAAGAGCAGTTGTCCATTGACCGCTCTTGTGGATGAATGGTCTAGGAATAGCTGTTTATCTATGAGAGTCCAGCGGTGAATTTGTCGGTCGGTTTGATGGATAATTTGCTTATATTTCTTATTTGTTTTAATTTTCACCGACAGGGATAGATGGCCTATAGGTAGCCGCTCATAGGGATGAGTGGTCTATCAGGCGATCGTTCAGCCGCTCGATTTCAGAAGTTTTAAAGAGTTTTCTCTCTCCATTCGAGGTTTTATCCCCAACCTCTCCCATCATTTTCTCCGCATATATTTCACCAAATTGCGTATCGTTTCTTCTGGTTAAGAGATAATTCAATTGTCTACACATTTTGTGTTATTATCTTGACCTGAAAATGGCTAGAAACCCTGATTCCGAGCTGGGACCTACGGGCTCTATAAATAGACCCTAGGGCCAAGATGGAAAAGGGGGAGATCTTTGGTCGACGGCGAAGCCCTGTCGAACTCTAGAGTGACCTAAGATCAGGGAGGGAGGCCTTCTACGCCCGTTCAGGCCTCCAGTTTCAGGGAGTAGCATATTTTTTGTGTCATTAGTTCATTAGTCCCCCCGTCATTTTCTCATTGCATGCAGTATTCCTTTCTCCCTTCCCACGTTTTTCCTACTCTCTTCACTGCATTACACACACCCTCCCACATTTTTTGACGCCCCTAGGGGTTTAAAAACTCCTAGGTATCCCCCATTCCATTTAGTCATGGTTATTTCTTTCCACTTTGGCATTTACTACACTTCATAGTCCTGATTTTGGGTTTATTTTTGTGTTCGACACCTTGTCTTGTATATCAGCAATGTTCTAGCACGAGGCCCACTCCTTCTGACTGGCCGAAAGGAGTGGAGGTTGAGGTCCTACGTTGTGGAAGGTGGTGGCATCGAGCGGTCTCTTTCCATCCGTTTGAGGAGTCGAGCGGCTTCATCCTTGCCGTTCATCTTCTTCCTACGATCGTCCCCAAATCGTTCTTCTGCCATCATGCTTCGTCCCGCGTTCCACCCCAGCACTGTGCGATGGTCTATCAAGCAGCCGTTCGTCCAAAGTGGGCAGTTCTTCCAGGGCCACGCATCTCTGTAGTGTTCGTTAAAGGCGAGTGTCTCCCTTCTTTTCCAAGGTACGACATGTTCATCACGTTTGGCACCTTGGTGGTGATCACACAGGTTCATATATTTCTGTCTCTTTTTACTTTTCATTCATTTCTCATATTGATTTAGTAGAGGGACAAGAAGGGTTTTTAAAACAATAGGAAAATAATATCCACATCCTTTCTGGCGATCACGGTGGGACACCTAGTGCCCATCGTGTTAGTGATTTGCTGACCCATCCTATTGCTTGGTTAGTTCCCTTTTTGGAGTTGTTTCGGGTTGATCTCTGGTTTTCTCGTTTCTGTCTTCTGGTGGTTGGACTGTTCTCCTAGAGCCGTTCATGTGTCTGCACGGTCGAGAAGTGATCGCTCTTCACTAACAATAGTGCTGATCGTTCTACGAGCCTGCTACCTTAAGTGGTCCTCTTATGACCGTTCATGTTTCCTGCGGTCTGATATAGGCCGCCCATCCTACTGGCTCAGGTATGTCACTGTCTTTACACTGTTGGTTTCATTGATCTTATGTTGTTTCCTCAGGTCCGCTCCAGGATTTACATGGTCTGTCGAGAGACTGTCCATCCTGGTATGCCTCTATTCTCTAATACTCAGTTCATTTCAGCATTCTGTGCTTTATGTTAGTGTCTGTCATTACTTCCTACCAGTTAACGGTCCACCTAGGACCGTCGCCATCCCTGCACTGTCTCTCAGAGACCGTTCTTGTCATGCTACAGTGCACCCGAGCCTTACTTTGAATGCCATGCTATATTATTTTCATGCTATGTGATGCTGATCATTGATCTCCCCTTGTTGTCATTATATGTTTACATAATTGCTATCCATACTTGTCATTCATATTTGTTCATTGATTGATAGTTTCTAGGCTAGACTCTTGAATGCACTCCGGTGCATATAGGATCATACACCACTCTTCATCAATAGTTACATTCCTACCAAGGTAGGGTTTCCTCTCATCTCCATATTCCTTGGAGCCGACTAGGTGACCTTGCCAAGGGCCTCCGTAAGTCCCCATGAGTCGTGGATTCCCACACGGATGTCAGGCCGATTGTACCGTACCACCCCCCAATCTAGGGTCTACATTTGGGAGAGAGAGAGAGAGTCCCTTAGAGTCAGCCAGTTCCCCATTTCCTACCCTGGTTAGGTACCTTGTGGTCGAGTGAATTCATATTTTAACTAATCCACTAAGGTCCTGTTCCTGTGCCTTTGTTCTTAAATTTCGAGGATGAAATTTGTTTAAGGGGGGAGGGCTATGATGTCCCGAACCCTTTCAGATCATTCTCCTTGGGTCCCGGATCTATGTTCTCGGTGAATTTGGTCCCATTGTGTCCGGAATTATCTCCTAGACATCTTTCGTGATTGGATCCGTGTGATTTGGGTCAATTTCGGAAGTCGAAACGTCTTCCGCGACTTTTTCCGCGTGTTTTTTGATTCCTGTGTGTGTGTTTCGGCAAAACCTAAGGAACCCTGTAGCGGGCGAACCTGGTCGTTCATCTACCCGCGAGTGGTACCGTTGGGATCAACACGTTGCGAGGATCGAGAAAAGGTATTTTTTATTTTTTGATATTTTTTTGATTTTTTAGATTTTCTTATAAATACCCAAACCCTTTTCCTTTTTCTTTTTACCTTTTCTTCTTCTTCTTCTTCCTTCTTCCAACCGTTGGAGAGTGCCATCCCCACCACGCCACTCTTCTTCCCCAGGCAATCAAGGCGCGGCCTCCTTCACTCCGGTAATGGCGTGGCGGCGGCGGCAGCGGCGAGGCGATCCCAGGAGTGTTCTTTTCGCGGCGGGAGGCAGGGTGTGCGGTGTTCTAAAAGCTTCTTCTTTGATTTCGACGTCGATTCGGCGGAGCATTCACTCCATTGAGGTAGGAGGACGAATCCCTATGCTCATTCCATCGTTCCCCTAGATTTGTAGGCCGAAAGGGAGCTGAGAGGGGCATTTTTGAGCGGGTTAGGGTAAAATCTCCATGTTTGGGGTTGTGAGTCGATCCGTCGTTTTACCATATTTTTGGCCGATCCAAGGCCATAGATGCATGCTAAGAGTGGTTTGGGGGTTTCCCCCTTAATTTCTCCCTCTCCCGTGGAGGTATGGGGGTTTGCTGGCAATTTTTGTGTTGAGTTCGCCATTTTGCCGCCGGGACGCTGTGGCGGTCGTTCCAGTGACCGCCACAGTGTGTAACGCGCCTAGACAGGTGCGTTACACTCCCTTTGTTTTGAGCTTTGGCGTTCGTGGGCCTGACGGTCCCACGATAGACCGCCACATGACTGTGACGCCCCTGGGTTGGTCCGTCATAGTGATCCGACCATTAGGTTTTTGACCGTTGGGGTCACTTGTGCTGTGATGCGCCCAGGGTGGCGCGTTACAACATTGTGATGCCCCTCTTGGGGTGCGTCAGAAATTGAGGTAGCCCATCACCTAACGCACTAGGATTGGTCCGTTAGGCGCTGTGACGTGCCAAGGATAGTGCATCAAAGCCCATTTCACCGTTGGCTTGTGACGCCCCAGGGTGGGTGCGTCAGGGCCTTGTGACGCGCCTGTGGGGGAGCGTCAGAGCTCCCTAGCTTCTAACGTGCCTAGGTAGGGCCGTTAGAGACTGTGACACCCCGAGTTGTGTGTGTCACAGTCTGTTTCATTCCGTCTTCTGACGCACTAGAGGTGGTCCGTCAGAGACTGTGACGCACCAGGATTGACGCGTCACAGTCATTTTAGCACCGAGTGTTTGACGCACCGAGTTGGGCCGTCAGACTGCTGTGACGGCCCTGGGTGGGGGCGTCAGAGCCTGTGATGGCCCAGGGTTGGACCATCAGGCTCTGTGCTGCACCGAGAGTGTGCCGTCCCGTTTCTTCGACGATGGTTTCCGTGAGTCAGTTCTTCCTTCCGGTGACACGTCCACTAGTCGTTGCCTTCTTACAGCACGCGCGTGCTAACCCAGTCGGGAGTTGTGGAGCGGCTGACCCGAGAGAGGCGGTGAGTAGGCTAGTTATCATAGGGCTCCCACGTACAGTCTAGTCCGGGCTTAGGGGAAAATACCAGCTAGAGGATAGGCCTAGGACGTATGGTCTAAGTATGCACACGGGGATGAGGGTTCGGACCCGCACTGGCGAGCGCGACCTCGGCTAGTCCTTGTTCGTGGTACTTCTGGTTACTGAGTGTGTCATGTCTCTGCCTGGGGCGTTGTAGCTAGACACTTGTGACGCGGTGTAAGATGTTAGGTGACGCATCCGGTCATTCTTCTAGTGGGTGGTGCTCCTATCTACCGGCCGGTGTGGACTCGAGTTTTGACAAACTGAGGTTTAGTAGTACGGTACTGTTTGAGTAGATGGTCTTTTCCGTTTATTTATTCCCGCTTGTTGGTTCTACCGTACTCCTACTAGGTAGCGTACCTTCATGATGTTCGCTTCTCGCCTTGTTTTTCGTGTGAGGTAGGGGTTTGAGGGATCCCTACTTAGCCTATGAAATGAGGCTCATCCCCTACATGTTTTCACCGTGTTTCAGGTGAGACCGGGCCTTCAGGAGGTATGACAGGTGTTCAGCGTGGTTCGTGTATCCGAGGTTAGTGCCAGTTGCAAGAGTCGGGGTATATCCCATGTACTTATACTTTTCCTTTGTACTTGTACCTTTCTTTCAATTGACTGTACTTTATTTTGGACATGAGATGTACTGGACCTTATAGCAGTTTAATTATTTATTTAATTTTTGTATTATTATTTAGTTGATCATTATGCTATCTCTGCAGTTACTTTACCTTCTTACACACCCTCATACCATCCTTTCTTCCCTTCCGAGTCTTCGGGCTCGTGGGAGGCGGACCGAGATTCGAGTCGCGTCGGTTCCTTTCCGGAAAAGACCCTTGTACATACCCAGATATGGCCAAAGTAGCAACGATATTCCTCTAGAGGAATCGGCTATGGCTTGTTGTGTCGTGTGTGAAAACCCATGCTAAAGGTCACCCTTAACAATCGGGGAAAGAACCTCAAACTCCTAGCGTGGAGCTATCACCAACCTAAGGTGCTGCAGAAGCGAACTCATTTGACTAAGCAAATCTGACTAAGCCACTCAAACGTGTGAAAGAACCGACATTATAACCATGTGCATGAATAAAAGAGATAGCAATGACAGCATGTTCTTTGCACAAAATGAATATACCTTCACAAATCCATAGCATGAAGACCAGCGTCCTAAAGCAGCTTTGATCATCGAGCTTTGAGTAGCATGAGTTTTGTATTCCTTACTTGACAGGATGAAGATGAAAGGATAGAAAAGGATTGGATTCCTTGACACGGAGGAGTGACAAACACCAAGCTAGACGAAGAGGGAAAAGAAGGAAGAGAGATGAGGGCTAGAACTCTCTCGTTAAGGCACAAAGACCCTGATAACAAGGAACCAAATACAAAATAACCAGGGATTGGCTGAGATCAAGGTGGACTAAAGTCTCGAAAATAGCAAGAAAAAGGGTAAGAAACCTGAAAGGGTGAAGAGGAGTGAGTAGAAAGAGGAGAAGAAGAATCATTCGACGTGGTCGAAAAAGAGAAATGAGAATCACCCGATAGGGTCAGGGAAGGAGAATTAGAGTCACCCGGCAAGATCAGGGAAGAAGAACCATAGATACCTTATAACGTCGGGGAAGAAGAACGAGAATCACCCGACATGGTCGGGGAAGGAGAATTAGAATCTAGAGATATCGGAAGAGGAGATGTCCTAAGATCTAGACGAAGGACATAGCCCGAGGCCTAGAATTGCGAGAGGAGGGAAATTCTGGAGGATCCAGAGAAAAAAGAGAGGAATAGGGACGCACGGACCTAGGAAGGGAGGAGAAAATGATGGGAACAGGATCAGATGGAGGAAGGTATACCACCCAAGGGTGGGAACTGAGTAGAAGGAAAGATGAATGAAAAGAAGGGGAGGAAGAGGTGGGCCCCTGAATACACAATATGTAGCCTTTGAACTTGTGTCGCCACCTCTTCTTGGCTGAAACATCTTGAACACGGGCCTGCCTGGCGTGGACCTGGACCTTTGGGCTTCTTATTTTGTAATATCTTCTCAAATAACGAGCCCATCTAGCAGATGGCCTAGCCCGGTTACAAACATGCGGCCTCATGGGGGCGGTTGCCCCTAGACACCCGGTGCTAACAACGTGTGGACATTCTTGAATAAGTAACTCCACAGAATGATGAATATCAGAAAACCACGAAGTCTTGTCACTCGGCACTAACAACATGATATTTGGCAATTCCACTCGAAAATCTGGCCTGAAGCATAACTCCCTTGCTAGTAGAGAAGGACGGAACTGAGGGAGAGCAATGCGTGGCGTTGACGTAGCCGGCGTACTGATGAACTGAGGGAGATTGCATAGAAAGTGCATAATGTCCTTTGAAAATGTCAAAGACACGGCCAATTGCTCCTTGAATATAGAACTCATAATCTACTTGGCGGCCGTATGAGTTAGCACAATATGGGTGGAGAACCCTTCCGGGCCAGTTATCTGAACAGCAATGGCGTGAGAGGAAATAATAGCATCCATAGTGAATCCTTCGGCAAGCAATGAGATTGCCCCCAACCTAGCTTAAGAAGAAACCGGCACCAAGACAAGGGAACACTTCTTGGCAACCGTCATGGGAAGTATAGGCACATCAATCCCAGAATAGCCAATGACTAGGACTTGAATCAACATGCGACTGATATAATCTTGAATCTTGAAATACACAGTTGGCACAAAATCATCCTGACTCGACGCATTATCATTTTGGGGACCGGACCCGAGGGACACCACCGGTAATGCACACCCGCTCTGTGGGGTGGAAGTAGGTGGAGACGTGGAGGGAATAGGAATAGGTTCAGATGGTGTGAAGGTTTCAATGGGTATGGCATTTTTAAGTAGTGGTGGAGGAGTAGAGGTAATGGCAGGTGGAGGCGAAGGCAAAGGTGGAGCTTGCTCAGGCTCGGGCAATAATGGAGAGGAAGAAGACGGTGAAGATGGTGGAGGTAATAGAATAGGGGTCTTTGGGAGAGGAGGTGGCGAAGACGGCACTAGTGGTGAAGATGGAGGTGGTGATGATGGTAAAGATGGTGAGGATGAAGTGGATGATCGTGGGGTCCAACGCCGGGGTATTGACACAATACGTCACGCGAGGTTAGGAGTGGAAGTGGTGGTGAAGGTAACAGGAGTAGAAGGGATGGCACTAGCCTAAGTAAAGGCTTGGGTTTGTGGATGTGATGGAGACAGTGTAGGAGGTGGCGAAGGTAATGAGGTAAGTGGAGATGGAGGTGACAACGGGGTAGGCGATGGCCTAGGCAGGGAAGTGGGTAAGGGAGTAGATGATAGAGTAGATAACGGAGTGGGCACTGCGGTAGACGTAGAATCACAGGGGTGCCCTTGGTCTTGTAGTGATGGAGACAGCTGCCTGGGCGGCGCTTCTTGCTGTTGTTGCTACTGGTTGCGGAGATGTAGAATAACTTTGTGAATGACTGCCCAATCAATCCTCTTCTGATCTTCCAAGTCGTAAATATAATCCCAAAACTCAAGGCAATCCTCAACCAAATGCCCCTGTTGATGGTGATAATCATAGAATTGAAGTATATTCTTGGCCTCAGGTCGGCAAGGCACAACTGGAGGAAGTGGCAACAAGTGGGTGGCCATCAAAGCTCTGAAAATATCGGTAAAACACTCCGACAATGGAGGACGAGAAGCCTGCGGGCAAGGTGGATGTCGAGGGATATGGGGTGATGGAGATTGTGGAGAGGGGAGTGGGGGTGAGTAGGCAATAGTGAATGGTGACTGGCAGCGGAGGGATTCGATAAAGGCATATATGGAGTGGTATGTGGGGGTATATAGACGGCATCCACCTACTCGGGATGTGGTGTTTCCTTGATAGGGGGTGGAGGTGGATGTGGGTATGAGGAGGCGGGAGGTTGACTCATGGAAGGTTGATATGCGGAGGGTTGACTTATGGAAGGTTGATATGTGGAGGGTGAGATATAAGTGGAAGGTTGATATGAGGTGGCGGGAGGGTGACTCGTGGAGGGCGCATAAGGGGTAGACGTGGAAGGTGAGGTGCGTGTGGATGTGGAGGGTGGAGATGACTTAAGGTCAAGGGAATCTTGAAATTATTGACGAATGAAGCGGGCTCGACTATAGAGTTGTTGCCAGGAGGTAATGTCATTAAGGGCTAAGACAAACTGATATTCCGACGTTGCATTGGATATCAACATCTTGATTTGCTCTCCCTCTGGAATATGTCCCGGGACTTGAGCGGCCAGGTAACGCCAGCGGTCAGCGAAGGTAAAGAACTCCTCATCGGGCTTTATATTCTCATGGGCCAGATCAACCATAGAATACTTGGGCCCAACTTGGTCTTGATACTACTGAATAAACTTCTCTTGGACAGCTTAAAAATTCACCAGTTGATCTTAAGGCAATGCAAAGAACCAATCCCGAGCTGGGCCTTCTACAGACAGACCAAATAGATAGGCCATCAAGCGTTGGTCTTGTTGAAATTGGGCCGACTCATAAATGAACTCTTTTAAGTGCACATAGGGGTCATCGACTCCACCATAACGGCGATAAGTAGGAATTTGTGAATGCGGTGGAAGCTGAAGATCTTGGAATACAAATAGGACACTCAAAGAAAATTTGGGATCAATTCTGTGTTGAAGTTCATCATGCCGGAAGGCAATCAAATCATTGAACAAAGATGTACCTATTAACCTGTGCCTGAGCTTGCTTGCAGACTTTATGTAAAAAACTCAAAAATGATGACAATATTAGACTATTCAAATGTGACCCAAATAATACAAATGATATATGGGTGGAAAGACAATACAAAGGGCTATCCAACGAAATAAAAATCAGTGGAATCAGACCCCAGGAGCAAAAGTTATGCATCAACAAATAGGACCCCGTGAGCACGTGCGCAGAACTGCCAGAATCCATAAGTGGTCTACCAAATGACTATTTCCTGCCCCTTGCGGTCTACCAAACAACCGTTTGGCCACCAGAAAGGCCCTGGCGGTCCTGTGATGACCGCTTGGGGTGTCTAGCGGTCCTAGAGATGATCGCAAGGCTCGGACAGACCCGAAAACGCCCAGAATAGTAGGAAAATGAAGGAAAAGCTACCTAAACATGCACATGCACACACCGAACTTACAAAAGAGCATGAAAACAAATGTGATGGGCACTAGCCGTCCAACCATGATCGCCAAAAAAGCTATAGATGGATTAATCTACCCCCTCCCCTTAAACTAATATGCGCATGAACATGCAACAATATAGGCAAAGAGAAGGGTGATGGAGATATAGATGTAGACCGTGATCGCCACTCAAGGATTAGCAATAGGAAATAGATACTATAATGAATGAAAACCTACTATGTACCTTGGGAAAGGAAGAAGAAAATCGCGGCCAAAGGTGACCGCTATAACGTGATCGCACGCGTGCAACGGGACGCATGGAACTTGTGGAATCAAACCTCCTCTCCTTCTAGCCAGCTAGAGGAAGAGGGTCTCACGTTCATACGATGCTCTCCTGCAAAACAAAGTCAAAACACAAGAGAAAAACCCATTAGATCATGAAGTGTAGCATCAATCCCGCAGTGATAAAATAGGGATAGAAATTAAGGGCAAACTCACAGGTGGAAGGGTAGAAAAGATAGGTGTGTGTATTGTGCATGCATAGGAATAAATAGAAGGAGAAAACACGTAGTATAACTGCAGGGAGAGGCGACGCAATATGGATAAAAGTGTAGAAGTGTGTAGAAAATAGTGCAGTTGTAATGATTTGTGAATTTAAGAGAGCTAGAACTAAGAGCATAGACCACGAAATCAAGTCCAAAAGGATGGAATGGAAAGCTAATACTTCCCTCTTCAATATAGAGCCGAAGTTATGAGTAGACAATCCAGCATGGCTTCACCCCACGTCCAGAAAGAGCCCCCCTTTGCAATTGCGAATTGGGCAGTTTATATAGAGGTTGCAGGAAACTCAAAAAGTTCTCCCACGATTTTACAAGATAGAGTCCACCAAAATTCGAGTTCTATGGATCAAAATCGAGATAATACGAAGGACAAGAGGTAGAAACAAGTGGAAATCCATTTGGAGGAGGATTCTAGAAGTTATGGCTCTTGGAAGATAGGCCCATCGCGCAGGAAAATAGAGTTTGACTTGTACTAGGATGCTAAGCCCAGAAATTTCGACCATGATTCCGAGAAATGTAGCCAATGAAAATTTGAGTTCTATAGATCACATTCAAGATAATGCAAAGTACAAGAGGTAAAAATAAATGGGGGTCAATTTGGTGTAGGATTCTAGGAGTTATGGTCACCGCAAGGTAGGCCTATCGAGCAAGAAATGAGGCAGAGTCCAGCGCAAGCTAGACTCTTTGGAAGCCTACCCAAAACATGGTCACCTTAAAAAAAATAGAGAATATCACGAAAACAGTGGAGAATTAGCAAAAGTTGTAGCATTAATGAGGATTTGACTCCGACCGTTCTAGGTGATAGGGAGGGTAGCCAGCGTGCCACCCTCTCCGTTCGACACCTCAGCCAGCCCGTTGCATGCCAAAAATCTATAGGGGAATGGTGTAAGATCTTCCCTGCCAGACGTGTCATTGAAGAAGCATGCATGGAGCGTTGAAGAGAGTTGGAAGCGTGCCCACGTAAGGCACTTGGTGAGTGTGCCGTTGAAGGCAGCATGGAGCGTGCCGCTGAGCGGGCTTCAGGGGTGTGCCGACAAAGGGGGGCACAAAGGGAGCGTGTCGCTGAGGGCACCCCCAGGGGTGTGCAGGGGAAGACCCATCGGGGTGTGCCGGGGAAACGACACCGCGGGTGTACCGGGGAAGCGACACCGCGGGTGTGCCGGGGAAGCGACACCGCGGGTGTGCCGTTGGTGGGGGTGTGCCGCTGAAGGCATGGCTGAGCCCGTTGCGAGGGCTAGTTGGGGTCTATTTGATTTTCTTCGAAGCCCATGGGTTGTGAGATCCTCGGGGGTTGATTTCTATTCACTGTCGTGGTTCCGGAGATGGCTTCACGGTAGTGTACTCTTCATTCAGAGAGTTCGGCTGGCCCATCCTTTTCGCAGTTCCTTCGGTTGAAGTTGTTCATCGATGCTGGACTGGTCGGGACATGCAGACGTGTGATTTGACACGTCCACAAATGCCCCCCACCCACGAGTAGCACGGGCGAAGGATGAGTGGCCTATTGTGACTGTAGGTGGGTAGAAGCATGTCATCCTCTGTGAAGGCCGCAGCTACCTCTGGCGACATCTCTGCTAGACAGGCTTCAAGGTGTGCTAGCGTTTAGAGTGCGGCAATGATGGCTTGCCATGTCTCTTCATCCAACGATAGCATCTCCCAGATGGTGAACCGGGTCGAGATCTTCTTGAGGTGCCTGACTTTCCGGTCAATAGCGCGCACCTTGAGCAACTTCATCTCTTCGGGCTTGCCATGTCTGCCCCCGCCTTGGACTTGGGGCGTTGGGTCGGAAGGTGATTCCTCTGCTGGATCTGGTGCAACTACCTGAGTCTGTGGGGCCTGCTGGGCCTCCTCCTTTTCCTTCATGAATTCGGTGAGGTTAGGGATGCTGTTAAATTCTTCTGCTGGCTGGGATGGGACCACTGCCAGTAGAACCAGAGGATTGCTTGTAGGCGGAGCTGGGAGGCTGCTGGCTCCCTTGGTTGGCCGGGGTCCTTGCGGGCACACCTGCTTTTCTGTGCGGGCCTGAAGGAACTCAGCGAATGAGGGAGCACCCTGACTCTTCGGCTTCTCAGGATAAAGACCCGACGGTGGGGGGATCTCCACACCTCGAACCTTGGGTTCGGGGACTTGATATGGCTGCTCGCCCCTCAGCATGATGTTACGGTTGTCCTAAGGAGGGCATCCCCATTTCTTCCCTGACAGGGTGGCATGCAGGGAGGTGGATGCTTCAGCCTGATTCACCTCTGGTGGGTCACAGGATGCCCCTTCTTCTTCTTCCTCCAGAGAGAGGGCAGTGTCGAATAGCGCCGAGATGGTGTTGCAGGCGATGATGACCTCCTTTTTCTTCTTACTTCTGGGTCTTCTCTTTTTCTTCTTCTTTTCTGCAGTAGCCGGTGGCTGCTCTTGAGGGAATTTGCCCCACAAGGGAGGCTCTTGTTCCGCTTGGACTTCTACTTTGGGGATCAACTCGAGGGACTCTAACTCCTCCCAAGGGACATATTCTTTTAGTTTAATGGGTCGGATCTCAGGCTGTTCATAATCTTCAAGCCCATCAATGATGGCCTGGAGTCTCTCGACTGCCGGACTGACTTCTTTGTGGATCCGCACCGAGATATGTTCTTTCTTGTTGAAGGTAGGCCGCCTCATGACAAGCCGAGGGGCCGTATCATGCCATATAAGGTTCACCGGTGGCGGTGCTGGCCGGGGGGTGACACCCTTCACATGGACTATTGGGGCCGACTGAGGAGCCTGTCTTCTCTTGTTCTTCTTCAGCGCAGACTGCCACCCCACTTGATCCTAGGCCTGCGCTACCACGAAAGCTTCATAAGTAGCGCATGTGCTAGCCTCCGCCCACTCTTCAGGCAATTCCTGATATATAGATATCATGTTCATGCCCCAAAGTCATGTTGGGCATTTCATGTGACTGTGGAGGATCCACCTTGTGCTCTCCCATATCCAGTTCTCCCTTCTTTATTAAAGACTCAATGACGTCCTTGAAGACGTAACAGTCTTCGATGGTATGTCCCAGCATCTGATTGTAATGGTAGAAGCGAGGGTCATCCTTCTTCTTTAGGTCATCGGGCCTCTTTGGTTCTGGTAGCATGATTTTGTTGTAGTTGGTTGCCCATTCGGACAGGAGCCGGGACTTGTCTCAGGAAAAAGAGTACAACTTGTTTCTCATTTTCTCTCTGAGTGAGGGGCCTTCCCGCCGTTCCGTGGACCTTGGCGGTGGAGGGTTTGCGGCACCTTTGGCCTGTTCCTTCTATTTCTCAAAATCTTGAAAGTCTAATGTGTGGACTTCTGGTGGGATGGACTTCTTTTCGACTAGCCTCGCCCTCTGGCTTGATGCGGCCGGGGTGGAAGAGTACCAGGCAAGGAATGCCTCGATCTCAGCCACCATGTTGTTCAGACGGTCGAAAAGGTTTTTTAGTCCAAAAAAGATATATGCAGAAAACAAACAAAAAATGCATGCATCTTATCCTGGGAGCTGTGATGCACAAGCAGGGAAGCCGTGTGATCTGGCCAACCCATGGTCCTTTGGTCCCAGCATCTGGTTTTTCGAGTCCCTCGATTTTGCCCAAGTTTGCACGAATGAGTCTACGTGATTCCACTCTGATTTGACCAGCAGAAAATATGTTTTATACAAGGCCGTTTTGAGTATTTCATGATTCAACGAGTCATTGTATTCCCATATCCTGATCTTTTTACTTACCTTTGTTTAGGTCTTGTATGTCCCTGAACAATGGATTACATTTTCGTCCCCTCAAGTCTCGCAGCGCCATGCTAGGGGGCCCCACGCAGTCGTAGATAAAAGTCCTCTTAGATTAATTGTCCTTTCGCCCTTTACCAATGGCTTACTTGATTACTTGATGCTCATGCGACCCTGCGTGAAGCTTGTTTTTCACTCAAGAATCTCCTTGAGCGTGTTTCCCTCATTAGGCTTGTTTCTTTTCCAAAACACCCATTTATCAGTTCATCTGGCTCCCTTGCAAAATGGGCGTTCCGGAGGGGCATTTGTAGACGCCTAATTTTGGACATCTCGCGGATCCCCAATGGACCTTCGTGTGAATGACGCTTGATTATGGTACTTGTTTTACTGATGTTTTGAGTTTTAAAGGCCAGCCCGTAGCCTTAAAGCTATTAGGCCTTATCCACTTAAGGGGCCCAAGGAGCATGGTCTAGGCGGCCAAAGACTTGGTCGCCCCCAGTCTTGGGCGTCTAGGGAGATGGCCGCCCTCCCGTGCTGGGTGGATAGGGACCTGGCCGCCCTTCCCTCAAGAAGGCCAGGGCGATGGCCGCCCTCTGCTACTGGGTGGCCATCTGCCTGGCTACCTTCTCCTTCAGGGAGGCCAAAGACTTGGCCGCCCTCCTTTGTTTACTCGGTCAGAGAATGTGGCCCAGCTCATGGGCACGTTCTTTCCCCCATTCTACATGATCTCTCCCCACAATCTGAGACTTCAGTCTCAATGGACAAAAACAAATAATCTCCAGGGAGATGTAGAGGATTGGGGGGGAGTTTCTTTTTCGAGGAGGAGGCCATTGGGGAAGATCGGGGTGGAAGGAGTTGGCTTTGGCGGAAGAGTCTTGCGGAGTTCCTCCCAGAGGGTGAGAAGAGCCGCGTCGGTCATCTTCCTCCTGCCTCCCTTGCATTGGTTTGAACCCCTTAGCCCCTACTTCCTACTTGCATCATGGCTTCCAGGTAAGTACGTTGCATGTAGTGCAATCCCTTAGCTCTTATACTTAGAGGTTTCTTCCGAAAATAAACAGGAAGGTGGGTGGTCGAAAGCCTCGGCCATCCCTCCTTCCCACCACCCCCAGGTAACCTTGCCACCATCATTTTCATTCTGTCCATTCTATTAGAATAGATACTACGCTGTCTGATTTACTAATGGCTTTTCTTTTCATTTTTCTTTGAGATACGTTGCAAGACTTCAGCATAAGGGACATAGCAGAGCTCCTTGCCCTTGGCCGGCCGAGGACGAGGAAGAGGGAACCTACCATCTGCCAATTTGGTTCATCTCCCCATGATCATCAGCCCTGTGAGGTTCAGGTAAACACCTCTGGCGATCACAACATTCTAACGTTTCTTTTGTTCCTCTGTAGGTACTCAGGAGACACTATCATTCTCCACACTACGTCCATACACCCCCGAGTCCCCCAGGTGCCTAGAAGCGCAGCGACGATCAAGGTGGGACCCACTAGTGCCTACTGTAAGTCCCTAATGCTTGAAGTCAAGGATTAATTAAACCATGTGTTTACATTAGTTTAATTTCAGTAGCTCTGTTCTCTCATGTTCTGAAAGTTAGACAGAAGGAGGCCAGACTTCTGGCTGCCTAGGCCCCTGGGCAACTAACCCAGTGACCACCTAGGCCATCTCCTGGGCGACCAGTACTCTGGCCGCCCGAGTGACCTTCGACCTGGCCGCCCTCTCCCTTGCTAGATAGCCACCACTCTTGGCACCTTCTTCTCTGGGCGTCAGTTGACCAGGCCGCCCAGGTTTGTGGGTGACCAGCACTTTGGCCGCCCTCTATCCTCTTCCTATATTCTCCCTGTAACAGAGTTCTATCTTTGTTAAACACTGTTCTTTCTTTATTAGTTAGCCTGTGTATTGTGTGACTAATTTCTGCAGGTTAAGCTACGTGGTTGGGCTTAGGAAGAGCCGGCATCACCCCTCATATGAAACCCTCCCATTGGAATTGGACCCTTCACCTGAGGATTCCCACTCGAGTGCAATCGGTTCAGTCCATTCGGGAACCTCCGTGAGTCCTCGCGAACTATGGATTCCCACATGGTCGCCAGGTAGGTTATACCATCAGAAGTCCTATAGATTACCCTGGGTTTTGAGTGAGGTTTCCGCTAGGCTCCCGGAGTTCATCCCACACCCTTAGTTACCTTGTCTCCTTCAAGTGAACCAAAAAAAATTAAAAAAATAAAAAAAGGTGAAAAAAGAGAAAAAGGAAAATTTGGGACGTTGCTTGTGCTTACAATTTGTTGTGGTTGGAAATACTCACCCCCTAAACCTTTTATTTTCTTTATTCTAAACCAATTAATAATTGGTTTAGGATGGAGGTGAGCCGAGCGGGGTTATTTTCACATTTTGGTGAAAAATGCATGTTTTGTGGTGTGACCTGAATCGATTATTTTGATCGTATTTTTGGGGTTCAAATGGGTCCTCTCCGTGTCAGAGAGGTTAGGGAATGGTTTCCCCTTATTTTTCCCTTCACATGGGTGTGAACGGGGCGTGGAATGGAGGTTTTGTGGAGTTCGTCGTTTTTACGCTCGGGACGGGGCAGCGGTCATTCCAGGGACCGCTATCGGATGGGGCAGCCTCATGGAGACGGCCAGGGGTCTCCTATGTCAGTTTAGGGATTGCGGTCTCGCGATAGACCGCCACCCAGCTTAGTGGTCTCGAGCAGACTACCATTCCATGCCTAGCGGTCAGGGTGTGACCATTTTTCCGTTTCATGGTCGTTCAAGGTCGGGTAGGGTAGCTGCCTTGCGACTGACCGCCAACCGACGGCTAGCGGTCAAGCCAAGGACCACCACCTTGCTTGGCGGTCTGGGAGGTGACCGCTTGTGGTTCGAGTGTCTCCAGGGCCTTGCGGTCCTGGCTAGACAACTAGGCCAGGACTTGCGGTCTGGCAGAGGCCGCCAGGCCCTATGATGGCCAAGAGAGGACCACCACTTGGTTTTCATGCTAGTCATGTCCATTTTGCATCGTGTTGGCTTCCGTCAACCCGATAGTGACTCAGTGGTTGATCTTCAACCTCGCGGATGTCCCAGACGTCGTGGGTTTTGTGTTCATATTTTTGGGGGTGTCTGGAGGTATCGAGTTATCTCGATTAACATGCCCGAGGGTCCTGGGGGTTCGGGTGACCCCATGTGTTCCGAGTTTTCATACTTTTGGTAGATCGAGTCACCGTGAGTCAGCACGAGTGCGATAGGTCTTCCCCGCATGATGTGGGTTTCTCTGGAAAAGTGGTTTTTTGAGGGGGCCATGTATGTGGCCTCAGACTGTGAGTCCAGTTAACCAGCCTGGCGCTGGAGATGTATGGGTCCCTTGGATGGGGGATCAACTCGACGACTTGTGAGCTACCTTGGGAATCGTGCTATCGTGGTTTTAGACCTAAGGATTAGGCCAGATTGACGATGCTGTGCCGTCAGGTATGACGATCTTGACCCGAGTCTTATGACTCAAGGACCATTGATTTAGTAGGTCTAGTGGGCTCTCCAGAGTCTGGTGGCCTCGAGCCGCCTATTACTTCGTGTTACTCGCGATGGGTCCATGCGTGGTTTTCAGTGTTTACGTTTTGTGAGCCCCCACTAGTCATAGCTTTTCAGCGCATGCGTGTGTGGACCCACTTGGGAGTGGTGGAGAGCGTGACCCGAGAGAGATAATTTTTAAGCTGGTTACCATAAGGCCCCTCGTCTTTGCAGCCTGCGTCCAAACTGAGGGGAAAACCAGGTAAAGGACCCGACTTAGAGCGTATAATCTATGTGTACACACATGGCTGGGGGCGTCAGACCCACGCTGATGAACGCGACCCCAGCTAGTCCTTGTTCTGTGATCCTTGTTACTGTACGGTGTCTTAGTCTCCGCCTGGGGCATTGTAGGGAGACACCTGAGGCTGCAAACTAAGTCGTCAGTGGACGCATCCGGCCTTGCTTCTGGTGGGCAGGCACTTCCATCACGTGTTGTGAGTTTATAGTGACTCGAGATCCTATTTCTCATCTGCGAGATGAGATTTTACATGGAGTTTTCGAGTGTTTTCCCGGAGTCGAGGTCTGGGGTTCCCGATGAGTGTCACTGAGGGTTCTCCCTAGACGGCTAGAGTACACGATGGTGAGGTCGTGACCATGTTTCCGGATTGCGTGCTTCTGGAGTGGGCCTTCAGATGTGAGCACAGGCCTCCACAACAGAGGTGTCGTGATATTTTCCTAGTAGCGTGGCTAGGGTGGTTCGTAGTCTGGTGGTCCCCCGACTGTGGGATCGGGCCGTTGGTTTCTTTTCTGGTAAGAGTAGTTGTAGAGCTGTGCGTGTACGAATGTGCTTTCTGTTGTTCCAATTGTAGCTACTCCTGCTGTTGTTGTTGTTCTTGCTGTAGTTGTCACTTTTCGTACTGCCGTTATTTTTGGTTGGGGTTCTGTGGGACCTCTACTGAGCCAGTAATAGGAGATTCACCCCTGATTTTCTGGTGTTACGGTTCTTCCTCGAGGTTTGAGGGCGCTACGTGGAGGTTCTTAGTTGCCAGTTCGCCGGGCCGAGTGTTCACTCGGCATTTGGTACACTTTCCTGCATTAGACTATACTTCTATTGGACTGGACTCTATTGTAGTTAGGTTGTTTATTTCTGTTAATTGTTAAATTTTTCTACTTTATTTCCTATTTCTATGTATACCACACCTATCCTTTTAGCCCTTCCGAGTCCTCCGGCTCGTAGGCGGCGGGCCAAGATTCGAATGGTATCGGGTCATTCCCAGTATCCGGATCTTGGGTCGTTACACATGTTGACCATTTCCTTATTGTTCTGTGCCCCCCTCAAACTTACGTGTTGGGAATTTACCGTCACGTCTATATATAATGAATTTTCGTAAGCTAGGGCTCCACGTAAATAAATGTTAATGCCACGTGGAAGCATTCAGATCTTGTGCCAACCCCCTTGAGTCACATGCACATCATTCGGGGCAGGTGTGGCCGTCCCTACCAAATCGGTCGTCTCCAATAGCCAGTTGGTCACCTGCAGGAGTCAAAACTGAAGTAATCTGTTCAATAGGAATGTCTTCATTGACCATCACCTTTTACAGATATTACTTTAAAGCCTGTTGGTGGACAGTGGATCTCTTAATCAATTCTAAAATAGAAATCCTGGCCGGGGTCTTGTCCAGATGCTTTAGCAAGTCATATTGGGTTCCCGGTACGGATTCTTGTTCTTGCTCTTCCTGCCCCTGTGCTGGCTCTTGCTCCCGTTGTGGAAACTCATGGTGGAATATCCGTCCACTACGGAGCACCATAGTTTGCGAGGATCGCACCTCTGTCGGATTTTGGGTAGGTAGAGGATCGATAGATGTGAAAGGGATATCTGGGTTAATAGGTTTTGGGGAAGGAGCGACGGGAAGGGGAATTCTTGTGAAGGGCCTTGCCAGCAGAGAGTCAGTTGCATTTAAGGTGGTGGGTAATGCAGGTCCAATGGGAGGTGGAGCCTGGACAGTTGGAATAGTTGTAGGCCGAATGAGGAGGGGCCTAGGTGGATGTGGCATATTTGCGGGAGGCATGGTGGGTGGTGGTTGAAGTAAAAGAGGCCTTATTGGCAAAGGATTAATGGTAGTGGTAGGAGGAGTGAGTGCCAATGAGGGGTGGATGAGGAGCAGCCTTGACGGCAAGGGGTTTGTGGAAGGAGGAGGGGTTTTTGGTAAGGAGGAGTTTGCGGGGGTACGAATGATGAGAAGCCCTTGCGGTATGGGGTTAATGGTGGGAGAGACTTGAGTGGTGGTGCGTAAGAGGGGACATGAAGGTTGAGGGGAGGGTGTAGGCTGGGGGGTTGTTCTTAATAAATGTGGAGGTTGACTTGGAGTTTGGTTTACGACCCCGACAGAGGCGCTTTCGTCATGCCACCCTTGCCCTCTCTCCACTTCCTGGAAAGAGGTGACAGGGTTTACTTGCTGATTGGCTACTGGATGCTCTGGTAGCGGATTGTTGACAATCCCCATGTTCAGTTGTGGTGCGAGAGCCTGCTGTACTAGAGGCAGTTGTGGAACTTGCTACTGAGGTGGCTGCTGAGCTTGTTGCTGCTGGGGAGGTCTTCATGCTTTTATTGTAGCAACAAATTTCCTCATTTCATCCTAGTCGATACCACCCTGATCATTTAAATCATATATGTAATCCTTGAAATGAAAGCAATGATCTATGTTGTGACCGGGCTGTCGATGGAAAACACAGTACCGCGAGGTATCCACATCAGGAGGCCAGGCCATCCTTTCTTTTGGCAAGACGAGCAGGTTAGCGGCCATGAGAGCATTGAATATATCAGGGAGACTCTCGGGTAATGGAGGGTACTGGGCTCTCTTGGGGCCTACAGGTCTTCTTGGCTATTGAGGGTCATAGTTGGAGGGAGGTGGCACCTGATGATATTGTTGGGGAACTGGAGGGCTTTGTGGTATATTCTGGTTTTGTGGAGGAGGTGGAGACCGAAACGGCTGAAGAGGATTGTTTTGTTGGAGCGGAGCTTGGTTGAGGAAAGAAGGTTGTGGTTGTTGTTGTTGTGGCTGCGGGGGTCTTATGTTGGGGGAATTGCGGAAAGATGAGGGATGGCCAACCACTCCTACTTGCTTATTGGTAACAGTGCCCTCGGTCGTTCCACCATTAGTGCTGACATTATTACTCTTTCTCAAGATCCTCGGTCTGTGCTCAAACATGCCCATGATGGGCGAATCTTTCATTTGGGTCTGAATGTACCTGGCCCTTTCATAAAGTTCCTCCATGGTGTTTAATTTATTTATAGCCAGAATGTGACGGAACTGGGAAGTAACGTTAGAAATTATCATCTTGACTTGCTCAGGTTCTGACAATGTGTCTTTCAACTTTTCAGCCATTGACCTCCAACGGTCAGCAAATTGCATGAAGTCCTCTTCGGGCTTCATCTTTTCAGCAACTAGATCTGTCACAGACAGGGAAGGACCAACACAGTCTCTATATTTTTGCAGAAATTTTCTCTGAACAACATCAAAATTGTCAGCTTCGGCTGGCTCTAATGAGTAGAACCATTCAAGAGCCGGACCATCAAGAGATCTCCTAAACAAATAGGCCAAAGATGCATTGTTATCTTGCCAGAATGATGCTTCGAACATAAAATCCTTCAGATGAATGAGCGGGTGTTGGCACTCAAAATATACTCGGTGGCGATCAAGCCTAAATGACATGAATGATGCGGCCCACTGAAGGAAAGAAGCCGAAGGAAGCCGATATACCAAAGCCTTCTCAAGCTGCCAGAGCTTTAGGTCACCCGGTATGAACGCCAGGGACTTCACCTCAGGAGAATCGAGGAGAATTCACAAACAAACTGGCAGTGTCAACAAACCTGCCTAATAAATCGACATCGACTCAATCGTGCCGCATAAACAACATCTGTTGTTCGACCAAGGACGACGGTATACCCGGTGGCCTTCCACCTGAACACAAGATCCTCTGGAGGTGACAGAAAGCCCTTGGCACTTCAAAACAAGGGACCGAAGGCACCATCAGTAGAAGACCCCGATGACCTGGTGTGGGTACGACTTCTCAGCAAATAGGGTCCGTTAGTGACCAAATGATCGCCTAGTCAAGGCAAAAAACATCCTGGGTGGTATTTCACCTTCCGGGGAAGCTACAATCATGGAATGTGGAGGATCCAGTGGTTTCAAAAGGCGGGGAGGATATAGGTTTAGAAACCCGAGAAATAAGGAATGAAAACATATGTGAATGCAATGCAATGGATGCGATGGATGCATGGAATGCATGAAATGTAATGAATACGGGGGGTCAGAGGATGAGAGCTCCTTTCTCACCCTATGGGTGGCCCAATCGGTGATAGATAGAAATGTGGATGAAGTTGAATAGAAGGTGGATAGGGTAGCGGAAGGCCCCTTAGCAGAAGAATGTCTGCCCCTCCGTAGCAACGAAAGTATACAGCCAATTGGCCTAACGGATAAAATCAAAACCCATGATGAAGCTTCAATAGTGAATGACAACTCCCTTGAAGGATGAAGAGTAACAATGTGAGGAAGTTGACAAGTTAGATTGGTAAGCATCGTGTTGCCCAAGGCTTGTGGTAGATGAAAAGCATCGAATAAAGTGGGCATTTGCCCCTTGAATAGAAGAATGGATTTGGCATTAGAGGGTTGAAACAAGGGGTGCCTACCCGGCCCTTGGGCATGGACTTACATAGCATCAAAGTTTGTCTTTTTCTTCTGGTGAGTGGCGATGAGGACTTGGCCTCTTCAACCATGCTCGACACAAAAATACAGATTGGCATCTGACAAATAAAGTCTTGCATCTTGAATAGCATAGCTGTGGCCAATTCCTTCTTACCTGACTCTCGATCATCTTCAGCACAAGTACTTGCAACAATACACCCATTCTAAGTGGTAAAAGGAGGTGAAGTGGAGGCAGAAGGCTCCATAGATGGTGGAGGTGTAATGGAAGGTGTTGGAGGAAACACGTCGAGCTTCTCCCCTTGCTCAGAAGCGGACAAGGTTGGCTCGAGTGCAAAAAGGGGTGGATCCTGCTCAGGATTAGCCAAGGGTAAAGGTGAAGGGTTAAGTAGTGGAGTAGGGGTACTTGGGTTAGGGGTTAAAAGGGTAATGGAGGGCCGAGATAGCGGCAATGGAAGGTTGATTGGAGGAGGTTTGGTGGCTGGCTTGGTGGAGGTCGGGAACGTAGAGGTTGATGGAGGTATAATCAGTGGAGATTTAATGGGAGGTTCGGTGGAGGCCGATGCTGTGGATGTTGGAGGTGTAAAAGAAGGAAGTTTGGTGCGAAGGAAACACTGGATGGGGCGAGAGGTGTTAGGGGTAGGAGAAGAATCATGATGCACCAGTGTGGGTGATTGGAGTATTGACCCATCGTCGTAACACCAGTAAGTCTCAAAAATGGGGGTTGGATCGGGGATGGTGGTATGGTCCTGAGTAGGAGGTTCATCTTGTGGTAGTGGAGGGAGAGGAAAGCGAAGGAAACTCGGAAGGGTTGCCTTCGAAACTTCATTTTCATGTGTCGAATTCAATTCTTCGTCATTAGACTCAAGTGGATGTTGTGGTGGAGGTGTGATAATGGGTAGTGGTGGAATAGTGTGATGCATATGCGGAGGCAGAGGGCCATATTGATGAACGGAGTGGATAGGTGGAGGACAGACGGCGTCCGCTTGATCGTTAAAACCTGCTGGCTCTTGCTCACTTGCATTCTTGCTGCCATAATCATCTCTCCTCTCCTTCTAATCTCTTTCCATCTTAGTAATGTTGTTCAAGAAGGCGTGAAGAGGATTGATTGGAGAAGGGGGAGGAGGAGTGGGTCGCGGGCTTGCAACCCTCTTTAGTTGTTCCTCCAACGAAGCGACTTTATTAAAGAGAACCTGTTGGAGGGGTGTAACTTGAGCAACTGAGGGTTGGCATGATGGCCTTGAAGGAGGGGCCACATAAGAAGGCTATGGAGGGGGATTAACGAGATGACCCAGAAAAGGACCCAGTCGGGTCGGGTTGCAAAGAATAAAAAGGCCTTGGGGCAGTGAAAGTGAAAGAATAGAAGGGGGCGGGCGATGGACCACCCAAATGGGAGTATGTGTAGAAGAAGGTGGGTGATGGGCCACCCAAATGGGAACATGAACAGGAGAGGGAGGCGGGTGATGGGCCACCTGAATGGGAGTGGATGGAGGATGAGAAGAATGAGATGCTCCCTCAACAATAGCCTTAAGGGATTAGATTTGTTGAGGGATGAGACAATCTATGGCATGTAAAATTTGGGAGACCTTCTCGTCATGTGGAGGAGATGGTTTTGAGGGAATAGTGGCTTGCGATTGAGGTAAGGGACTATGAGATTGGAAATTGCCCATGGGTCGGGCAAGACCATAGGAATGAGGACGTGGTCCTTAAAAGAGTTGCGGTGAGAATTATGAAATTGAGGATTGTAAGATGTGCTAGGTTGATCATCCTCATGATTGTGAAAATTATTAGACATGTTATTCAAGCCAAACATTATGTAAAAATCAATTAAAGTTCAATCGAAGCACAACTACCAAGATGTCTAGCAGGTGGATGTTTACACTTGATTTTTTTTGTTTGTCCCTTGATGTGAATTAAGGATTTTAGCAAATTTTGATATGATCCACTCAAGGTAATGGACTTAGTTTCAATAAGATTTTCTTCAATGCCAACTAGGTGCACTCTCACCACGTTCAGGCTGCTCCTCAACAACCCCAGCCTGGGTATATCTGGCCCTCTTTGATTTTCTTTTGAACTCGGGGTCTCTTGGCTCATCTTCATCAAGTATGCCCTCAGGCCAAGACACAGATCCACAATTCCAGGGATGTCTGGAGACTTTGGGGATTAAAAAATCCTTGAAAGATGCTTTTCCCTTGTGGAGAGAACAAAGTCAAAAATAGGGGCTTCGAAGAGTTCGGTCGACCGGACAGGGTAGGGTGGTCAACCTAAATTTTACAGGATCTAAACTTTTCAATTCTCTGAGAATTGGTCGACCGGTCCATGGCCGGCGGTCGATCGAAATCTGTAAAAATTTAGAGTTCTGGTTGTTGCGAAATTTGGTCAACCAGACCAGTCAAGCTGGTCGACCGAACTCTGTAAATCCTGCAAAATGACAGAGTTTAGTCCAAGAAGTATACCTATGTAATCAACCTTTGGATTGAACATACATTTACATCTATATGAAGCCCATTTAACCTCTGTTTATGTATTTTGAAAACTTAATCATTTGAAGCATTTGATAAGATGGAGTTTAACCTTAATTGCATTCTAGTGGTGAGATGGAAAACACGTCCAAGGTTTTATTATCATCAAAATCACATGGAGAGACTCAACATATTCCGGTTACCATAAGATACGAATGAATCCAGACGACACAGAGAAGACTGCCTTGGTCATCGACTTTGGCGTCTACTGCTACACCCGAATGCCCTTCGGGTTGAAGAACGCAAGAGCCACGTACTAGAGGTTGATCAACCACATCTTCAAGGATCAGATTGGGCAGAGCGTCGAAGCCTACATTGATGATATGCTCGTTAAGACACCCAAGGTTGAAGACCATTTCACCGACCTGGCTGAGACCTTCAACACCCTCTAGAGGTACAACATGAAGCTCAACCCCACTAAGTGTGCCTTCAGAGTCAGGTTTGGGAAGTTCTTGGGATTCCTGATAACTCAGTGAGGAATCAAAGCCAACCCCGACAAGGTCCAGGCCATCTTGGACATGCAGCCACCTACTTGCGTCAAGGACGTCCAGCGCCTGATTGGGAGGATTGCCGCGCTCAACCGCTTCCTATCCCGCGGGGCGGAACGGTGACTTCCCTTCTTTAAACTACTAAGGAGGCCTAAGCTGGCATCTGCCACCTTCGCTTGGGATAGCGAGTGCCAGAAGGCGTTCAACGAGCTAAAAGAGCTCCTGACATCACCTCCAGTACTGTCAAAGCTAGTTCCTGGGGAGCCGTTATACTTGTACCTTTCGTCGACTCCCTCTACAGTAAGCTCGGTCTTGGTCCGAGATGACGGAGGTGTTCAGAGGTCAGTGTACTACGACAGCAAGGTGCTCCTCGAGGCCGAAAGCATGTACCCCACAACTGAGAAACTTGTCCTAGCATTGGTAACCTCGACCAAGCGCCTTCGGCCCTACTTCCAAGGACACTCCATCGTGGTACTGACTGGCGAGTCCCTAAAGAAGATTTTGGCCCATCCTGAAGCTTCTGGTCACCTCGTAAAATGGGCCATACTCCTCGGGGCTTACGACATCTCTTACCAACCCTGTACGGCCATCAAAGGACAGGCCCTCGCGGACTTCATCGTGGAAAGCACTACCCCGACCGAAGAAGTATCCCTATCTACGACGGGCCCCACCTGGGACCTCTACGTCATTGCATCCTCCAACTCGGCCGGCTGCGGAGCTGGCATTGTCCTTTGATCTCCCGAAGGAGCAGAGCTACAGTATGCCGTAAAATTCAATTTCTCGGCACCCAACAACATCTCTGAGTATGAGGCTCTCATCTCTGGAGCCAGGATGGCACGACGCCTGGGAGCCGAGCGAGTCAGAATTTATACCGACTGCCAACTGGTTGCCAGTCAAGTCAACAGGGACTATGAAGCTCGAGAAACGCTAATGATCAAATTAATACCTCCAGCTGGTGAAGGAAATAGCCCGACTATTCGAGAGTTTTCAGGTAATCCAGATAACTCGGGAAGAAAATTCCCGAGCGGATGCCCTCTCTTGCTTGGCCTCCTCCATCAGCCCAGAGGGCACCCGGTCAGTCCTCCTCAAGGAACTAGAACGATCGAGCGTGGAAACCGAGCTCGTGGCCACTGTACGCATGACTCCTAGCGACTGGCGTGCCCTATACGTATCCTGGCTCCGAGACTCCCAAGAGCCCCCCGACCCTCGGGAAGCTTGGAGACTGAAGTATCAAGCTCGACATTTCATCCTTCTCGACGAAACCCTATACCGAAGATCTTTCTCCGATCCCCTCCTCAAGTGTCTTGATGCTTCAGAAACCAACCAAGCGATTGAAGACATCTATGAAGGCATCTGTGGCGTGCACCAAAGGGGGAGATCCATTGCGAGGATCCTGCTAAGGGAAGGCTACTGGTGGCCTACTCTCTAACGTGATTGCTCGGCTTAAGTGCAAAAATGTGATCGATACTTGTGGTTGGACCATCTAGTCCACCAGCCAACCTCGGAACTCGTGACCCTAACAGAGCCCTACCCCTTCGCTTGGTGGGGGATCGACATCTTGGGCCCCTTTCCTATGGTGCAAGCTCAGAAGAAATTTGTCATCGTCGCCATTGACTATTTCTCCAAGTGGGTCGAGGCTGAGGCCACCGCCAGAATTATCGAGATAGTAGTTTGGAGTTTTGTTTGGAGGTTGATCATCTATCATTTTGGCATCCCCCGAGTGATTGTGAGTGATAACGGTCGGTAATTTGATTTAGAATTTTAAGGCCAAAGTATTTCCACATAAATATTAATATTTTCTTTTCTTTTTGTTATAAACCCCCCCTCACCCTCTCTCTTTCTCTCCCTCACGCCACTCTCCCTCCCTTCTCATGATCTCTCTTCTCACCCTCTCTTCTCCAGCGACTGATGGGGCGAGACGGGGGCGACGCGGGGCAACGCGGGCGAGGAGGATGGCGCGAATGGGTCGAGGATCGAGGGCCGGTGGCGCGTGGAAGCTTGGTCGTGACTTCGTGTCCCGATGAGGGTTTAATGGCATTTTCTTCACGGATCAGCATCCTCGGTGCGCGAAATCTTTAGTGGAGGTAGGGAGATGACCCTAACTCGCATACTTCCATTCTCGGGATTTTGGTTGGCCGTGGTAAGCCAAGAGGGCTTATTTGAGCATTTTGGGGAAAATGTACATTTTTGGGGAGTGAGCCGGATCTAGCGTTTTAACTATGATTTCAGGTTTTAATGAGACCTCTCGGTGCTAGAGAGGTTGGGGATGAGTTTCCCCGTGTTTTCCCCTTCGTGTGGGCGCAAACGGGGGTGTGGAATGGAATTTCTCCCAGAAATCACCATTTTCTGGTTTGAAAACGAGTAGCGGTCCTAATAGGAACCCCCACTAGTGCTGGTGGTCCTCTGGGGGCAGCCACTTGCTCCCTTAAGTCGATTCAAGCCTTGCAGTCTAGCGATACACCGGTAAGGTGCTTAATGGTCTTGAGGAGACCGCTAGGCAGGGCTCAGCAGTCAGGGCATGACCTTTTCGAGGTTTTACCATTCGAGTGTTTTTGGGCTTAGCGGTCCTAGGTTAGACAGCCAGTTGGCCTTGTGGCCTGCGAATGATCGATTGGGTCTCCCTTATGTCAGTTCAATCCTAGCAATCGCGCGATAGACCACTATCTAGCTTTGCGGTCTCTATGAGACCGCCAGGGTGTGGCTTGCAGTCTGGGTGTGACAGTTTCTCAATTTTTTAGTTGCTTGAGGTAGGGAGCTATAGCGGCCATGCGACTGACCGCTAGGTGACACCCAGTAGTTAGGTAATGGACTGCCATCCTTCTTGACTGTCTGGGAGTGACCGCCTAGGTTGTGGAGGCATTTGGAGTTATGCGGTCCTGGATGGACCACTATGCTATGTTTTGCCATCCTAGCCAATCCTCCAAGCTCTCCGACGGTCTAGGGAGGACCGCCTCTTGATTTTCGTATTTGTCATGCCCATTTAAGCATTTTGTTGGTCGCCGGTCGACTCGGTTGTGACCCAGTGGTCAAATTTCGGTCTGGTGAATGTCCCGGACACCCCGGGGATTCTGTGTCTATGTTTTAGGGTGTATGGAGCTACCATGCTACCTCGATTAGCATACACATGGGTTTGAGAGTCTGGGTGACTCCATGTGTTCTTGGATTTTTTGACACGCTTGATCGAGCCACCGGGTATCGATGTGAGTGCGGTGGGGGTTCCCCCACACGTCATGAGTTCTCCAGAAAGTGGTTTCTGAGTAGGTCATGTGTGTGCCTGTGGACTGTGAGTCCCATTTACCCAGCCTGGGGCTGGAGGGTTCTCAGTTCCCTTTTTGACAAAATGCCCTCGGCAATTGTGGACTGTCTCATGAGTCATCGTGTCGAGGTTTCTGACCCTAGGGCAGATTGATGGCATGGCACCGTTCGGTGCAACGATTTTGACCCCGAGTCTCATGAATCAAGGACTATTGGATTTAGTGAGTCTAGAGGACTGTCTAGAGTCTGGTGGCTCAGCGCCACTTGGTTCTTCGTGACTTTCTCGCAAGGTGCGTGCGTGGCTCTCAGAGTTTCTCCTCGGAGAGTGGTCACATCAGTGACTCTCCACTAGCCATAGCCTTCCGACACACATGTGGTCCCACAAGGGTGTGGTGGCGATGCTACCTGAGAGTGATGGTTTTAGGCTGGTTGTCGTGGGCCTCCTACTGTGGCGGCTTGAGTCCGGGCCGGGAGGAAGAACTAGCTAGAGGGCCTGACATAGCGTAGTCAGTCAATGTGTGCACACATGGTAAGGGACTTCAGACGCGTGCTGACGAGCACGACCCTAACTAGACCCTTGTCAGTGTTACTTATGTGTGTGTCTCAGTTTTCACCCGGGACAAGTAGGGAGACACTGCGTTGCAGTGTAATTCGTCATGGGACATGTCCGGCTGTTCTTCTGGTGGGCAGGTACTCCTGTCACGTGAGTCGGGACTCTCTTATTTTTGGGTTTCGCTTCCCGTCTGCGAGACGTGGCTTTTGGACCGTTCCAATGTGTTTTCCCAAGGTGGTGGCCAGAGGTGCTTGGTAGGGATTACCGAGGACTCACCAGGCCAGTGTGGGACTGTGCGGTCCTGGTTGGTCGTGCTTGTGTAGGCAGGCTTCCGTGGCAGGGTTGTCGTGAGTATTTCCTTGGTAGTTCTTGTGTTAGAGTGGTCTAGTTCCCGATTGTGAGATCAGGATTTTCCTTTTCTATTGCCAGTAGGAGTCGATATAGTGTCGAGTTTTGACCGGCCACCGGTTCGTTGTTCCTGTTATGGTTGTTTAGCTAGTTCTATTTTCCTTTCTGCTATTATTTTCTTGGTTGGGGTTCCGCGGGACCCCTACTGAGTCTTTGTTTGGAGACTCATCTTTGCTATTCGATTGCGCCCCAGTTCCTGGTATCGGTATGTCGGTATTATCGGTATATCTGTATCTCGAGCTCTGGGTCGTCACAGCATGCATGACTTGAAGTAGGATTTTTTGTTGGTCATGCAATATTTCTATGCTTTTACTATATTTTGGAATGAGCTGGATGCTTATCATGTGGCAAAGTGGACTTCTATTGCCGATCAACAAACATATCTCTCGCTCCAGGAAGATGATCGGATTGTGAAATTCTTGAACGGGTTAAATTCAGACTACGATGCTCTCAGGCACTACTGCACTAGATTCTCATAATGGACCCGACGCCATCCCTCGATGAAACCTACTTCAAAGTCTTAAGCGAGGAACAACGACATCAAGTCATAGGCAGCAAAGGGTCCAATATTCTCGCTTCCGATGTTGGTGAGTATTCCGTGTTTGCTACCACTGTCAATATGCCTAGGTTGGGAAATTTCAAATAGCGGAGTGGGAAGAAATGTAAGCACTGTGGCCGCACAAACCATGACAGTGATTTCTACTGGAAGAAGTTCTCGGATAAGAAGTTTTACAAATTTCCCATTCAGGAGGAGAAGCAACCCAGGGGCAATGTGGCTGTTGCCCCATCTCCTATGCCTTCAGAGGGTGGATCATCTACTCTATTTCTGGCTCTACTACACTTACCTCTTCTGATGTTGCTGCTCTACAACGGATTCTCTCCCAGCTTTAGACTTTCACTTCCTCTCCTTCACCTTCAAGTGTACATGGTGCAACCCTGAGATTCTTCAGAGGATGCTTAGGTCATTAATTCAGGTGCCACGGATCACATGACTTGTATACCTACCTCTTTCACTTCTTACTCCTTGCTCTTCGGTCAGGATAAGGTTACTATTGCTGATGGCACCTGTGCCACTATTGCTGGCAAAGGGTCCATTTGCCTATCTAATCATCTTTGTCCTCTACCCTTCACGTTCCTTCCCATTCTATCAATTTGCTTTCTATTAGCAGTTTTACCAAAGAGTTACAATGTTCAGTAGCCTTCTTTTCTAACTATTGTGTTTTTCAGGATTTGTAGACAAGGCAAATGATTGGGTTTGACCGTGAAGTGGATGGTCTATATATCATCCAGCCACTTGAGCGGAGTGCACTTCAATCATCTTTACCCCCCAGCCTGGATAGGACACTACAAGAGATTCAGTTGTGGAACTCTCGTTTAGGGCATCTTTTTTTTTATCAATCATTGGGAGTCTTGTTTCCCACTTTAATTGAGCTAGTTGATGTCAAGTTGTTACTGTGTTTAGTCTGCCAGTTGACAAAACATTGTAGGACTCAATTGTCTTCTTCCATAAGTAAAAGCATCTCTTCGTTTGAACTTGTACATTCTGATGTGTGGGATCTTTCTGTCTCCTCTTTAGGTGGCTATCGACACTCCAATACTTTTAATTATGATTATTCACATTGTATTCGGCTCTACCTTATGAAATCTCGAGATGGAGTTCCTCATATTGCTCAGGTGTTTTGTAACATGGTCAAAACTCAGTTTGGTAAATCTGTCAATGTTCTTCATTCTGACAAGACTCACGAGTATGCTCGCAGCATCAATATCTTTCTTGAAGATGAAGGCATCATCCATGAGTCATTCTGTGCGTATCCTCCTCAGTGAAATGGTATTGTCGAGCGTAAAAACCGTCACCTTCTTGAGACAGCTAGAGCACTCTTGTTTCAGCGCCACCTCTCTAAATTTTTTTGGGCTGATGCTATCTTGGTTGCAAATGTCCTCATCAATTGAATGCCATCTAGAGTCTTAAAGAATCATTCTCCCTTTACTATTCTTTATTCAGAACCCTTGTTCCTCTTTTGTTGTAGGAGTTTGGTTGTCTTTGTTTTATTCATTTACTTGAGCCTGATAGTTCCAAGCTTGACCCGCGTGTTGTTCAGGGTATTTTTCTTGGTTATGTTATTACCCAAAAGGGTTACTATTGCTATGATCCTTCTACTGGCCGCTCTGTTGTTCGCAAGGATATCACCTTTTTTGAGTCCGAGTCTTATTTTTCTCCCGGTCTCATCCTTAGGGGAGAGGAAGACTTTTGTGATGAAGAACATAGACACTATTGCCACTCCTCTTCTTACATTTTTATCATTTTCCACACCCTCTACTTCTGTGACATTGGATGTTCAATCTTCTGTTCCTACTGATGGTGGTGCACATGATTCGGAAAAGTCCCTGCTTACATACAAGTGGAAGAATCTTAAAAGTAGACCAGCTACTGATTGGCTAACTCTAGAGGTTGCTATGCCCACTGGTCCAGATCAATCAAATCCTAGGATTGAATTAAATCTTCCCATTACTGTTCACAAGGGTGTTCGCTGTTGTGCAAAGTATCACTTTTTCAAATTTGTGAATTACTCTCGCATTTCCTCTCATTATTAGACCTATTTATATGTCTTGTCTTTTATTTCTATTCCTCACTCCTTTTCTGAAGTTGTTAAGGATCCTAACTGGCGACAGGCAATGGAAGAGGAGCTAAGTGCACTTAGCAAGAACATGAAGTGAGATCTAGATGATCTCCCCAGAGACAGGACATCAGTTGGGTTCAAGTGGGTCTACACTTAAATACAACGCAGAGGGAGTTATATAGAGGTATAAGGCCAAACTAGTTGCTAAAGAATTCACTCCATACGAACATTTGGCAATTATAGAATTTTGTAGCTGCACACATGAAGCCTTGATTTCCTCCTGAGAGAAGAAAACAACAGGTTCACCTTGATCAGCATACGCCGGAGGCTTCACCTGGATGGCTATTCTCTGCCGAGGTTGGATTTCCAGAAGCATTTGAGCATAAGTCTTCCGCGGAGCAGGCACAGCTTCCATACTACCTGCTTCGGGATTCTCCGGAAAAGGAGGAACCTCCCTTGCCACACCCTCCATGACCGGCAAGGGGGGCGCCGACGAGCGACCAGGGAAAATGAAGGCGGGAGGACGACCGGAGTTTCTTACTCTAAAAAATCTAGAGAGAGAGAGGTTAATAGTTCTTGCATATAGCTTTTTGACTAAGCGTCTTTCGACTATCAGCATTTCCTTAATTTGAACCTTTCATCCTAGTTAATGAATAAACTCATCTTTGCTTTAGCATTTATCCAACATCGATGAACAAACCGCTACTGACCCTTGTCATCATCGGCAAGATCGGTCAGCATTTCCTTAACTTGGACCTTTCATCCTCGTTAATGAATAAGCTCATCTTTACTTCGACATTTAACCAATGTCGATGAACAAATCACTATTGACCCTTGTCATCATCGGCAAGATCAGTCAGTGCTCCCTTAACTTAGACCTTTCATCCTCGTTAATAAATAAACCCATCTTTGCTTCGACATTTATCCAATGTCGATGAACGAACCAGTTCTGACCCTTGTCATCATCGGCAAGACTGGTCAGCATTCCGTTAACCTGGACCTTTCATCCTCGTTAACAAACAAGTCTCCCCTTGCTTCGAAATTTAGCCAATGTTGACGAACAAACCCTGCTCATCTTGGCAACAGTTTCATGAGCCAACTCATTGCCAAAGATCTTTGGCAAAGATTGGCGACTATAAAAAAAATGATGAAAAAAAAAGAAAGGAAAAAAAAGGTAAAAGGAAAAAAAAATGATGATGGAAGTGATGTTATTATCTCATTTACCATTCAGGTCCCACGCGAATTCCTACGTGCTACCGACAAGTCACGTCCCACCGGCATAAGCCTTATGCCTATGGTGTAACAGACTCTTTGGTTCAGCATTTAACCTGTGTCGACGAGTGAACCTAATGTCAACTTTCGTCATCATCGGTAAGATCGATAAACAAATCGTCAGCTCGGGCCTTCTGTCCCCATCGATGAATAAACCCCCCTTTTGCTTCGACATTTAGCCAATGTCGATGAATAAACCTACAGTTGGGTTTCATCATCATCGACAAAATCGATGAACAAGACCATCGGCCTGGATCTTCCGTCCCCGTCGATAAATAGACCCCTTTGCTTCGGCATCTACCCATGCCGATGAACAAAAAACCACCGGTGATTCTCGTCACCATCGATGAAATTGATAAATAGACCATTAGCCCGGACCTTCCATCCCCGTTGATAAACAAACCTCTTGCTTCGACATTTAACCCATGTTGATAAACAAACCTACCCTCAACTTTCTTCGTTAGTCACAGAAATCAATGAATCCACCCTTGACTCGGGCTTTTCGTCCCTATCAAGGAATGAACATGCTCCTTGTCTTTGGCATTCAAGCTCACCAACAAGAATGTTATTTACAAACTTTGTCACCATCGGTGAGGACTACAAATAGACTTTTTGACTTTACCCTCTGGCCCTAGCAGCCGCTACACCTTTATCCTCAGGCATTCAGCCGATCCTAGCTAAAGTTAGGCCTTGGGAATAGTTGCACCATGGTGGAGCAAACTCCTCATACCTTCGTTGAAGATGTGAGCGCTCTCCTACCCTAGCGACTCGTATATCCAGGCTAAACAAATTAGCTAAAAGGAGAAGGGGAATGAAGCCGTGATTCAGCGATAGACGTGCTGAGCAGATAATGAGGACATTTCATTTGCATGAAAGGGCAAAATACATAGCACTCGGGGCATCCCCCGGGATACATGGAAGTTCACCAAAAGAGAAGAAAACAAAAAGCTACAGCAGCAAATGTCGAAAGATGTCCTTGAACTCCAAGATCCCCAAGGAGGGGTGACGAGTTAGTTCCAGCAGGTGAGACTCTGCGGTTTGCAACTACGTCAACTTCTCTTTGAGAGAGGCGGCCTATCCCTCTGCCAACTTCGCCTCCTCTATACTCTAGACTCCCTGTTGCTCGGTCAATTTTAGCTTTGTTTCGGCCTGGGAGAGTTCAGCACGAAGTTCAGCTATCCTAGCCGTCAAGGAAGTCTGACACTGGGTAGAGATGTTAGCTGCATCCCACATCTGCTGGGCGGCTCCTCTCAGGGATGCAAGAGTGGTTCGGCACTCCGCCCGCTCGAACTCTATGGCTGCCAGCTGATCAGCTACACCTTGGCCAAGGAACTCCCTTCTATTCACATACTTCAAGAGCAGGATTACTCACTGCATCCAGTCTTCTATGGGGTAGCTAAAAGCCAGTAATGTGCGAGAGAGGTGCTCTACCAGACCCCTCAGTTGCACATAAGTCAGAGCCAGGCAGGATGTTACAGTCTGTCGCAATGTCTCTAGATACTGCCACACTAGGTATATGTTTGTCTTGAGGGTGGAGGTTATAGCAGTCCACGATTCTTCACTATTTTCATTAGTTCCTTCTTTACTCGACCCTTTATATCCCAAGCCATCTCATGGAATTAATTTACAATTTTTAACAGGCTTTACTCTACCCTGGAGATTAATACCCAAACCTTTACCAGATTTGTACCCCATTCTCATCAAAATGTTCCATCCTGGGGTATTCATCGTATGTTTCTTCTTCTTCCCCCGAGAGGGCAATGGTGACATCAAGACTGATGGTGGAGTTGAGATTTGTGTCCTTAATGAGTCATGCCATGGATCGGCAATGTCTAGTACTGATAACAAAGGCCTGTTAGTCGGCAATATAGAGGGCACTGAGTTTGCAAAATGTATGTCCTCTGACGGTAGAATGGGCATGCTAGTAACTTTGATGATGTGCCCTTTATGTGAAAATTTTATGCATTGATGATTTGTAGAGGGTATGGCATCAAGTTCCTGAATATATGGATAGCCCAAAATGCCATTAAAGGTTGGGTCCATGTCTAAAATGTGGAAATCTATTATAATGAACACAGGCCCCAGCCCCACTTTTAAAGCAATCATGTCTAGAGGCGGCTTCTTGGTATTATCATAAGCTGTAACTGTAATAGTGGATGGTCGAATTTGACTTTCCGGTATGCCACACATTTTCAAGGTACTGGGAGGCAGCACATTAATGGATGCTCCAATATCCACCAAACATTGTTTAACAGCCACTTTATTGATATTGACGGTGATGCATAAGGCATACTTTCTAGATGGTTTCAGAGCTAACTCATGTTCATGGAAAACAATTGCCAGTTGGTCACCTGCTGGGGTTAAAACTAAAGTAATTTGTTCAGCCGGTATATCTTCATTGACCATCACCTTTTGTAGATACTTCTTCAAAGCCAGTTAGTGAGTGGTAGATCTCTTAATTAGTTCCAAAATAGATATTCTAGCCAGGGTCTTATCCAGATGCTTCAATAAATCATACTGAGTTCCTGGTATGGATTCCTGTTCATGCTCCTGCTCTTCTTGCCCCTGCACAGGCTCTTGCTTTCTCTGTGGAAATACACGGTGGAATATCCGTCCACTGCGGAGCACCATAGTCTGCGAGGTTTGTACCTCTGTCGGGTTTTGGATGAGTGGAGGGTTAATAGATCTGGACGGTGGGATGGTACTGGTGAGAGTTGGAGGAGGAGTAATGGAGGGGGGAACTCTTATGAGATGCCTCGTGAGTTGGGGATTAGTGGGAGGCGGGGTAGGCGATAAGGCCGGTCCGATGGGTGTGGAGTTGGAGGGGAGAGATGATGCTTGGGTAATTCAGGTAGTCGTAAGTCGACTGAAAAGAGGCCTACGCACGGCTAGTGGTGGGGGAATTTGAGAAGCGACAGGTACTAGCAAAGGATAAATAAGGAGGGGTTTATTTGGCAATAGATTTGGGGTGAAAGAGGGATTTTGTGGTGAGGGTGAGTTTGCGGGAGTGCATATGAGAAGGGGCCTTGGAGGAACGGGGTTGATGGTAGTAGGGCCTTGAGTGGCGGTGCGTATAAGGAGTCGTGATGATTGGGGAGTGGGTTGTAGGGTTGTTCTTAATAGTTATGGAGATTGGTCTTGGTTGATGGCCCCGACAGAGGCACTTTCTTCATGCCACCTTTGTCCTCTCTCCACTTCCTGGAAGGAGGCGACAGGGTTTACTTGCTGATTTGGTGGATGCTCTGGTAATAGATTATGGACGATCCCCATATCGGGTTGTGGTGCTGGAGCTTGCTACTGTTGAGGAGGTTGTTGAACTTGCTGCGGTGGCTGCTGAGCCTGTTGCTGCCGAGGGGGTCTCCGAGCTTTGAGGGTTGCAATAAATTGTCTCATTTCATCCCAATTAATATCACCTTGATCATTCAAATCATATATATAGTCTTTGAAGTGAAAACAATGATCTATGTTATGAGAAGGTTACATTATAATGCCTGAAGTTAGGCATCTCTGATGGAGGCACATGGAAAACTGGGAGAGTAGGGAGAGTGATCTCCAGAGCATTGTTGGAGGCCGTGACCTTCCTTAGTTGCTCCTCCATACTAGCAATCTTCTGGAGGAGAAGAGTGGTGGCATCAGACTCGGCTGGGGCTAGACTAGTGGGGTGGTAGTTTGGCATAGGCCTCCTCACAATTTGAGGAGGCGGAGGTTGCTGTGGCCTAACCACAGAATGACTCGCCAATTGGGCTGGCGTAATCATAATAGGAGTTTGTGGACGGGATGGGATTCTCTGAGAGACTGCCTGGTCATTAGAGTTGACTTGAAGGCCACCCGTGGCCTGAAGGGGATTGGAGGAAGATGAAGGGATTGATTTTCCTTTAAGAGCGGCTTGGACCCCTTGGCATTGGGTGTCATCCAACTGAGATAAAACATTGATGAGATCATTGAGTTGAGAGACGAGGAAGTGTCCCCATGAGTAGATTGAGTAATGGGTTGAGTTTGAGAAGCAGGCTTAACTCCTTGGGTAGTGGTGTCTACCACATAGACTTGCGGATAGGAAGGAGCATAGCTTTGCTAATATTGAACAAAGCTTTGAGGAAGGGACTCATATTGAGTGGGTCCCTAAGGAGAGACCTCAAAAGATTGGTCGTGTTGACCATCCTCATAATCATAAGAATACTCTTGGTTGGCCATATTGACAATTCTACCTGAACAGAGTCTCATGATTATAATACGAAATTATCTCTAGTAAACACGATATAGCTAGTAAACAAGCACTCCAATAAGTTGTCTACCAAGCAAGTTATGATGCTTAGGGAGAATTTTAACATTTTTTTGTACTTAAGGAAAGATGACTTTTTAAAAACGTAATCAACCCTCTCTTCAATGTAAGTTTCAATTTAGGTGTAAACTCCATGTTAACTAGATTCTTTCTCTCTATTCACCAACGCATAGGTTAGCTAAGCTCTAGGATTCTTCAAAGGTACAATCAGCCCGGCGTCTGTGAGGGAATTCACGGGTGCGGGGACTTACGGAGGCCTTGGTTAAGGAATTTTTAATCCTGGGAACTATATTTTGATGGTGCATCCAGAACCATCAAGAGACCTGGTGGCCTCATAGACTTTGCGTCGGGCACTGGCATAGTCTTCGTGTCTCCTCAGGGAGGCATAGTTCATAACTCTTGTGCCCTCATGAAGTCATTGACCAACAATGAGGCAGAGTATGAGGCATTGATCATCGGGCTTTAGCTCACGTTAGAGGTGGAGATTAGATGTATTAAGGTGTACGGGGATTCCTAACTCGCCATCCGTCAAGTGCTGGGTGACTTTGACGTACGAAAAAAGGAGTTGATCCCCTACCATGAAGCCGTCCTTAGGCTCAAAGAGAAGTTCTATCTATTTGAGATAGATCATGTACCAAGAAGCAGTAACTCTCAGGCAAACGCTCTGGCGAAACTTGCAGCAACATTGAAACTCCCACCAGAGGGAGAGCTAAATATAATCGTCAGACATCGGAGGCTCATGCCCAGCGTGCTCGACGAAGAATCTGACCTCACTGTTTATGAGGTCAATAAACAGTGACTGGCGAAACAGTCGCCCACTTCGTCAGGCATCATATTATATACAGATTTGACACCCCTAGTTGGATTATCTCTGACAATGGCATGCCCTTCAGGAACAAGACGGTGTATGTAATGACTTTTAAATTTCACATTGATTGGAGGACGTCTTCAGTTTATAACCCTCATGCCAATGGATTGGCTGAGGCCTTCAATAAGACACTCTGTAAACTACTAGCCAAAATAATAAATGGTCACAAACGAGATTAGGGAGAGAAGGTCCACGAAGCTCTTTGGGCCTATCAGACCATTAATAAAACTGCCACAGGGTGCTCCCCATTCTCCTTGGTTTACAGGGCCGAAGTAATTATCCCTAAAGAAATTGAACTGATGTCGTATCGGGTGGCGGTTCATGCTGGGCTATCAGGCCAACATCAATCCGAGGTTGAAAGAAAGCTTGAGGAATTATCCTATTTGGAGGGTAGGAGACTCCAAGCCTACAAACATTTACAAGTCTATCAAGCCCGTATGACGCGTGCCTACGACAAACTAGTCAAGCACAGGGCGTTCAAGAAGGGGACTTGGTCATGCTCAAGGAAAGAGAGGTACTAGCTGGAAGGCCAAGCGGGAAGTTGCAACCAAATTGGTGTGGGCCTTATGTCATCCAGAAGGTTTTTGAAGGGGGAGCCTACACGGTCGTCGACCACAAAGGCAATAGCTCGTTCCCGCCTCTCAGTGGAAAACACATGAAGCTCTATCATGCGCCACCGCAGGAGTTTTTACAGCAGTCCTCATAGGACGCATTGAGTTAGTGATTTCACCCTATGATAGCAAATTATAATATCTAGTCCCATCAGGGCATTGTGACTGTCGTACCATTATTGTTGCACTTTGTCCCATTGGGATCACCAACTCTGGGAGCCTTACGAGCTGATTCATATGCCCCATTTGGGTCCCCAAAGCCAGCTCTTCTTATCTGTCCCTTTCAAAGCTGACTCATACGTCCTTCGGCACGTCAGCCTCACTCATATTTTTTGGGTTATCCTATCCTCCACTATCATATTGTTTGGGTTAAACCCGCTTACATTTTGTCCCACCGGGTTGGCCTCAATATGCCCTCTCGGGCTGCCAACCTACCTTGCCTTTTGGCTCATTTTACCCTCAAGGGATTGGCCTCAGTATTCCCTCTCAACCTGCCAACCCATCATGCCTTTTGGCTCATTTTACCTGCAAGGGATTGGCCTCAGTATGTCCTCTCGGGCTGCCAACCTATCATCTCTTTTGGCTTATTTTACTTTCAAGGGATTGGCCTCAGTATGTCCTCTTGAGCTGCCAACTCATCTTGCCTTTCGGTTCATTTTACCTTCCACCCTATCGGGTTTAGCCTCACTATGCCCTCTCATGCTGCCAACCCACCACGCCTTTCGGCTAATTTTACCTTCTAGGGAGCGGCCTCAGCATGCCCTCTCGGGCTGTTGACCTATCATGCCCAACTCGGCTGACAAATCCATTCTTCCAGCCTACCAGACTTGGCCTCAGTATGCCCTCGCGGGCTGCCAACCCATCTCACCTACCAGTTTTCAGGTTTAACTTGCTGTCCTAACCGGGCTCGACCTATGCATGCCTTTCCCCGATTGCCAGCCCATTCGGTGTATCGGCGTCTAGAATTTGACCAGCAATGTCCCACCAGGACTATCAAATCCATTCACCTATCCCGCTGGTGCGGCGCTCATGCATCTCTGAGGGCGCCAAACCATCCCCGCCTCATGGCACCATAGGTCTCCAAAAAAAAAGAGGGGTTAAAAATACTGATGCCCCAGTGGACTTAGTTGTTTCCATTAAGGGAGTAACCAAGGGCAAAAATGTTCTAACCTGGCTAAGGTAAAAATCCGAAAGGACAGTCCTGGCGAAAATCTAAAAAGGCGGTAGGGTTGATAAAGTGGAAAAAAAAAGAGAGAGCACACATGCAAAAGAATGGAAGCTAAGTCAATAAGCTATGTTCTCTATTACTCAATTTCAAGCAGAAGAACCTCGAGACAAGCCCTCGAGGAAGCTGTACAAGGTCGAGCTTAGCAAACAGCCCCATGTAAAAAAAAAAATCACAAAGCCAAATCAAATGTAACGCCCGGTAATTTTGAAGGCTAAAAAGGAATATTCCCCCCGACCTATAGATTCTACATCTGTGCAGATCTGTGTTCCAGAAACCCACCAAGTCATGTCTTTTCCCCCTTTTCTAATTTCAGATCGATATTAAATTAGGACTGGGACTTTTGTCCACCAAATACATCTTCCATAATTTTTTTCACAAATTTTAGAGTTCATTTACCCCTCCCTAAAATCTCTGTGAAAATCGGTTTCTGTTCTAACGCATGTCCACCATAAAATCCATTCCACCCACTAAACCATGTCAGAAGAATCCCAAAGTATTTTTGTGTCATCTCCACATCCTCCTCTCTCACCCATAAAATCTCCAGCTCCTAGATCCACCATCTTCCCTCCGGTCAAATCAAGTTCTCAAGTAGATCTCCATCTGCCCAGCCAGATCTGAGCCAGAGAAGTCCACCTGTTCTAAATTCAACCATGGCAAATACAGAGATGGGAAAATTCCTGAAACAATAGGTGTCGTAGATCTTCAAAGGAGGTTCACAACGGCACCAGTCTCGTGTCGATCTGACGTCGGGTTTGATCGCAACAGTTATTTTTGTTGGGTCGTGCAACCTTGAAATTACAAAACTGGTCCGTGGACTACAAGCAACAACGTCCCTCAGTCGGGCCGCCTCGCCTTCCACAAGGTGATCCAACGCATCCCCCCTCCTTTGGATTGTCCCTCCAGGAGCCCCCTTCACAGCGGTACCACTCCCAGCCCGATCGACCCTCTAACCAGGACTTGGACCTCACGTTTGTCGGCACGCACTGCTGTTGGAGCTGCCCCAAAACGCTGCCCGTCAACCCGAGCCCGCTACTCCCGGGTCCCACGTGTATCCCTTTACCTCCCTGCATGGAGTGGGCAATAAATTCATTTCTGTAACTATTGGTTATTTGCTGGACTGGGAGTATGCATCTCGGCCAAGGTCATCTTCTCCACGCCCGGAGCGTGGAGGTACACTTGCCTCCCTTTGTCACATTTGCTTATTTCGTATATTTTTGTATGCCACTACTTGAGTGTTAGGATCTACCTCATTATATCATTTCAATCACTGCTGCGAGAGTGTGAGTGTGACTCGTCCCGTGACTCGATCCGAGCACGGAAGAGCCGAGTACCCTTGACTCACTGCCGATTTCTCAACTGCGCACATCCGCACGCTTCCCTCACGTGGGACAATCACGAGCTTGCCTAGAGTCTTAGGTCCCGCATCAAATTGGTGTCAAGTCCACGTTGTCATCCCACATCAGTGATTCCATGTCACTGAGAGAGAAGTCATGGTGGCTGAACTCTATGCTACCCGGCAGAAAAATGATGAAACTGTCTTAGAATACATCAAGCGATGGCAGAACCTTAGTAGGAGATGTAGGCGTCCGCCACATCAAGAGGATGCAGTCCAAATCTATAAACAAAACTTGAGAAGAGAAGTCCTCGAGAGGATGATTGGTATGAAAATCAGGTCGTTTGACCGATTGAATAATGTGGTGGCAGAAATTGAAACCTTCCTTGCTAGATATTCAACCGCACCAGCTACATCAGCCCAAAAAATGAAGTCGACTGGCAAGTGGTCTGCACCCAAAGAAGTCAATGCAGTCGACTTCAAAGACTTTGAGAAGCAGAAGAATAAAGATGAAAGGGTCGCCAGCACTCCTCCTGCCAGGTCAGCCAAACAATAAGCAAGCGCTTCCTTACACTCCAGAATGAGGAAACTATATTCCTTCCCTAAGGAGAAGACCCAGGTCCTCTTCGAATGGGCCACGAAATATAATAAGATTACTCTCCCAGACCCAAAGAGACCTGGTGATGCCAAGAAGAAAGATGACCCTCGATATTGCCCGTATCACCAGATGCTCAGGCACTCCATCGAAGATTGCTATGTCTTCAAAGACATCATTAAAGGCATGATTAAAAAGGGGGAGCTCTAGATGGGTGAGCACAAGGTGGACCCTCCTCGCCCTCATGAAATGACCGTGATGGGGGCAACAGTTAACATGATATCCCTATATCAACAATTACCCGAAGAAGTGTCAGAAGTTTGCACCAAGCATACTTATGAGGCATTTATCCTAGACCCTATGAAAGATTAAAGAAGCTGGAACACGGTGTCGAAGAAGACAAGACTAAAGCCTGTATCCCGCGCCACTCAAGGAGTGCGAATCCATGGTGTCACACCTCGGCCAGAGCCGCCCACCGTGACCCTGGTTTGGCATGAGATGGCTCCTTACATGGTCATCAAAAGGCCAACCAATAATAAGAAGAAGCATATGTTCTTGCGAATGCATAAAGAAGTTAGACCGACAATCAAATGACTACAGGCGACCATCGATGGGTTGGAGGAATATGAACAACCCGAAATCCAGCTGGTGCAGTTGAAAGAGTATGTTCCTTAGGAACAACTAGAGTCTCTTAGTCTCAACAAAGAAGATGCCAATGAAATCTGGGGGGAAACTACCCTGGAAGAAGTTCTGGGCTACCAGATGGGAGATGAGAAGAAAGAGAAAAAGAAGAAGTCAAAGAATAAAAGAAAATGCAGCATTGTGTCTTGCAACACTTTGTCGGCCCTATTCAATATGGCCCAGATCTCCGAAGAGGAGGATGAGGAGTCACGCTCCGCGTCGACTAAAGCAAATCAGGCCGAAGCCTCTACTTCCCAGCATGCCGGACTTGGGAAGATCATCAGACAACCATCTGAGCCAAGAAGAAGACAACAATAAAGGCTGAGACGAGTGAATGGAGAAGATGACGGTTAATGAGCCATCGATGGCAATGTTAATGATGGACGATGATCCTTCGATGACAAAGTCCTCTTGTCGAGGATGGTTCGGGATTCTGGTAATAGTGGTGGTATCCCCTGGCACCTCGGAGATCGAAGGCAGCCTTTCTAGTTGTGGAGGCGAGAGCATTTGCTGTAATGCAATGGAAGTATCAAGTATGTCAAACCACTTGTTCCATTCGCACTCCTGGTCATCGACTCTTGGTAGCCCTTGAACATTTTTTGGCTAAGAAAGTAACTTGTGACCCCTCATGTGTTTCTTGTGGGTAATTCCCCATCTGAATGATAGGCACCTTCTTGAAATGAGAATACAAGGTCCATGGAAGGGGTTTCCCATCTACTTCGAATGACCCTTCAAAGCCCAGGCCAGCCCTAAGGATCACCCTAGTCTTCTTCGATGGTTTCAACCTTCCCTGTAATTGTGCCCCTAAGCCTTTGCCCTATTGGTAGCCAATATTTCTCATGATCTCCCATCCTTTAGAACGGGAAAGGAGACTCAGCATTGACGAAGGGAGAGGCTTTTCTTGTATTGATGGGGCCCAACGAGGGTCACACACATCCAGTAGTGAAAGAATAGGCCAATGGGATGGCCAAACAAAGGGTAGAGAGGTGGTAATAGCATCCACTATATGAAGGATGGGGGTACTGATCACTTTGATAATCCATCCATTGTATGGAAATTTCAAGTATTGGTGGCTGGTGGATGGCACAGCATTCATGGATTCAATGTAAGGGTGACCTAGTATTGCCTTGAATGTGAGATCCATATCAAGGATATGGAATTCTATAGAGACTGACGCAGGGCCCAACTCTATGTTCAAGGTAATCATCCCCTTTGGTGGCCTTTTACTGTTGTCATAGGCCGTGACTGTGATTGATGAAGGCCATATCTGTTCCATGTCAATCCTACATAACTGGAGGGTGCTCATAGAGATCACATTTATAGATGCACCCGTGTCCATCAAGTATGGATCCACGGGCACTCCATTGGTTTTTATTAAAACACATAGTGCATATTTTCGAGCCTCCTTAGGGGCAAGCTCATGGTCGTGAAACGTGGCAGCTGGTTGTGTGTCCGTCGATGTTAATGCTACCGAGATCTTCTTTACAGGGAGGTCCTCATTCACCATAATCTTTTAAAGATATTCCATTAAAGTGTCCTGATGAGATGTGGATCTCTTAATCAACTCAAGGATGGAGATTTGGGCAGATGTCTTGTCCAAATGTTTCAACAGATTATATTGTGTCCCAGGGATGGATTCCTCTGGCTGCTCTTCACTGCCTTTCTCTGGTTGAGACTGCTCGATGGCCTGACTATTCTGGGAAAATATCCAGTGGAAGATCCTCCCACTCCGGAGCACCATAGCCTACGTTATTTACTACACCTCTATGGTATTAGGTATGGATATTAGCAGGGGTTTGAGGGGTAGTGGTGGAGGAATAGTTGGTGAGGCAGGGGTGATGATGGGTGTAGAAGTTCTGATTAGGGGTTTGTTAGGTGGAGGCATGGCAGAGATAGAGGGGGGAGTGGATGGATGAGAGTTGATGAGAGGCTTTGTTGGTGGAGGTGAAGTGGAGGTAGATGGGGCCATGGATGGATGGTGGATGAGGTGTAGTAGAGGTAGATAGGGTCTCGAATGGGTTGTGGATGATCAGGGGTTTGGAAGGTAAGGGAGGAGGTAAAGTGGAAGTGGATGGCGAAGTGGGGGGACGGGAGATGATGAGAGGCTTTGAGGGTAAAGGTGAAGGCGTGGAAGTGGACGGCGAGGTGCTTGGCCGAGAGATAATGAGAGGCTTTGAGAGCATAGGTGGAGGTGTAGTGGATGTAGAGGGAGAAGTGGAGGGATGAGAGAGGATGAGAGGCTTTGAGGGTAAAGGTGGTGTAGTGGAAGGTGTTTGATGGTGGATCAATGGTGAATTAGTGGCAGGGATGCGGATGAGGGGGTGTGACGACTGTGGGAATGAGGGAGGCCTCGTTACAAGTTGTGATGCGGGTTGGGGAGAGAAAGGTGTTGGCCGAGTAAGGCGTGGAGGTTGAGTAGGAATATGGTTTGTGGCAAGGACGGAGGTGCTTTCAGCATGCAACCCTATCCTTTTCTAGTTTCATGGAAAGAGGAGAAGAGGTTGACCTGATGGTTGGGCTGGGGGTGCTCCAGAAGGGGGTTCTGAGCAATGCCCATGTTTAGTTGCTGCTATGGGGCCTGCTGAGGCTGCTGCTGCTATTGTGGTTGTTGTTGTAACTGTTCTTGCTAGAACTTGGTCTAGGGGGAGGTCTCTTGGCCTTTAGGGTGGCGATGTAGCACCTCATTTCATCCCAGTCAATCCCACCTTCATCATTCATATCATACATATAATCATTGAAATGGAAGTAATTTTTCATGGTATGACTCGACTGTCTGTGGAAAACACAGTATCTAGAAGTATCAAGATTTGGCGGCCATACAAGTCTTTCCTTGGGTAGGGTGAGTGTGTTGGCAGCCATGAGAGCATTGAATATCTCCGACAATGATTCTGACAATGGTGGGAATGGGTTCTCTAAAATAACTCCAAATAGTCATGCAATCAAACAACATGTATGAGCCTCAAAATCCATTTACCATCTCAACCATATAAGTCAATGTAGCACATGCAAGAGTGTTAGATGCAAGGGGTCGACTCCACATATCACAAGACCATGTAGCCAGAAGTAAGTATTTTCTAGATTCTGAAATGTATGAATCATTGTAATGCTCATGAATGCACACTGTCATCAAGAACATATGCAAGCATACACATCATACATAAAGTTAGTTATCATCAAAAACATAAGCATATGCAAGACACACAACATGAACAACTCTAGCACCTCGTACAAAGCATTGCTCGACCACCCCTGGCTGCATGAAAACTTGGTGGTGTCATCTACATTACACCAATGTATTAAATACAATCAGGGTGGAAAGGAGGAGAGAGTATTTGCTGACCTCCATCCATTTGATGTATTCGAATGTCATCTGCTCGATGCCTCTCTATATGTAGAGCAGCCCCAGAAGACTTCCATGGCAAAGACTCTTGCCAAGGCAGCAAAGAAAACCTCTGGCAATAACTGATTTCCTTCACCACCGCTAGGTTATGTGTGCCCCAGGGTAGTGACTCATATTGCTAGCACAGGGGACGTGGGCAGAGCTACACCTCCCGCCACTTACCCTGAAGTAAATGAAGCCGAGGTTGACACACATCACGGCCATATCAAGATCCCAGAGGGTCTTATTAAATCGATACCTAGCCTCGACCATTCCACTGTCAAGCCTCTCAAGACACTGGAGGTGGCCCAGCCTGAAGGCCCCAGTAGTCTATTCTATGCGACTGAAGATCATTCTGCGCAGGAGGATGTTGATTGTCACCTTCCTAAAGACTTAGAAAATCCAACAGTCTCTATTCAGGTGCTAACATTCACATCAGAGAGGGTAGCTAAAATATTCATCAAATAGCATATCCTTTCTGGCCAGTCTCACAAAGAGAAAGAAGCATTTAATAAGCTGTGGTATCCTATTAGCCTCAACAAGAAGCTAAGGCGTGTTTCCCAGCTTTCGGGACTGGGCTTTTACCTTGAAGGATATTATTACAGCGGGCACTATGAAGTGGACACCATCTCCACTCTCTTCTCAGCCAAAGAGAGTCTGCCGAGGGCAACGTATGATGAGTACCCAGCAGAAACTGAACATGCTCGGTCACTTCGACCAGGTGGCCCAGAACCAGAAGCTATGATCCCCTGCAGATGCTGGGAACAAGTTTATTGTGAAGAAATGACTTTACAAGCCAAATTTAACACGACAAGTAGTAGTAAAGCCGAAGACATCGAAGGGGGAGGGGCTAGCCTCTCCTATAGCCCTCCCTTGGCAGTGATATTAGCACCCCTCAGATCGATCGAAGAAGTTTCTGTTGAGACCGATCGAGAAATACCCATCACCGAAGTTATGGTCAGGAAAGAACAGACCACCTCCACTGAAGACATGGCGGTTCAAAGTAGCATGAAAGTAGAATCATCCCCATGCATTGCGGAGCTAGAATTCTATTCCCCCAAGCCAATAATAAACAAATGCCAGCCTCTCCAAGCTGCTAGCGCATCGGCTGAAGTTAGAGCTGTAGAAGACCCATTGATAGAATAGCTTGCACTGCTGCCACCAGTTGAATTAGAGACTCCCGAGGAGGCCCGGGGGCAATAGAATGAAAGGTCGAGATGCTTGAACTTGAAGATGATATTCCAGATTTCATTGACCTTCAGCTGGCGCCCCTAGAAATTAAAGACGTAGGCCAAGTCACAGTCGATGAGCTGATAGAAGTCAATCTGGGGAGTGAGAATGATCCTAGGCCAACTTTCCTCAGTGCCCAACCCTCCTTAGAAGAACAGAAGATGTACATCCAGTTGCTGCAAGAATTCTGGGATTGCTTTGCCTGGAGCTACAAGGAAATGCTAGGACTCAATCCTGCAGTTTCACAATATGAGTTGGCTATAAGTCCCAAAGTAGAGCCAGTAAAACATCCACCACGACGTATGAGGCTAGAGCTCATTACGCAAATATGTAAAGAAGCGGACAAGCTCATTGATGTGGGTTTTGTTGAAGAGAATCAATATACTATGTGGCTGGCCAACATCGTACCTGTGAAGAAGAAGAATGGGCAGATCAGGATAAGTGTTGACTTCCAGGATATGAATAAGGCATGTCCAAATGATGACTTTTCGAAGCCAATAACGAAAGTCATGATAGATGCTACGACTGGTCACGAGGCTCAGTCATTTACAGATGGATCATCCGGTTACAACCAAATATGGATCGCGGAGTATGATCGGGTCCACACTGCCTTCCGAACCCCCAAGGGCATCTACCGCTACAAACGGATGTCATTCGGACTGAAGAATGCTGATGCAACTTACTAGCGAGCAATGACCAGGATTTTTGATGAGCTGCTCTACCATAAGGTCGAGTGCTATATAGATGACCTGGTAGTCAAAATCAGAAGAAAAGAAGACCACCTACAAGACCTCCGAGTCATATTTCAGAGGCTCAGGTACTATGAATTGAAGATGAACCCTATGAAGTGTGCCTTCGGAGTATCCAGCGGTAAATTCTTGGATTTCATTGTCAGATATTAGAGAATTGAAATAGACCCCGTAAAGATCAAAGCAATCCAGGAGCTACCTTCGCCGGCCGTCCTGGCCGGAGGTAAGACGTTTGTTGGCTTGGATGAAAGATCGTGACGCCGACCATGTGAAATGTTGTTGGCTCAAGTGCCAATGACTAAGAAGCTGTTGGCTCAGAAGCTAATGATTGAGAAGCTGTTGGCTCAGAAGCCAATGGAAATGAGATGCTTTTAGCTCGGGTGTCGATGGTCGGGGAGCTGTCGGCCTCATTACCGATAATTGGGGAGCTGTCGGCTTAGTAGCTGATAATTAGGAAGCTGTCAGCTTAATAGCTGATAATTAGGAAGCTGTCGGCTTAAAAGTCGATAATGGGGTAACTGTTGGCTCGGAGGCCGATAAAGAGGTAGCTGTCGGCTTAAAAGCTGATGATTAGACATCTTTTAGTTGAAGCCCTGATGGCTGAATATTCGTCAGCTTGAAGCCCCGATGGCTGAACATCTGTCTTTTAAAGCCCCGATGGCTGGACATCTATTGGTTTAACGCCCTGATGGTGGAATGCTTGTCGGCTTGAAGCCCTGATGGCTAAATATTTGTCAGCTTGAAGCCCCGATGGCGGAATGTTTCTCGGCTTGAAGCCCCGGTGGCTGAATATTTGTTAGCTTGAAGCCCCGACGGCTGAACATCTGTCAGTTTGACGCCTCGATGGTGGAATGTTTCTCGGCTTGAAGCCCCAGTGGCTGAATATTTGTCGGCTTGAAGCCCCGATGGCAGAATGTTTCTCAGCTTGAAGCCCCAGTGGCTGAATATTTGTCGGCTTGAAGCCCCGACAGCTGAACATCTATCGGTTTAACGCCTCGATGGCAGAACATCCGTCGGTTTAACACCCCGATTGTGGAATGCTTGTCGACTTGAAGCCCCGATGGCTAGACATCTTTCGATTTAATGCCCCGATGGTGTAATATTTGTCAGCTTGGAAGAAAGGTCGTAGCGCTGACCATATGAGAGGTCTATTTGTTGGATGGATGAAGACCGAGGGTAAAAGACCACGTCTGCCTCAAGACCTTCTTTCCCTTCTTCTCTTCATCTTTTGTGTGAAGAGGCAGGTTCGAAGACCACGCTTGTCTCATGACTTTTCTTTCTTTTCTGCTCTTCTCTCTTCTTTTGTGAAAAGGCAGGTGCAGAGACCATGTTCGCCTCATGACTGTTCTTTCGTTTCTTTTCTTCTTCTTTTCCCTTTTTTTATTGTGAAGAGGCGGGTGCGGAGACCACATTTGCCTCGTGACTATTCTTTCTTTTCTACTCTTCTCTCTTCCTTTTTGTGAAGAGACGGGTGCAAAGACCACGTCCGCCTCATGACTGTTCTTTTTGTTCTACTCTTCTTTCTTCTTTTTATTGTGAAGAGGTGGGTGCAAAGATCACGTCTGCCTCATGACTGTTCTTTCTTTTCTACTCTTCTCCCTTCTTTTTTGTGAAGAGGCGGGTGCAAAGACCACGTCCGCCTCATGACTGTCCTTTTTGTTCTGCTCTTCTTTTCTCATTAATGCCCTCGGACTGGGGTGTATTTCTCTTAAGGTGCCCCCAGGTTGGGGTACAACTTTTCTTCATTAGCCCCCCCCTAGGTCAGGGGTATGCCTCTTTGCTTCTATGCCCCCAGGCCAGGGCATGTTTCTTTATGGCTTCTATGCCCCCCGTGGCGGGGTGTGTTTCTTCCTCAAATGCCCCAAGCCGGGGTGTATTCTTTATGGCTTCTATGCCCCCGTGGTGGGGTATGTTTCTTCCTCAAATGCCCCAAGTCGAGGTGTATTCTTTATGGATTTTATTCCCCCAGATAGGGTGTATTCCTTACGGCTTCTATGCCCCCGTGGTAGGGTATGTTTCTTCCTCAAATGCCCCAAGCTGGGGTGTATTCTTTATGGCTTCTTATGTCCCAATGGTGGGTTATGTTTCTTCATTGGCCCACGAGTCTGGGTGTATTTCTCTTCATGTGCCCCCGGCACGGGGTGGGATCTGCCTCTTCCACCACCCCAAGGCAGGGCGTGTTTCTCATCATATGTCCCCCCGAAGCGGGGTGTAGTTTCTTTCTTTGTATGCCCCCAGGCCGGGGTGTATTCTTGCTTCTTATGCCCCAGAACAGTGTGTGTCTTTTCCTTCTTATGCCCCCAAGCCGGGGTAGATTCTTCTGCTTCTTATGCACCCTGGGCGGAGTGAATTCTTCTACTTCCTATGCCCCCAGAAGGGGGGTGTAGTTTTATTTCATGTGCCCCCATGAGGGGTGTGTTTCACTTCTTGTGCACCCAAGGTAGGATGTGTCTTTTCTTCACGTGCCCCTAGATCATGGTGTAACTCTGTCGCTTATTGTGCCCCCAAGTCGGGGTAGATTCTTCTGCTTCTTCTGCCCCAGAGTGGGGTATATTTCTCTTCGTATTCCCCTAAGTCAGGGTGTATTCTTTTTGTTTCATATGCCCGCATACGGGGTGTGCTTCTTTCTTTGTATGCCCCCCCAGGTCGGGGCGTAGCTCTTGGTTTCAGATGCCCGGAAGGCGAGATGTCCTCTACCTATTTTGTTGCATCCCTAGAGTTTTGGTTTTGATGATGCCACACACTATGAGTCAATCACATGGTTTCTAAGTTAATCTCCTTTTATGGTCATTCCCATGGTTTTTCTTATGGCTTCTTTGTCATATCTGTTGAATGCATTATGAGTGCTTCATGTGTTGACACCTGAGAGAATCCCTGAGCCTCCTATCATCTACATCTATCAGCCTTGTCTCCTCCAAGTAGTTCAGGTTCTCAGTCTGATGAAGAATCTTGTCCTTGGCCACCCTCCCTGGCAAGGTTTTATCTGCCTCCCAGCACCTGAGCTGTATGTCTCAACTTCAAAACCAAGGTAGTCATAGTCGACCTGCCATCAACCTATGAAATCCAAGCTCCCGTGACTATCCATGAAGCTTGCCTCCCTAAACTAGAATTGCTCCAATCTGAAAGTGTGCCTCCCTTCCTACAACCAGCTGGTCTTGAATGGAATTGGCTTGTAGTCCGACACTAATCTAGCCAAAGGCAGTACGTGCATATGAGGATAGTGATGCTCTCAATCCACAGAGACAAAGAATTTGTCCAACCTGGAGCAAGAAGCATCGGCTTGCAGATTGGACAAAGTGACCATGAGCCATACCATGACCACCAATGCCGCCTCCTCAATGAAGGTAAAGAAGTCCTCCATCTCCCACAGGCAAACATACTCCCCCGTCCTCTCCCAGTCGGCAGCCATAGCATTAAAATCTCCCCCCACACACCAAGGCCTACCTGAAAACAAGTGATGGCTGAGCAAGTTCTCCCACAGAAGCCACTTCTCCTCCCTACTCTGAGGTCCATACACCATGGTGAAGTCCTATGAAAAATCATCCCTCACATTAATAATGTGTAGGGAGATGACCCATCTATTCACATGTCTATCCAGCATCACCTAATGATTCCAGAGGATCATAATCCCCTCGGTCCTTCCCACAGGCCACCACTGGGAACACAATCCCCTGGAAAGTCTGGCACCCCCTATCTCCCTCATAAGAGGTTCACACTCCCCTTTACACTTGGTCCCCTGGATACAAAGAATATCAATCTTACATCTCATGATCAACTCCCCCACTGCCCTCTTCTTCTCCACACCCCATAATCCTCTTACATTCCATGTGACTATCCTCATGAGGAAACCGACATATTCCTCTCCTCCTCATCACCCTCTCCCCCCTTTCCTGCAACCTCTCCCTCTACCTAATAGAAGCCCCCCACCTCTTCCTGATATTCGTGAAGGCCCATCTCACTTCTTCATCTGCCCCAGCATCAAAAGAGATACCTACCTCCTAAGCCACCTCCCCCATATGTTGTTCCATAATTTTTTCCACCCTCACCACCAGCTCCCTTACTTCCGCTCTCCCCAGCAAGTGCTTCCCCTTCGACTCATCCCTACCGTGATCAAGGCGACCGGCCCTCTTGGAGACTCCGGCCCAGCTACCACTTCCTCAGAAAGAGTCCATCCCCCTCCTTAAGTTACACAATAGTCAAAGCATATCGATCTGGAGTCGGCTCCGTAGGTTGAGTTCCATCCTCTCCCATAGGAGGCACCCTTGTCAACGAATGAGCAGCCACCTCCTGAAAAGGACGAAGATGCCAACTGGTACCCAGTGGGGGAGAAGGCAAATCCAGCAGCTGACCTAGCCGAGACGGAGCCTCTTGCTCCATAGGCCGCTTCTTCGTGAACTGGCGCGCCTTCGCAGAGAGGCCCCCAGCCTGGGCACCGCTCCCTCCGAGCACAACCGCCTGGTCCATCGTCACCAACTTCCCCTTCTGATCGCCTCCCAATCCCTAAGCGCTGTTGCAATCCCCCGGGCCATTGGAAGATCGTCGGAGGAGGATACCATCGGTTCTAGATCCCCCCCCCCCCCGGCCAAGGAAGATCGACATGAGACTTCTGTGAGGAGCACCCGGTCAGTGACGAAGGAAGGACAGGCACCGAAGCCCCGCCGAGACTAGGGTCCGTATGTCTTCTTCCTCCGAACAGTAGGCCTGTAACCCTAAAGCTACCACCAGCGGCGACTGCAACTCTTGTATCCACAACCGGGCGACGAACACCATGTTGTCAATGACAGCAGTGATGATCCCTGACACAGCGGCCAGATTTGCCACTTGGATCGTCGCCATGACCACTGTTTGCGACCCCATCTCCGTAAAACCTAGGCTACCATCCACCAGCCGCCTGAAACCCATCACCAGGAAATCGACCCCTACAGAATCACAGAGGAGTAGTGGGACCCCCTCTAGGATCACCTGGATCCAATTGACAACCAGGTTAGAGAAAGTCCCTTGATATTCCGACCACCTTTGGAACCGGATGACGGGGTCGCTGACGAGAATGAACCCTACTTCCAGTACCCTGTCCACCATTTCCTCATCCTGCCCAACCACTAGAAAGGACTTAGCGGTGGCCTGAATGAGACCTCCTAGCAGCCTCCCATACGTTCCCCAAGCCGGACCCTGACCAACTCCGCAGAAGCGGAGCCTTCCAAAGTGGTGGCACACATACAGCGCCCCAGGTAGTGCCGCCTAACCTGCACAAAGTCCACTGAGAGCTCCCCCGCCATCCATCCACCTCTTACTCCCTAGTCGGAGCTACTCGAGATTCTGGGACCCCTTCACCACCCCGACATACAATCGGGAGTGAACTGCAACCCCCTGAGCATTTGCCAAAGATAGACGACCACTCGAACAGAACCACGAAACATAATGATGTTGACCTGTTGCAAAAAGCATTATCAAGAGATATTCTTTTTTTGAGAAGTGGATAGGACCACATTTGTATTAAATTTAAAAACAAGGACTGGGCGTCGGCATCATCGTCCTGCAATACCGCGATACCGATACTGGTGGTGACGCGGTATTCGGCGCCGCCCAACATGAAGGGCGTGCCCATCGAGGCGATGATCTTGTTGGCGACGATTTCCGCCTCAGCCTCGTTCTTCATTTCCTCAAGGATGATGACGAACTCATCGCCCGACAGGCGCGCCACGACATCGGTCTTGCGCACTGCAGCCAGCAGACGCCGGGAAAATTCAACCAGCGCATCGTCGCCGACCTGATGGCCATAAGTGTCGTTGATGCTCTTGAAGCGGTCGATATCGAGATACATCAATGCCATCTCCAAACCACCGCGCCGGCTGCGCGCCATGGCTTTCTTCAGGCTTTCGTCAAATTGCACGCGATTGGGCAAGCCGGTCAGCGAATCGACGCGTGCCAGCTTGATCAATTGCAATTCCACTTTCTTGATTTCGGTGATGTCGTTGATCATGCAGCAAACGCCGACCACCCTGCCGACCTCGTCGAACAGCGGGATGTAAGCCGCGTTGTAATAACGCTTGCTGCCGTCGCGTTCGTCGGCAAAGGCGAAGTCGGTGCGTTTGCCTTCCAAAGCCTGGTCGAAGAAGCGTTTATATTTGAAGTAGGACTCGTCGCCGACGGCCTCGCGCACATGCCTGCCGGTGATCTCGGACAAGGGCTTGCCCAGCCATCTTTCATAGGGCTGGTTGTTGAACTGGAAGCGCTCTTCGCGATCGATGTAGCTGACCAGCGCCGGCAAATGATCAGTCAGGCCACGCAGCAGTTTTTCCTGGGCCGACAATTGCAATTCCGCGGTACGGCGTGGCGTGATGTCGAGCACCATGGCATAAAAGCCAAGTACGTTGCCGCGCTCGTCGGTGTCGGGCACGTAATGGTAGAGCGAGTAGCATCCTATGCCGCGCTCGGCCGCCTGGCGTTCGAACACAACCTTTTCCCCGGCCAGCACGCGATCCACGTGCGGCTTCACAGTGGCATAAGCCTCCTCGCCGAACAGCTCGCGCATGGTGCGCTTGAGCAGTTCCTCCTTCGGCATATTGAAGGCGTCAACGTAAGTGTCGTTACAAAAGCGATAGCGCTCATCGCGATCGATATAGGCAATGAATGCCGGCATATGATCGGTGATGGTACTCAAACGCCGCTCGCTGGCAGCCAGACGTCCCTGTATATCGAGACGCCATTTGATCTGGCCCAGCATGCGATAACCCAGGGCGCCAAGGATCAAAACCAGAAGGAAGACACCGGTCGTATGCAAATACGTGTCGGTACGCCACTTGGCCAAAACCTCTTCCTTGGACAAGGCCACATCAACCACCAGCGGGTAATGCTCCAGACGGCGGTAGCCGTTCAAGCGCTCCACGCCATCGAAGGGCGACGTCATCATTGCCGTGCCCGATGTGGAACGTTTGAGGTAGACCGAAAACAATTGGCTGGAAGCCATGTTGGTACCGATCATCGATTCTTCGAAGGGGCGCCGCACCAGCAGCGTACCGTCATCGAGCAACAGCGTAATGGCGCCTTGATCGCCGATATCGAAGCTGGAGTAGAAGCGCTGGAAATAATCCATGCTGATGGTGGCCAATGCCACCCCGGCGAAGCTGCCGTCGCGGTGGTTATAACGGCGCGATACGGTGACGATCCATTCGCCGGTGGAGCGGCTCTTGACCGGCACGCCGATATGAACGGTGCGATCAGGATGATCGCGGTGATAAATGAAGTATTCGCGGTCGGCGTTGTTCAAGTTCGGCACACGGGCCGCCATCGAATTGACTACCCAGCGCCCTTCCTCGTCGTAGACGAACAGACCATGCAGCCAGGGCGAATCGGCAACCTGGGTCGACAACAAGCCGTACAGCCGGGTACGCTCGGCTGGCCCCGTCCCCTCAACCTCGAGCCTTTCCACCAGGCCGGCGAGAGTCGAATCGGCGCTGGAAACCACGTCTTCCACGTGCTGGCCAAGCGAACGCGCCAGATTGGAAGCCACGATTTCGGATTCGTGCAACTCGATGTTCCTGGCCTGCAGGGTGCGCCAGACATCAAGCGTCACCAGCGACAGGCAAACCAGCACGACGAACAAGGTCGCGACCGTCATGATAGACATGGGCCGCTGATAGAACCGCCTGATCCAGCCGCTGAATTGGCGAAGACTCATCGTGATCCGCGTGAATTCAATCATTGTATTATGGCACTACTTGCCGCCACGGCCTGCCAAAGTGTTGCAAAAACAGCGTGTTGAACCGAAGGTCGATGCGGCCGTGATACCGGGGCAACCCGAGTGCTCCGGACCCATGTTGCCACTGAGGGAGCGCATCCCCTGCTATGCACACGCCCCATCTCATCGCCATGGCAGATTCAGGTATCGGAGACCCTCGCGTACAAGTCTACCGGCTTTGCGTCGGGCGTGAGCCGGATTTGTTCTTCATATCGCATACCGAGCTTCTGAATCAGTTTGATCGAAATCGTATTTTCCGGTGCGACGATGGCGACCACGCGATGCAAACCCAGTACGGCGCGCCCATACCCGAGCACCGCTGAAGCAGACTCCCAGGCATAACCTTTACCGCAATGCGCCTCCAGGAAGGCGAAGACCTCGCCCGGCTGGCGGGCGGCCTCCTCCAGGTCTTGCGACACTTTTTGCCCTTAAGTGCTCCCCTAATAGAAACAACCAAGTCTGCTGGGGCCTCAGTATTTTCAACCCCGTTTTTTTTTTTTTGGAAATACCTATAGCGCCAAAAGGCAAGGAGAAAGCGGCACTCCCCGAGGGACGTGTGTGCCACATAGGTGGGACAAATGGGTGGATTCGACTGCCCTAGTGAGACACAATTAGTCAAATCCAAAAGTCGATAGGTTGAACATGCTGGCAACCCGAGAAGGGTGTGCATATGCCAAGCCCGGTTGGGACAACAAAGGGGTAGGTTTAAGGGTCCGAAGGGACATATGGCTTAAACCTGGGAACCGATAGGCGAGATGGGTTGGCAGTCAGGAAGGGACATGCATAGGCCGAACCCAAAAGGATGGATTTGACAGCCCGGGTGGGACATATGAATCAAATCCGTAAGCCGATATACAAATAGGGTTGTCAGCTTGAAGAGACATGTATAGGCCAATCCCGTGGAGACAAAAGAATGAACTTGACAATCCCGGTGGGATAGATGAGTCCAGTTTGAAGGGGTTGTGAGGGCCCACCTGGCCCATTAAGAATGAGTCACCCACCTTGGAGGGTAAAGCGGCCTCCAGCCGTTTGTCGAGAAGCTTCTGTGTGGGGGGGACTCACCCGTGGTAGCCATGACCTCTCATCCCTAGCCGCTTGGGTCCTTATCAGATCGATGAGGATATCCAGTTGGCATTGAGGGTTTGGAGAGCATCGGAGGCCACAAGGGTGGGTTGTCCCCCCACGGTCGGCAGAGGTAAGGCATTAGCTTGTTGGTTGGAGAGGGGGCCCGTGGAGGAGTGGGTGGGTGCATGCTCCCCCTCCGTGGTCGCTGGTGTCTTTCCTTTATTTCCGGCATTTCTCCTACTAGAATTTCTTCGCACCATGCTGTCTCTTCGTACATTTCCTAGAGATGGCACCAGATGAAGAGGGGTGATTTCGTGCTAGATCCTGAGCCGCACGATCCTGTTGTCGTCACCACGAACGAGGGATCTACAAGGTAAGAAATGGATCAGAGGTGCCCAGGGTAGGAACCCCTGGTAAAACCCTCTGATGCTTATGTCAGCAAACTGGTAGAGTGTAGGTGGAATGAGAGTAGGAGAAAAAGTGAGGGGGCATGAGATCACTTTCCACCAATGGGTGTGGTGTTGAGTGCTCAGGATCATCTTACCTTCCCGGAGGGCTTCCTCGGAGTTTATATAGCTTCTTACTCTCTTAGATGGAGATGGGGCATCTGGAGGGACCAGGGGGCGTTATGTCTAAAGCTGGACACTTCTTCTTCCCTGTCCCTTTCTCCGAGCGGTAGCGAGATTCTCGCCGGGAGATATGCCCTGTCAATGGAGATCACGCCTGTATTGGGTCCGAGCGTAGGATATCCCCTAATAGGATGCTTGGGCTTCCCCAGAGTGTAGAGGGTAGCGTCGGGATGGTTATGCTCGAACGCCGATTGGGCTCTTCCGAGCGACCGTTACTCGGACTTCCAGGCCGAGAGGCCACCTAGGAAGGTCTAATCCGAGGATGTTTGGGCTTCGAGATAAATGGGCCCGTTCATGGGACTATCATTTGGGGGGATTAGCCTGGTTGGGTCAGTCTGGACTTGATTTGGCAATATCAAGGTCAGAAAATGCATTCAATAGACCTTTTCAATGTGGAGACCTTTTCAATGTTACATGCCATGAGTAGTTAGATGCAAGAGCAAATTTTTGGGTCCTTTTGGATTGTAGGATCCCTTGGCTTGGCATAAATAGACCATACAAATACCATTGAATGCCATGAGGTCACAGAAAAGCAACATAGACTGAATCATGAGAGACAGATATATGCAAGATATTTGAACATAGTAAGAAGATATAATCAGAGATCAGTTCTACAGCCATAGAACTAATTTGGTTTTCAAGGTTTTCAAATTTTTAAGTTTTTTGGTTTTCAATTTTTTAATGTTTTCTATGCAATGCATGAAGATGGGAAATGCAATCCAACCAATTACATGACAGAACAGATACCAATTGCTAGGATTGTTAATCATTCTATAATTTACAGAAATGATTTCTACTTCTTACTCCATGCAGGGAGGTAAAGGGCTACCAGTGGGGTCCGGGAGGACCGATCTTGGGTTGACAGGCAACACTTTGATCCACTCTGTCAGTGCCATCCGGAGGACACTTGCTGCTGGTTGTGGGGCCCACGTGCTACTCAGTGGGGGCCGAGTGGGCCTGGAGTGGTACCACTATGATGGTGGCTCCTGGAGAGGCGTCTCCTGGAAAGGCGATGCACTGGTTTGCCTCGTGGAAGGTGAGGCAGTGGCTGGGCGGTCGTTGCAATTTGTTGTCCACGAGCTGGATCTTGCTGTTCTACCTCACGCGACCCGACGAGATCGGCCTCCAAATTTGGGCTCAATATTAGCTACTGATGGAGAGCTAAAATTTGAGCTTTGATGTTCTGTCCTGAGATGGACAGAATTTTGGCGATGGCGGCGGCGGCGCAACGGCAGTGCGATGGCAGTGGCGGCGACAACAAAGAATGAAATCAGAGGATAGAGAGAGGAGATAGAGTGGGTCTCACACCCTGGATGATCATAGGAAGATGAAGAACAATAGGGGGGAGGGAGAGAGGGAGGAGAGGGTGCCCTTCACCCCCTTTCTCCTCTCATTCTCATTTCTCTCTCTTTCTCCTCACGTTTCTCTCTTTCTCTCCCTCTCTTCTCCGGGTGACTGACGGAGGCAGAGGTGGGTGAGGCGGCGAGGCTCATGGGGTGAGGAGCGGCGAGGATGGAGCGAGGAACAAGGGGGTGGCACAGCATGGCTTGTTTGCGAGTTCATGATGTCGGCGTGGTTTCGAGAAGCATTTTTGTGAGAAATTGGCATCTTCAGCATGGAAAATCTTTGGTGGAGGTAAAGGGATGGATACGTAACCCGTGTATTTCATTTTCCCATGATTTAAAGGCCAAGGCGAGGCCAAGAGTGGATTTTCATTCATGTTGGGGCAGTTTTGACAAGTTTAGGGTGAGTGACGGTTTTCATTAGATCGAGCGACGTTTTGCTATTTATTTACTTGCATTTTATGGTTTGAGACCCAGGGAATGGTCCCCATTATTTTCCCCCTCGATTGGGATTGAGTGGGCATGAAAATAGAACCCCTAGGGTGGGTTCGGATGGGGTCTCTGTCGGTTTCAGTCGACTAAGTGGTTGGGTACGATCGACCAATCGGCTCGACAGGAAAAGGGGGCTCTGCTGGGTTCGGTTGACCGAACCCAGAGGGCTGGTCGACCGACCCCTATGGGTGGGTCGACTCACCTTGCTGGGCAGTCGATCGACCCCAGCTATAGGTCGACCGACCCCTACCTCTTTCGCCTATTTTGGTCCTGGGTCGACCAAGTTGTGACCTTTTGGGCGACTCCTGGCCCCGTGACTATCCCAGACACCCTATGGATACCGAGATCATCTTTTTGGGTGTCTGGAGGTGTCATGTATCTCGATTAACATGCCCGTGTGATTTTGAGAGTCCAGGTGACGTCGCGTGTTCTAGGCTTCCTTGTTATGCTAAATCGAGTCACCGTGTGTTGGTGTCAGTGCAGAGGGCTATTCCCACATGACGTTAGCTTCCTCGAAAAGCGGTTTCCATGTGGGCTATGCATATGGCCAATGACCGAGTGTTCTGTGACCCACCCCCTGGGTTGGAGGTTTCTTGGTCTCCCTTAGAAAGGGAATGAATTGGGCGGTTGTGAGCCGCCGTAAGGATTATTCTAATCGTGATTTTTGACCCTGGGAGTAGGGTAGATTGACGACATGATGCTGTGTAGTATGACGGTCTTGAACTGAGTCACGTGATTCAGGGACCATTAGATTGGTAGGACTAGTGGACTGTCTAGAGTCTGGTGGCATTGTATCACCCTGTGTTCCGAGGCATTTGTGATGGGCATGTGCATAGCCTGTCTGTACTCTGACAATTTCTTTCGAGAGTGATGTTCCTATTGTTCCGGAGCTCCCTTCATCGCAAAGCATTGGCCTTGCTGGTGCTATTGTTCCTATTCCTGATCTGGCTGTGGCGGGACATTATCCTCATCATCGGGCTCAAATTTGTCAGGACCGTAAAGAAGAATTTCAAGAGGATGATTGTCAGAATCTTCGGAAAGAAATTGCATTAAATGCTGACATTGGTAATGAGAAAGTTATGCACAAAGGGCACTCTGATGTTTTCACCAGGTCGATGAAGAGGACTTGTTTCGCGGGTAGCTTGCCTAATCATCCACAGTTATAATGTCGTTCATTATTTGGAATATTAGAGGGATTGGTAATGATCTGTCCCAAGGCCGTGTAAAGCTTTTGATTAATACACACAAGATTGATTGCATTGTGCTTTTGGAACCAAAATTTAATGCAAGCTTATTGGATAGGACTGGCAGGAAGCTGGGTATGGATAATGCTATTGCCAATGGTGATAACATGTCACATATTTGGGTGATGTGGAAAGAACCTCTGAGCTTCACTGCTATTTGTCAGGATGATCAGCAAATTTCCTTTATGCAAGATAGTGTTTCCATGCCTCAGTTCCATATTTCCTTTGTCTGTGCTAAGTGTTCTATTGCTGAAAGATGAACTCTATGGGCGTCATTGAATAATGTTCACTCCCAGATCAGTGGACCTTAGCTTGTGGCAGGGGATTTTAATTGTATTCTTGATACTGAGGAGAAATTTGGGGGTAACCCTCATTCCCTTGTCTCAATTTCTGAATTTCAGGACTGTGTGAATGATTGTGCCCTCACTGATGCTAGTTTTCTGGGCTCCAAATTCACCTGGCACAATAATCAGAAGGGCGATAAGGGGATCTCGGCTAGGCTAGATAGGGTCCTCACTAATGCTGATTGGGTTAAGTCTTTTCCTATTTCTGTTGAGCATTTATCTAGGGAGGCTTTTGATCATGCTCCCTTGCTTGTTAAATTAGCACCCGTGAGTAAGTTTAAGAGCAAGTTTTGTTTTCAACAGATGTGGACCTTGCACAATCAGTTCCTGGTGGCTGTGGAACTTCGTTGGTGCACTAGCCCTTTGGCCTCCTCTGCCATTTCCACTTTATATCTGAAAATGAAACACATAAGAAAAATGCTTCAGGAGTGGAACAAACATGTTTTTGGTCATGTCCACACAAACCTTATGGCGGTGGAGGACTCTGTTTTGAAGGCTGAGCACCTTTATGATCTAAATCCTATGCAGGCCAACTCTGTTATTTTGGAGGATGCCAAGTCTGTTCTTGCCGATCGATTGCTGCAGCAAGAATTTTTTGGAGAGTCTATTACTCTAATTTTTAAATTTGAGAAAAAAAATAACAACTAAACACCCTATTATGCAAGGCATTCAAAAAAAAAAAAAAGGCCTATAAACCTGATATCACCACAATTGAGTATAACACAGCAGGAAGCCTTACCTCTTCTTTCCTAGATCGGGAGCAATCCCCAAGGCCCGAAGGTGCTTGAGTGCTTCCCATGCACTGTCTGGTTAGCATAAAACTCCCTGGCCTTGCAGAGAACGCCTTTGGACTACTCATAACCAGCAATGTTCGAAGCCTCATCAGGAGGAGGACTTAAAAAGGAAGGAGTGGGTGAAAATTCCAGCCTCTGGAGTATTGGGACCCTTCGAGACCCAAAAGTAGTGATGCTTCCAACGAAGGTGAGAAGTCATCTTCCTTGAAAGTCTCGGGATGGCCCTTCCCCAACAATATTGGAAGAAGAAGAAACCCTCACCAGTAGATCTGTGGGGCCTCAATTGAAAGAAATGATGGAAAATAATGACACTAGGGGTGACCCCACCTTGAGACAAACAACCAAAAACCCAACAACAAAGAAGCATGTGTTGTAGACCAACTACATGGGTGCAAGGTTACAGTGGTTCAGAATGGAAGCCACAAACGGGTGAATAGGGCGACAGAACCCCGACTCTAGTGCTAACTTACCTATACAAACATAATTGACCTTCTACGAGGCCAGAGTTGGGTTCATGTGGGAGTGGTGCATGGAAGCTATACTTAGAAGGAATCCTATACTACTTAAAGCTGAAGAATTCTATACTTAGAAGGAATCCTATACTACTTAAAGCTGAAGAATTCGACCTCAGTATCAGTTATACCTCTGTGGGCTGAGTAGCAAGACTTCACCTTACCACCCTGGACTTCGAACTTCATCGCCAGATGACAGTGGAGCCCTCCATTGAAGGTGGAATAAACTTTGTCACACCACTCCTCAGAAGAGAGTGATGTAGTAGAACCACAAGACTCCTAAGAGAACTCATAGAATGCTCAGGGAAAACCATAAAGGCAATCCGAGTCATGAGGCGACTCACCTAACCAAAGGGAAGGGCCAGAGGATGGAACACCCTATATATTGCCACCTCTGAAGAAGAAAGAAGAGTTCTTGGAGTAGACAAGACTACACAAATGCATTAGAATAAGAAACCCAGAGGGAGAGAGTCTCCTTTTAAAGGAGACAAGAAGACGCCTAGAGAGAGATAACCCAAGAAGGTTTTTTTAAAAAAAGGCCGCCTCCCTTGAATCTCCCACAATGTGACACCTGTAACCCCACGACCTCGGAACATGAAAATGCGGTCGAACTGCCACTGATACCTACTGACTGCCACGTCTGATGACGGATGATATTCCCAGAAGAGAAAGCAGGCATCAAGAAATTAAGCAACCTCAAATCCTCCACTTCAAACCGACCAAGGGAATGTAGGAAGGCAAAAGGTATGTCGAATTTATTTTTCAAAAAAAAAATGAAAAAAAAGAGAGAGAAGAGAGGAGAAATTACTCCACTCCTGAGCAAAATTACATTTAACTCGAGAGTGAGGGGGGCAAGTGTAGAGGGGATTTTCCTTCATACCCAATTCAAAACCATTATTGCGGCACATCTAGCCTGAGGCCGGCCCATTCAGATGGCCCAACTCATGGAAAGAGCACGACAGGGGATCAAGGCAAGCTGTCAAATCTTGGCACGTCCTACGTGTCATAGAGCTGCTCTGCCAGGTTGTTAACCGAGAGGAAAATCCCGTGTATAATAGCATGAGGCCCCAATGTTAGCCCCAAATTTGGGAAGGAGCGTGAACTCCCGAAAAGCACCGGCTCTCTCTAAGCAAACCAGAATTCAAGAATATATTAACTTGATCTTAAGCCCACAAAGATTCGGGAACTAGCTCAATCTAGGCAACTTTGATAGGTCCTAGGTATTTACCTGACCATAAAGCTCAACTGGAAGGAAAGAGGCGACTCGAATCACAACAAGAGCTCTAGCCCAAAACATAGCATGGTAAGCATCAGATTTTCACCCAATCGAAGGTGGCTTTTAGCCTGATAATCAAAGGGCCACCAATCCAGCTTCAAGCCAGGGTGACACTTCAGCCCCGACATGGGCCATCTATTGACCATTGACAACTCAAATGATCCCAACATGATTCTCGAAGACGATAGCCCAATGGAATTCGACCTTCGACCCAGTAAGGTGAACTCTCCCACCTTCCCACTAAGCAAGGGAGATCAAACAGATGGTATTACCTTGGGATCAGCACCCGGTCGATAGACATGGCTTACACAAAGCAAACCTCTCTAGATACATGCCGATGTGATACGACTTTCACGCTCTATACATAAGTGTCGCTTTAATAGGGGGTTATCCCCCATTTGTCCCGGAGATAACTCTCAATTTATTTCTTTGCCCCTCTTTGACAGAGGGTTAGGTAAATGGAGAGATATCCTCCTTAGATTAGTCTGTCCCTTCAATTACTCTCATTTACTTTGATAAGAGAGGTGGGTTAAACTGTTCCACCTATTTAAGTGGGTCACACTATCTAGATTAGATGAGAGTTATCCTTCAATCTAACCTAAATATTTATATCCCTCTATCAAACTAAAAAAGGAATAAAATGAGGGTTATCCCCGGAACAAGTGGGGGCTTATTTTTGAAATGGACGGACAAACGGATACTCGGGTACCATTTACCTTCCTCCAGGGGCAGCATGGTCCATTTATTCGTTGCTTGCGTTCGAAAGTCGAGATCGCGGGAGGACGTCCGCCCAGACGATGGGCCCACCGGACGTCAAATATTTATTGAATCCCGTTGGATGCCTCTGCCCGCGCACAACATCGCAACCCTTCCCACTTCTCCCACTCACCCCCACCGCCCTCGTCTTTATTGCCCTCCATTTTTATTAGCAGGGGGGGAAAAGCTTTTCGTCTCCTCCTTCCGCCCCCTCCAACAAGGGTCGGGTGCAGCGGGAGCTAGGGTTTGCTTGGGATCTGCCGTCTCCGCGGCGCAACGGGAAGAGCAGGAACGATGAGGGAGATCATAAGCATCCACATCGGGCAGGCGGGGATCCAGGTCGGGAACGCCTGCTGGGAGCTCTACTGCCTCGAGCATGGCATCCAGCCCGATGGGATGATGCCTAGGTCGGCCTCTGTTCCCTGTTTCTTCCTTGCACGGTGTTCTTGCCGTTTTTGTGGATGTGTTGTTACCCGTTGGCGGTTTCGTTTGCTTGCTGTTGTCGCGGATGTGTGACCTGTTTCTCTTGCTACTGTTTCGTCTCTTTTCCTGTCAGCATCTTGGTACATTTCTGTGATTCCGGTTGTTCGAGAATTCCCGTGGTTTTTGCTTCGTGATGGTGCAGTTTGTGTGCTTCGTACGGTGGGAATGCTTCGATTTCTGGTGCAGTTTAGGGTTCAGTGATTGGAATATTTTTGGATTACTTTTGAAATGTGCATTTGCATGTTTTCTCGTTAGAGTCGTTTTGGCTGATGTTCTTGACTAGATCTAAGCGCTGTGTCTTGGATCTGAGGTATACTGGACCTAATGAAGGTTCATAGGTTGGGAGAGTAGAAATTTTCAGCGTGCTGTCTGCCCGACCTCAGTCCTTCAGAAGGTGCTTCCACGGGTTCACGGTCGGAGATGCGTCGGCAGGATCTTAGATCTGTTCTTGTAAATGAGACCAAACGTGTACTCATTATATGATTAATTAATGTTTCATTGAAAGATTAATGTCCTACCTCTTCTTGGATCTGTTTAGGGGCGTTGTGTTTTTGAATGTGTTTGCATTTAGTTTCACCTCTTTGTGCTGTTTATTATTCTGTACCAAATGGCTACGGGAGAAAATGGGCTAGTTAGGTCCTACTTTTGTTATATCTTGTTGGATCCACTCCCACCGTGCACATTGGTAGGTCTTCTAATGCTTGTTGTTATTAGCGAGTGTGGCTGAAGTTCTATGTGCGAGGCGCACTTCGCCTCTCTGTTGTACGTGGTAGAAGGTTCACTTACGTACTGTTGGTGTATTTGATTCGTTCAAGCAATGATCCAGGGCTGATTTTAGATTGTGCCCGTGTGACCAGGATTTCCTGTTTTATTGTTCAGAATCGTTGCTAACATTTTGATGTACCTCTTTGCAGTGATACTACGGTAGGTGTAGCACATGATGCTTTCAATACCTTCTTCAGTGAGACTGGCGCAGGAAAGCATGTGCCGCGAGCAATATTTGTAGATCTGGAGCCTACTATCATTGATGAAGTTAGAATTGAGCCTTACTGCCAGCTATTCCATCCGGAGCAGCTTATCTCTGGCAAGGAAGATGCTGCAAATAACTTTGCCCTGGGGCATTACACTGGTAATTTTCTTTCTTCCCCCACCGTCCAATGCATGTGATCTTTGTTTTTTTAATCCCGATGCTTATTCCATCATTCTAGGCTTCACCTTTTTCTCCTTATGACTTTGCTACAGTGGGAAAGGGAATTGTAGATCTATGCCTTGACCATGTCAAAAAAATGGCAGACAATTGCATTGGTTTGCAAGGATTTTTAGTTTTTAATGCTGTTGGTGGTGGAACTGGATCTGGTTTGGGTTCCTTGCTTCTGGAGCGCCTGTCTGTGGATTATGGGAAGAAATCAAAGCTTGGTTTTACCATTTATCCTTCACCACAGGTATGATCGTGTTACCAATGCTTCTTCTCATTCCTTGTTCAGTTTCTGGGAGGTACTTGAGCCGGTCTGCCCAAAAAGACACGATTTACGGGTAAAAGCTGTTATCTGCAAGCTTGAAACTTAAAATCCTTTTGCATTTGAGATATGATTTTTGAAAATACTTGTGCTATAAATTGCAGCTTGCAGTGAATTGGCATTAGTTTTGACTAATAGTTGTTTTTCAACTTAATACACTGATCATTAACTCTAAATGTTGCCAGAGGAACTAGTTCCTAGGAATTAGCTAATGCTAGTGAATATCTGAATCCAGATGCATCTCCTTGAAGTCATGGGTGTGGGAACATCTTCTAGTGGACGTGAAAGTGCCGTCTGTTTTGGCCTCGTTTATGACTTTGGATGCATTCATTCAAATCTTTTAACGATTAATCTCCGTACTTGTCCCATGTACTTGTGCTTAGAGAAAGCAAAAGGAAAAAACTGGGTCTTATGGTACTTCAGTCATTCTTCCCCTCAGTTTTGGTAGTCGGTTAGCCACTTGTTATTTTATTATTGGGCCCGATTCTCATTGAACTCCACGGTATTTCGTTGGGGGGGGGGGGGGGGGGGGGGGGGGGGGGGGGGGGGGGGGGGGGGGGGGGGGATTCCTAGTCTGGGTAAATCTTCCCCCTACATGGTTTAGGCAGACTAGAATGGCTGGGTTTGACTTGGAGGAGAGAGAAAGGTCATGTGGGTCCCATTGGGGATTAAGGCCAGCTAGTTTGAGAGAGACAAAGAGGTGTGGGTCCCACCTAGGGGTTCTGTGGGTTGGGCTTTCTTCTCTTCACTTGGTTTTGACGGGTTGAAGTAGAGGGTTTAAGCGGGCTGGGGCTGAGTGGGCCAAGATTTTAGGCGAGCTGGAATGAGTGTTGAGTTCGGGGGTTTAGGCAGTTGGAATGAAGGGTTTAGGAGAGTCAGGTGAGTTGGGGTTTACGAGGGTCAGGTAGACTGGGGTTTATGAGGATATGGTGGACTGGGGGTTTACGAGGATAGGGTGGGCTGGATTTACAAGCTGCTTATAGGAGGTGTGTCGGGAGTTGTTCCCAGCCTCTCTATCATGCGCCACGTGACGTGTTGGGTGGCTGTGAGTCTTGGGTTGGCCCGACAACTGAGATGTCGATATGATGATGTCGTTTGTCTGGTAGACGGAGGTGACCACCATTTCTTGGTGAAGAGGCGTGTGATACAGCATACAGTTCTGAGTCCCGAGTTAGCCCAGTTGCTGAGGTGCTGGCGGTGCGATCCCAAATGCGGGGTATCCATTGGTGGTTCCCGAATCTTTATAGAGTGTCGTTTGATACGGCAGGTTGTCTCGAACCTCGGATCCAATCCAACCATAGGAAAACTAGTTGGCGTGGTGTCATTTGCTCAGGGATGATTCCTGCTTGTTATGTTGTGATATTTGTCACAGAGAAATGTCCCGATTTTTGGGCTCAATTCGACTGGCAAAGCACCTTTGGCGTGATGCCATTTTACTCTGTTTAGGGAATATTTCTCTGTGCTTAAATCCTTATTAATTCGAGAAAATAAGTGGGTGTCAACAACAACGTCCGAGGTTCGGTGGAAGATTAGGTTGGACTCGAAGTTGTGCATGTAGTCGGCAGCATCGGTGGTGCCATCGTATAGGGTGAATGCCAACAGTTGCTGCTTCAGGGGGCTTGGCACCTCCATAAACTCTTGGGAGAAGGGGGCATAGAAGTCAGTGTCATCATCAAGCAACCCCCTTGTCCGAGCAGTCTAGATGATATCATCCAGGTAGCGGGCCTTCCCATTGAGCTCGCATTCGACCTCCTCATAACATCTTAGCTGTTGTGCCATCTCTGGATTAGAGTGAAACAGGATTACAGAGCGCTGAGAGGATTGGCCGCACAGGTGCAGAGTGTGGGTTGCAGACGCTACCGGTGCCTCATGTTTGTGGCATGAGTTGATCATTGATGGAGCTTTATCGTTCGGCGGCAAAGTGGTGGGTGTGGGATCTGGCATCGCCTGGTGATTCAGGAGGCCATGATAAGTGTTCGTTAGCATTTAGATTTGTCGGTGCATCTTGGCTAACTCGGCTATGGCAGGGTTCACCTAAGGTTGGGTAAAAGATGCCCGTGATGAGTGTGCGCCTGTCGATCCATCCTGGATGCCTATCGAGAATCTAGAGCCCCTCGATGATTGTTCACATTGTAGTAGTTTATGCGGGGAGCCATGACTTCTTACTCTCTTTCTTGAGACGACACCAAAAAGTATAGAGGCTGAATAATGGAATCTCGAATCTCGGACTGCACTTTTACGATGTCTTGAATGAGAGAGAGATATTTGTCACCCCGAGGAAACTTGTAATAACTAAGCAAACAAGTTAGAAGGACCGCTGGGTAAGTACCCAGGGGACACGAGGTGCGAGGACAAAGAAACAAGGGATGGAGAACGTGAAGGGGAGTGCTTGGTTGAAGGGAGAAGTGCTCGGAAGCCGGGAGCACAACTTTAGAGGGTGGGTGTTTTCTCTGTAGATTGCTTGCGTCCCTCTGGTCATCTGTCTAGGATCTTATTTACAGGGTTTACCTTACGCGCGTCTGTTTCCTTATTAAGTGGAGTCGTGATTAGTGGAGTAATGGGCTTCCCGATCGTAAGATCATCGATCACTCTCTTGCCCGCTCTCTGAGAGTTGGAATGGTGACGTTGTGGCGAATGTCCCAACTACGTGGGTGAAAATCCGTCACTTGTTGGAGTAATTTCAAGATTGTGGTGATAACGACCACCCGTTTGATGGTCTTAAAGCGTGCAGAATGCGCACGTACATGTACAACACATCCTAATGGGTTGGGTCAGTCCCAAGTGAAGACATTCCTAAATTTTAGGCAGGTTGATAATGGGACATAATAGGTCTGACTAAATTTTTCCTCCACACTATCTACAGTGGGACCTCACCCTTATCCACGAGATAACGGACTCTGGGGACCCTCCGGCATCTGAGCATGATCAAACACCCGTTCAGCTACTACGACAAGACCAGGAGAAGGCCAGCTGTTGATCCGACAAAAGTAACAGTCACTTGTGCCTGTGTGTATGCGTACCAAGACGAAAGACAACTTTGATGTATTCGAATCCTTCCCAATCTTCGTCCTCTCATGACCTCGTTTGTTTCCATCAATTACTTGTTAAAATAAAATTCATATATTCATGATTCTTTTATGTATATTTATATCATTAAACATACTACATTATAGGGTGTCAAAAGGATCACATTGGAGTGCTTTGCACACATGCCTAGTCAGATGAGAAAGGGAATTGAGAGTTTAAGGTGGAAGAAAGAGAGAGAGAGGAGCCCGAAGGGAACCACGATCGGTTTCCCCTCTCAATCTCCAGAGGAGGGAGGCAGGTGTGGGGTGGACCATGGTCTGCAGTACTACCCGATACATACCGGTACCGAGCAGTACAGCTTGGTACCGGTACCAATTGGTACATATTAAAAAAAATAAACAAGACAATGGCGAAGGGGTTGCGGAAGGTCAGGACGGCAGCTGCGGCGATGACGAGGGAGGGAGGGAGAGTGTGTGCGTGTGTGTGTGAGAGAGAGAGAGAGAGAGAGGAACCTCAGTGGAAGACGTCGGCGGCAGCTTTGGATGGCGCGACAACGGCTTTAGACAAAGGCGACAGCAGCAGTGGCGGCGGCGGTGAACGACAGCAATAAGGGGATGGCCAGCGGAGAAGTGGAGAACTCCCAAACCCTAGAGGGCATCAAGTGGGAGGGAAGGGAAATGGTATCGAGGGGTCGGGGGTGTCACGGGCTGGGGGTTTTTAAAGTTTTAAACATTTATAGCTGGATCCGATTCTGGTAGTCGGGATAGCGGACCCGGGCGGGAAAGTGGGCTAGGGATTTGGGAACCGGAGGGTGAATTGGGGAACCCACCCGGTACCGGTAGGGGTTGGGGGTTTTAAAGTTTTAAACATTTAATAGCCAGATCCAGTTCTAATAGTCAGGATAGCAGACCCGAGCGGGGAAATGGCTAGGGATTTGGGGAACCAGAGGGTGAAGTGGGGAACCCACCCGGCACCGTACCGGTATCGGGCAGTATGTACTAGTACCAGTATCGATATCGGATACAGTATCAAACGGTACATACCAGTACCGGTACCAGTATCGGCCCTAACTAGTATCAATTTCGATACCGGTACTGTGGACCTCGGAGTGGACCCCGCAATGCTTTAACCTCCCTCGGTTAATCAGGGAGGATTTTCTCCTCCTTGCTTTCCTCCTTTTTTTGTTTCTTTAATGAGAGAGAGAGGATAAGAGGTGGGGTGGGGCCTGCGGCCCTCCTCGACCTCCTCCAACCAGGGAGGGAGGGGGTCACAGGAACCCAGCGATACCCCCTCACCTCCTTCAGGTAATTGGGGGAAGGCGGGGAGCTGTACAAGCCCCCCGCACCCCCTCTACCTCCTCTGGGTAACCGAGGGAGAAAGGGGAGTGATCGTGGGCCTCCGCACCCCTCTACCTCCTCCAGGTAACTAGGGGAGGGAGGTGTGCACGCGGTGGGCCCTCGCCCCTGCCCCCTCTTTAGCCCACGGGAGAGAGAGAAAAGAGAAAGGAGTGCAACCAGCCCTAGGTGGGTTTATAAAAACCCTCGTTAACTTATCTCTTCACATTTTTTATCACTCTCTACTCCACGGTCCGAGGTAGCATCAGTACGTGGGGTTTCTTGTGATTTTTTTGTTCTCCTCTCGACGGGGACTTGCTGCCCAAGATTTCTGCACTGCAAGGACCACACTCCGGCGCGCCCAGAGCGGTCTACGAAGGTGGGAGAGGATCGTTCTTTGCCGGTTTACTGTACAGGTGCGTCGTTTTATGCCGCCCACGGACTGTTTGATGAAATTCCACTAGGCAACAACCACAGCAACAACGGCAGAGAGTTTAAGCCAAAGTTTATACAATAACCAAGGAAGATGTTCAGGGAGCAAAGGAGGTGGCTGAAGACATTATTCTTGTTGATGACATGAATGTCAAAGTTTTATTTGATTATGGTGCTGCACATTCCTTTATTTACTGAGCATTTAAAAGATAGACAAATTGTGAAAATAGAAAAAATGATTATTGACACACCATCAAGGGAGATAGCAAAAACCACTCATGTGATCCCTAATATTGATGTAACCATTCAAAGAAGGAATATGCCAGCCTATATATATTTGTCCCGCGTGCTTGCCAGCAAAAGAAAGTCACCATGCCTCTTCTTGCACTTGAAACATTCTTTTTGGAAGTGGATGGTACCACAAATGTTCAAATGGAAAAAGAAAGGATACACAAGTATAATCAGAGTGTACCCCATAGTACAAAAACAGTTCTCACCAAGACAGTGTGCCACTCACTAACCCCCCAAAAAGACAAAAATAATAGAGTTTTGTGAGTCCACATTATCAAGATGGTGTGCCCACTCTCTCACCCTCTCACAAATGAAAGAGACACCCCTATCAGTGACTCTAGCTTCTCTCCGAAATATTATGTTGCTCCTTTCTCACCATAAAGCCCAAAAGGTGGCATGGAGGATCAACCACCAGATGATTCCATTGCCCTTCGGTTGCCATCTTTTGTGCCAGTCTCTAAACAACAATTGTATGTGTTGATTACATGGTAGATCTTGCTTGTAACCTGACACCATATCTCCTAAGAGAAAGAACAGCCTGTGAATAGGTGATCCAGAGTCTCTTCCTCTAGTCCACACAAACAGCAAACATTATTAATGTTGGTAAGGAATGGAGCAAGCCTATCACAAGTCTTCTAACATGATCCACAACTCTCAACAGTCTAAGAGAAAATCATCTGAGCTGTACTTCCTAAAAAAAGGATCAAATGTATAAACATGCTCATATTCTGGGATAAAGTTATATTCTGCAGCTCATACCATATTATGTTTTCTTTTTAGCCCAAAAGCTAAAATATTATTTCGTCGCACATGAAGTAAAGCTCTTGGCATGAATGGACCCAATTAAATACTTGTTGGAAAAGCCAGTATTAACTGATCACTTGGTGGGATGGGTAAGTTTTCTCTACCAATTTGATATCACCTACGTCAGTCAGAAGGTAGTCAAGGGGCACGCCATCACCGAGCACCTTGCCCATCATCCACTACCTATGTTGTCCCCTGTTGACAAGAGTTTCCCAGATGAAGAGTTAGGAGCCATCATAGATGGTGAACCTTCATGGATTCTCTACTTCGACGGTGCATTTAATTCCAAGGGTTGTGGAGTTGGAGTCGTTCTCCAATCTCTGGAAGGTGTTATCATTCCCTGTGCTTATCAGTTAACCTTCCCTGCCATAAATAACATGGCAGAATACGAGGCGCTCCTCATGGGCTTAAAAATGGTGTTGGCACTCGGAGTTAAGGAGCTCCGGATCATCGGATATTCCCAGCATATACTCCGGCAATCCCTCAACAAGTATCAAACTCGGGACCTGAAACTAAAGCCTTACCAAGACTTGGTTGGCAGGGTGGTCCAGCGGTTTAGGAAGCTCACCTTAGTACACACCCCTAGGGCTCAAAACATTCTAGCCGATGCTCTGGCATCTCTAGCATCTTCTCTCCCAATCCCTGGCGAAAAGTTGTCAACCACTGTCATTGTGCAGAGCATGCACATTCCTTCACATTCAGATCCTTGGTTCTAACAGTTCTCTGAGTCCTCTCTCCAAGTCCATGTCATTTCTTATGAGCCTGAAATCGACCTCGAGGATAGTAATCCCTGGTTCTTCAACATCGAGAATTATCTCCAGGATGGCTCCTTTCTCGATTATGCTACTGCCCCCGATCGGTGGGCCATTGAGGCCCTTTGGGCTTACCGCACTTCTGTCTGAACTCTCACGGGTCAAACCCCATATGCACTTACCTTTGGGATAGAAGCGGTACTCCCATATGAAATATTCGTTCCCTCACTAAGAGTGCAGCTAGATCCCGAGCTCGACCCCGGGCAACGTAGAGAAAATCTCTTGGCCCAGCTGGAACTATTAGATGAGAAACGGATGGTCGCGGCCGATCACACTCAGGTATATCGCAAGAGAATTGCACGTTATTACGCCAATAAAGTTCTGGAGAGAAAATTCAGGGTGGGTGAGCTGGTTTTAAAAAGGAAACTAACTAAAGCCACTGGTCTCCAAGCAAAACTCCAAAAAAATTGGGAAGGCCCTTTTGTTATCAAAGAAGTCTACTTAGGCAGTGCTTACAAGTTAGTGGACTCCCGGGGAGTAGAACTCGCATATCCATGGAATGTGGTGTACCTTAAGAAATTCTACCCATAAGACCTTGTACATGGCTATTCAAAAAAAGAACAAAAGAAAAAAAAAGGAAAAAAGTATCTTTTATTTCTTGTACAAAGAAAAAATCAACGCCTGGTGATCATCATGCAGTCCAAATTTATTGCATCAACCCATCATGCTAGATAAGGACTGTCAAGGTGTGGTAAGTATCAGGTCTTGGTCTGCCAGAGCCGTGGAGATCCATGTCTGGCCACGTCGATTTATGTTTTAGAAGGAAGACAACATGCACACACTCACGTGTTTTATCCAAAACGGGTGGCATCACCTATGATAAGGCCACACCTCGAAGGTCTCCAAGAATGTCACAGTCTTTTGTTCTCTTCTCTTCGACCAAATGAGATAGCCAGCGCCCTTAAAACGCTGAGCATATGGGAGCCAAAGTACAAGACCCTTAAGGCAAGAGTAGGATCCATCCCCTCGAGTCTGGGTCAGAGCATGAGAAGAGGGCAGTGTCCCCACAGGCATGCGAAAAAGGGGAATCCAAAAGCAATATTCCCTTCTCCAAAAAAAAATGCATATGTGTGATAAAGCCACATGAAAAGCATGGTCGTAATCGTGCCTGATCTCAGTAAATGAAATCCCTCTCCCAAACTAAAGCCAAAATTATACAAAAGGGGCATCGAAACATCAAATACTCGGCGATTGGTCCAAAATTACCCGAAAGGGGAAGGTCGAGTAGGTCTCCAACTAGCTCGTCGGGTTAACGACTGTGCCGGTCCTCTTAGGAGGTTTATCCCTTACATTCTTCCTTCTCCCCCCAAAAGATGAAAGCTCAATGGAGGTCCTAAAAGGTGAACCCTGTCAAGGCTGCAACCCTGCTTAGCAAAAACACACATATGGTTGTCCAATTTGAAAAGTAGAAGTTATTGCTGCGAAAGGGTCTCTGTGTTTCTGGCAGGTCAAGACCCCTACTTACTACTTTGGCATCTTCTTATATTACCTCAGGCTTAGGTCAATGCAAGCGCGTCACCTATAGGTATGACGACGTCTGATTCTGGGTCAGTGTCGCCCGGTTGACCATTAGGGTTCCAAGGTGTTCCATCATATACCATCTAGAGTTGTGAGAAAATAGACCCGGGTCGGGCAAATCGTTTACCTCGAACACTTTTTGGGTGTATCCCTGTGGTTGGAAGCAACTAGGAGCCGAAGCATGGTGTGACGGTATTGTCATCAAGATAAGACTTAATCAGTGGGACTATCATTCGAGGAGTCTAGAGGTCCAAATCAACCTAGATGTGCGCTCAGGATACCTGGGAGGTAGCTAATTTTATTATTATTTTTTACATATGAATGCATATAAAAATTTTCGAGTTGCTACACTGGCGGTGGCTTCGGCTTCAATCCACTTGGTAAAATAATCGATAGCGACAATGATGAACTTCTTCTGGGCCTTAGCATTAGGAAATGGCCCCAGGATGTCAATCCCCCATCGGGCGAAAGGGTATGGCTCGGTAAGGGTGACGAGCTCTGAGGCAGGCTGATGGACCAGATGATCAAAATGCTAGCATCGATCATACCTTTGAATGTAGGTCAAGCAGTCACGTTGGAGAGTGGGCCACTAGTAGCCTTGTCGCAGTAACATCCTGCTGAGCTATCTTCCCCCTTGATGTGCATCGCAGACACCTTCGTGGACCTCTTGAATTGCTCAGTGGGCTTCAGTGATATCGGGACATTTGAGGAGGGGATCAGAGAAAGACCTTCGGTACAAGGCTTCGTCCAAGATGACGAAGCACCAAGCTTGATACTTCAGTCTTCAAGCCTCTCGAGGGTCGGGGGGCTCCTGAGAGTCCTAGAGTCAGGATATATATGGGGTCTGCCAGTCGCTTGGTGATGCCTGCTCAATGGTCATGAGCTTCCCTTCTATGCTCGGTCGCTCTAGCTCTTCACGAAAGACTGATCAAGTACCTTCTGGGCCAACAGAGGAGGCCAATCGAGAGAGGACGTCCACCCGGGAGTTGTCCTCCCGAGTTATCCAGATGACTTGAAAACTCTCGAATAGCCGGGCTATTCCTCTTACTAGTTGAAGGTATTTGATCATTAGTGTTTCCCGAGCTTCGTGGTCACCGTTGACTTGGCTGGCAACTTGCTAGGAGTGAGTATGAATCCTGACACGTGCGGCCCCCAATCATCGTGTCATCCTGGCCCCCGAGACGAGAGCCTCATACTCGGAGACGTTATTGGATGCCGAAAAGTTGAACCACAAGGCATACTGCAACTCCGCTCCTTCTGGGGGCCTGAGGAGGGTGCCGACGCCACTATCGGCCGAGTTGGAGGACACGTCAATGAAAAGATCCCAAGTGGGCATGGGCTCCAGTGGAAGGGCCTCCTCGTTTGGAATGGTGCTCTCCATAATGAAGTCCATGAGTGCCTGTCCCTTGATGGCCGAGGGGGGAGATAAGAGATGTCATAAGCGCCGAGCATTATGGCCCACTTGATGAGGTGACCTACAGCTTTAGGGTGAGTGAGGATCTTCTTCAGGGGCTCATTGGTCAATACAACGATGGAGTGCCCTTGGAAGTAAGGCTGGAGGCGCTTGGCCGAGGTCACCAACGCTAGCACGAGTTTCTCGGTTGTGGGATACCTTCTTTCGGCCTCGGTGAGCACCATGCTGGTGTAGTATACTGGTCTCTCCACTCCTGCATCATCTTGAACTAGGACTGAGCTCATTGTGGAAGGAGTCAATGAGAGATAAAGATGTAATGTTTCACCCGGGATAAATTTTGATAACACCGGGGGCAAGGCCAAAAACTCCTTTAGCTCTGCAAAAGCTTTCTAACATTCCTCATCCCAAGTGAATGTGGCGGATGCCAGTTTGGGCCCTCTCAATAATTTGAAGAAAGGTAGGCATCGCTCGAACGCTTGGGACAAAAAATGGTTGAGCATAGCGATCCGTCCCATCAAGCGCTGGACATCCTTGACACAAATGGGTGGTTGCATGTCCAGGATGGCTTGAACCTTGTCGGGGTTGGCCTCGATCCCGTGTTGGGTCACTAGGAAACCTAGGAATTGCCTGGATCAAACCCCAAAGGCATATTTTTCTGGATTGTGTTTCATGTTGTACCTTAGGAGGGTGTCGAAGGTTTTAGCTAGGTCAGCGAAGTGGTCCTTGGCCTCAGGTGTCTCGACGAGCGTGTTGTCGATATAGGCTTCGACATTTCGACTGATCTGTCCTTCGAAAATAGGGTTGATCAGCCTCTAGTACATTGCTTCGACGTTCTTCAGTCTGAAAGGTATTCGGGTGAAGCAGTATACGCCAAAGTCAGTGATAAAGGCTGTCTTCTCGATGTCTTTACGATCCATTTGAATCTTATGGTAGCTGGAGTAAGCATCCAAAAAATTAAGCAATTCACTACCGGAGGTCGAGTCGACTAGTTGGTCGATGCTCAGTAGTGGGTAATAGTCTTTCAGAGTGGCTTTATTAAGGTCGGTGAAGTCCACACACATTCGTCATTTGCCTGAAGCTTTTGGTACCAAGATGACATTAGCGAGCCATGTCGGGTAAAAAACCAGTCGAAATAGGCTGATTTTCTTTCCCTTAGCAATCTACTCTTTGATGATCATCTGCTTCTTTGGGGCATGCTTTCTTCTGCGTTGTTGGACTGGTTTCATCAACGAGTCAAGGTTGAACTTGTGCATCACCATTTCCCCAGGGATCCCGGGAAGATGCTCATCAGACCATGCAAAGACTTGAATGTGCTGCAAAAGAAAATCTTTATATTACTCTCATACATCAGGTGGTAAATCAACTCTGATCTTTACTTCTATAGTCGGGTCGCCTTTGAGGAAGACTGATAGCAATTAGCCACCGGGCCCTGATGTTGTCGGTTCATCCGCAGCTCCCCCGACTCCTATCCTTTTCCCTTCTGGCCTTATGTCATCGGCCGAGATTACATAGCACCTTCTAGATATTGCCTGAACTCTTGCCTATCTGCTACGGCCTTCTTTTTCTGAAGGTCTTACCTTTGCTTTTCAAGAATTTTTGGAATTGTCTGGTCAGCAGTGCCTGTTGGGAGTCATCTAGGTCTGAAAAATTTTTGGAGTCTTCACTGATTTTTCCACTGCTTTGAGACACTTTGAGGGCTATTGTCTTCTTTTTCTTATTCTCTTCTACACTCTTCTTGAGATTAATCTCATATGCCATTAATGAACCCATTAGCTCACTCATTGTCATGGCAGATAGATCCCTGGACTCTTCTATCATAGTGGCTTTAGTGTGCCACACAGGGGTTAGGGACCTAAGAATCTTTCTAACTAGATCACTATCTTGAAATTGCTTTCCTAGAGCTTTAAGACTGTTAGTAATTAGTGAGAGCCTCACATACATTTCAGACATATTTTCATCATGCTTCATCTTAAATAACTCATAGTCTGAGGTGAGCATGTTTACCTTAGTTGCACTTACCTGGGACGTTCCCTCATAGATCAGTTCCAGCTCGTCCTACATCTGCTTGGTAGATTTACAGGCAGAGATCCTTGAGTACTCGTTAGGATGAACTGCACACTGCATGATATTCATTGCAGTCCAGTTGACGGTTGACAAGCATATTTGCTCTCTGGTCCAAGCATTTTCATCATCCAGAAGTTGTAATGGATAGCTGGTGATGACTCTCCGTAGTTCATGACTCTGAGCTCGTAAGAACACCTCCATCCTGTTCTTCCAATACAAATACTTATTACCATCAAAAAATGGAGGTCTATTGATTGAATGCCCCTCAGCTAAGAAGCTGTGAGCATTGCCATTACCAAGTCTTCTCGAGTCGTTGGACCACATTGTGGGAAATCCCACTCTGATACCAACTGATGAGAATGGCAATGCAGATCCAGAGGGTTAGTGAATAGATCAGCCCCTTTAATAAATCGATTTCTAAAAATTTAAACTAACTCTCAAATTTGATAGGAACAAACAAGACAAATGAATGATACTATGAGCTCAACCTATCACACGGAAGCATTCACAAACACGTTAAGCGCGCTCATACTGAAATAATATGCTAGGACTGGTACTAGGCGAAGGACCAGCCCAAGGACTACCTCACACAAAGTGAAACACCTTTCGATATACCAAGTCTAGATAGAGAGTGAAGTAGAGGAAATGCAAATCAAGCACACTACACAAAGAGTTTTTAGGTGGTTCGATTGCTTCCAGCAATTTACGCCCACCCCTCACCTGATCAGGATGAGGCTTCACTAGCACACGGCTAACCACGGATGAATCCACTTACAAAACTTGATCACATAGCTTCCCACTGGAGGAACAACCTCCTCCATTCCTCTGACAACCCAGAGGGAAAAACCGTGGTCAACACCCTGTTGAACACACCCCTAACTCTACCCAGTAGAGTTAGAACCACTGCTTTATGGTAGCACATGAGGAACACCCTCGCACCCTGTTATACAAACCAGAATGAGACCAATTAAGACTGATCACACCTTTGATTAATGCAACAATGCACTATCAGAGAACAATAAACAAATTGACTCAAAGGAAATCAGGAAAACAAAATGGAAGAAATGAAATACAACAGAAGAAAAGCAAATGGAAGAAACGAATGTGATTCAAGAGCTTTCTTTGAAATCGGAACAAACTATTCTCAAATTGGGTTGCGATCACTCTCTCCTTCTTTCTATCTCTCTTTCTTTCTAGCTCACGAGGTGGCTCTTTCCTTCTTCACAGATGGGCTCTCGTTCTCTTCGATGGCAGCAGCGGGAACTTCAAGGGTTTGATGGGTTTAAGTAGCAGAGCCATCGGAATTCTCTTGGATGAGATGATTAATCCACTGAAACTCAATTGGTTCACTTGGTAATGAAGAATATTCTATCTTTGGAAGTGAGCCTGCCATCCTAGGATCACGTGCCAATCATTGGAGTTGAAGGCACGAAGACAGCCCAAGTGATCCTCACGTATTTGGGTCTTGTTCTACACTGGCGACCTATTTGTCACCCTTAATGAGTTATTTTTCACCCTTACACGCCTATTTGTTAGTGTTAAGGACCTATTTTCACCCTTATTCCATCTCTAAAGTTCTTCTTCATCCTTTAGAAGTTTCATTGCTAATGGAGTCGACTCTCCTTCTTCGTTTTCTAACACCTTCAACCCTGTTGTCCATTTTTTAGCCTTAGCCTCTATTTTTCACCCTTATCACCTAGAGCCGTTACCTTTACCTTGATTGGCTGTTATAAGAGCTATCGCCTTTGTTAGCCCAGTGGCCTATTTGTCACCTCTATTTGTCCATTTGTTACCACTATTACCTATTTTTCAGCCTTAACCATCTATTTGTCACCCTTGTTTCAAAGCAGCCGTCGCTTTTGTTCCATTCTTCAACCATGCGATTTCAAAGTAGCTGGCATCGACTCTAGAGTCCTATGGAGTCGACTCTCCTTCTTCGCATGTGAGGGCTTTCAGTGCTACCACTCATTTTTCACAATTGCCAAGCTATTTTTCACCCTTTAAGAGGTATTTTTTACCCGTGTAGACCTATTTGTCACCTCTGTCAAACTATTTGTCACCCTTAACTTTGGCATTTGTGAGCGATATCTTCTTCAGCTAGCGGGTGACTTTGATTGGAACAGGCTGCAGGGACTTCCAAAGCTCTCCTCTCCTTTTCGTTCCTTTTTTTGGTCTCTTTTATATGCTGGAATGGTGAAGCTATGGCGATGAGAGGGTCAACGGGATCGCATCGAATCTTCTCCCCTGTCACATCTCTCTCTGTCGTGTCTCTACCATTGACTTGGCGGATGTGGAGCCTGCAGGAGGTTGGTGGTGCCGCGATTCATTCGAGGCTTGCATAGAAGGGGCAAAGCTCGGGGCCAGCACCGCTGCGCGTCGGAGGCCGGAGGGCAAGGACCCCTCGGTCCCTAATAATGTCCGGTGGACTTGGGAAAAGGTGGCCCTGGCACATTCGTCTAAGAAGGTCCCTCGTTCGTGCCATCGCCAGAGCCACCGAATGAGGCAGGCTGACCACGCCCCCGGGTCTCACGCTGCGGGGGAAGGGCCACCGGATCGTCTTACACGAAAGGCCACCGACTCGTACTACTTAGGGTGCACGGGCTGATGCGGCAGGGCGCCACCAGTTCGTGGCTCTGGAGGGAGCCACCGGATCACCTAGCGTGCGACACCATCGATTCACGGGGCCAGAAAGGCCACCGGATGGACAGGGGGAAAAATGCTACCGAGTCAAGAAGACCAGGGCGCCACCGGCTCGAGCTGCTTCGGGGTGTGCTATCGGATCACGGTGTTCAGGGCACCACCGGTTCGCTCGCTTCGGGCCGTCACCGGATCACGTGGCCTAGGAGCCACCGGATCACACCCAAAGTGTCTCCATCGAGGAACTTGGGCCGAATTTATGGCCTACTTGACTTAAGGGCATTTGAAGCTCATTCATCATTTGCTGCTGGAGGGTCTTCAAGGGCGTTCCCCTTTTTGGCCACGGGTTCAATTCACCCGTCTGGGCGTGGGTTGATGTGCGTGCCGTCACCCGCAACTATTGATCTTCTTCGGAGGTTCGGGGATTTCGAGCCCTAGAAGTTCCCGAAGTGGTGTTTGTTCTGAACTTATTCGAGGAGCTTCACGATCGTGAAATCTTACCCGTCCACAGAAAGTTCTCTTTGAACATTCTCTTCATCTACTGGAAGGAGGTGATAGACCCAGTAGGCAGAAATTTGAACCACGCTCGGGCATTCTCTTGCAGCATGGTGGCGAAGGCCAGACATTTGACAACGTCTGAGGTCCGGTGAAAAATCAGGTTACACTCGAAGCTGTGCAAGTGGTGGGTAGGATCGATGGTGCCATTGTACGAAGTAAACACCGGCAGTTGCAACTTCAGAGGGATAGTTGCCTCTAGGATTTCTTGGGAGAAGGGGGGGTGGAAGTCAGTGTCATCATCGAGAAACCCCTCCATCCATGCAGCCTGGATGATGTTGTCTAAGTAGTGAACCTTCCCCTCCAGTTTGAGTTTGACCTCCTCGTAATGCGGTAGTCGCTGTGCCATTTCAGGGTCAGAATGGAGCGAACTGGCCAGGCGATGTGAGGGCTCGCCACGTGGATGCGGGGTGTGGGCTACGGATGCCACCGACATCTCGCGCTCACAGCGTGAGTCAACCACTAATGGGCCTCTACCATTCTAATGTGGAGCGGTGGGAGCACGATCTTGCTCCGCTTGGCGATTCAGGAGGCCCTGGTAAGCCTCTATTAGGATTTGCAGTTGTCGATGCATCTCGGCCAACTCCACTACTGCAGGGTTCGCCTGAGGTTGGGAAGATAGACCTCGAGGCGAGTGTGTACCTGCCAATCCATTGTGAGCCACTTGTCGAGAACCCGAAGCCCCTTGACGATTGTTCACATTGAGATAGTTTCCACGTGGAGTCATGACTTTTCGATCATTTCCAACAAACGACACTAACAAGTGAAGAGGCATAAATATGATATCTCGAGCCTCCTATCACACTTTAATGATTTCTTTAATTAGAGAGAGATCAGTTGTCTTGAGGAAACCTATAACTAGTGAAAGACAGGTCAGAAGGAGTCCTAGGAGATATCTCGGGGGATAACTCTCTGGTACTTAAGTCAGCCGAGTGCTCAGACAAAGGTCAAGAGAGTTTGGATCATAAGGAGTGTTAGGATTGTGGAGAGGAGTCCTCGGACTATGGAGAGAGTGAAGATTCAGGAAAGGAAGAAGGTAGCTTGAGTGGTCTTTGAGAGCAGATTGCCTACCATCTCCTGAAAGTCTATCCAGAGCCTTACTTATAGGATTTCCCTTGAGCTTGTCCATTTTGCCTGCTTCCTGACTTAGTGGAGAGTGAAGTTAACTTATAGAATATCTAGGGCCTTACTTATAGGATTATAGGTTGCCTGATCATGGAGTCGTCGGTTACTCATTGGCCCGTTGGATGAAAGGCAAAGGGGTGGAGTTGCTAGTGGGTAACTTGGAGACGTGGGTGATGACCCGACGCCTGATTGTTTCTTTGGATTACGCCCGCCATTACTATGGTAATGGCTACCTGGTTGAGTGCCGTAAGGAACGTGGGGCACAAATGTGCGCAGAGCACGTGTCTGGATGCTGGGTCAGTCCTGAGTGGTCCTTCGATTATCTCAAGAGATCAAATTATTCTTCATGCATAAGGCCACTTTGGTGCAGGGTTTTACCGACCCGTTCGTACCGTCCATCTCGCTTTTTCACTGGGACAGTACGATACAGGTCGGTATCGTTACGTACCAACGCAAAGCACGCGGCCAAAAGCTCCGACTGCGCCTCCGTTCGTTCTTCCTCCGGGATCAGGTGAACTATCTCCGCCTCCGACACCTCCCTCGTGGGGAGGCTCAAGAGGAAATCACGGTGCGCTGCATGGTGCGGGTTCTCTGCGTTCTTCTCTGCGAGAGCGAATGTGCCGTCCGTCAAAGGGAACGGCGCGAGGGCGCTGCCCTCTACGGTCATGCCACGAACTGTATTCGCCTGTTGTTCGGTGAGGATGATCATGCGCCAGTTGCCGCTATCTCTGCGTATGTGCGACCGTTGCCACTGTTATAGAGCCATGCTTCTTCATCTTCGGTGAGCACGCGCTTCCAGAAGCCGACTTGATCAATCGCTCCGTTGTAGAAGGTGGATTCAGACTGCCCCACCTGGAACGGCAGCCCCGTTCGCCGGGACAATGAGCCGGACAGCGTGCCTGTGCCTCTGGTGCCGTTGTTGAGCCGGACAGTTATTGCGCTGGTACTGGCGTTGAAGGTCGCAACGACGAAATTCCAAGAACCCCCAGTTAGTGCATTTGGCGACGTGGCACTGAACCCGTTACCGCTGCTGTTGGTAAGGGAAATCCTCGCCATATGCCCGCTCACGAACTGCGAGTGCAGGCGCCACTCTGAATTGTTGAAACCGTCGCCGTGCTTGCCAATCCATGAGCCGGTCTGATTGAACCAAAGGGCCACCGAGAAATCGCCGCTGTATCCAAGATCGTCGTTGTCGGCGATCGACAGACTTTCGCTGTTCGCCGATACGAATGATGCAGCGTCTCCGACCTTCCCCGTGGTTTGCCCGACCGTGTTGTTATCGGTCAGGTCGTTGCTGCCATGACTGTCGGCACGCGTGCCCGACGCCTCTTCGAGCTCCCAAAAGGCAATGAGATTGGCGGTAAGATCAGGGCCCTCTGGTTCCGACGCTTCCGGCGTCACTGCCTTCACGTCGCTCCATGCGCCAGCACCGACGCTATTCACGGCGCGAAGCTGGACATTGACCTCGACATTGTTCGTCAGGCTGCCGATCGTGAAGCCGGTCGTGTCGCTGGTGCCGCTGCTCACGGCCGAGCCTGAGCCGATGCGGTATTCGATATCCGTGATGCTCGCGCCGTTGGCCGCCGGCAGGCTCGATACGCTCACGGCGGCGCTCTCGTCGCCAGCCGCGATCGACCAGTCGCCGACCTCGAAAGCGCCCGGCACCGCCGCTGCCGTCGTCTGGAACGATGCCGTCGAGACCGCGCTTTGATTGCCCTCGGCATCCTCGTGCATGAAGTGCGCGTAATAGGTCGTGGTGTGCGCGAGACCGGTGATGGTGAAAGCATCCTGCGCGCCGGCAGCGCTGACGGCGGCATTGTCGGCAAAGGTCGCATCGGCGTCGGCGTGATCGTCGCCCGCCTTGATCTGCGCCGCGCTCGGCTTGGTCGCGCTCGTCGTCACGACCACATAGAGCGTGCCGTTGCCCTCGTTAGTCGAAACACCCGCCGAGCCCGACGTGTATCCAGTCCCCGAAGCGCTCGCGCTGCTGAGCACGGGCGCGGTCGTATCGACCACAGGGCCGACCGTGTTGCTGTCCTCGGCCGTGCTGTCGGCGCTGTTCGTCGCCGTGACTTCGCAGTACAGCTCGACGTCGATCAGCGCGTGCGTCAGCGCCAGCGTGCTCGCCGTGGCGCCCTCGATGCTGCTGTCGTCGCTCGCGTCCTTCCACTGATAGGCGTAGGAGCCTGCCTGCATGTCCGTCCACGTTCCCGTGGAGCACGATAGGGTAGACCCCACCTCGACAGAGCCGGTCACCGCAGGTGGGGTGTCGATGACCGGCGCTTCGATCACGTTCGTAACAGTGATGGTGAACTGACGCGAGATCGGGTCATCGACCCCGTTATCGGCTTCGATCGTCACGAGATGCGAGGTTGCGGTCTCGTAGTCCAGCGTGGCTTCCGTGCCAAGCGCCAGCTCATCGTCATTGATGATCTGGAACTTCGAGTCTGGATCAGCCGTGATCGAGAAGGTGTACGATCCCGAGCCGTTGGCGACTGAGAGTGTACCGCTGACCGTATCACCGGCCGCATTCTCGGCTAGCGTGGTGCCGGAGAGCTGGATGGATGGAACGGGATCGCCGGAGAGCCCTACCCCGCCGATCGTGATCCCGATGCCGATCCCAAGACCTATGGGCATCAGTACAGCGCCAGTATGTCGTCGGCGTCACCGGAGTTCATCACCCGCATGGGCCTCAGAGGATGCACGCCCTGCGGCAGGATGAAATCTTCGACATTGCCCGTGGCGTCCATCAGAGATGCTGTGCCGGCCGTGCCGACGTAGATGGCACGAACGGGCAAGCCGCTCACTCTCGGAATATCAACCGTGTCCGACTTGGAAACTGCACGCCAAATTCCAGACACCCTCAGTTCGTCGCTCATGGTCAGTTCCCCAGCAGCGTGCCATCAGGGATGAACCGGCGCGATGGCATGTGCACCAGTCCAAGATCGATGTTGTCGTTCATCTTCGGCTTGACGAAACACGCCTGGATGTGGCGCCAGCCGGCGGCCTCGCGCACGATCACAGCCGGCGGCTCCTTGCCGAAGTCCGAGGCCATCTGGAAAGCGAGCATGGCTGTCACGATGCCGTCGAACGGCCGGCTACTCGATCCTCGAAATCTTTGACAAGAAGACCCGCGACGAAACCATCCTTCAACGAGAAAAATTCTGGAAGGACGCGTTGGGCAGCCGCGCGAACGGACTCAACGCGAATTAGCGGTCCGAGAAAGAAGGACGGCTTCTCGAACGCCTTCGCCGGAAGGGCAGCCTTCGTTTCTCCATTGCTTTTGTAGCCACTGTGGCTTGGCCCGGCGTGTTCAGGACGCCTTCTCGCTCGACAACTGCGCAGCGTCATTGTTCGAGATGGGCCGCCCCTTCACCGCCATCCACGCGACGAGCCGAACTTCGCCAAGTGCAACCGCGGGCAACGGCTTGACCGGTGGCGGCGCCTGAATACCCGCAGCGTCGAGCTCGGCGAGGACGAGTTCGATTTGCTCGCGCGCGGTACGCCCTTCGTTCAGTGCGCGGCGCACGGCCTTTGCCACCTTCGTTGACGGGACCGCGCGGAGCCGGGCGAGCGTGCCACGCTGATCGTCGAGAAAGCCGCCCTCAGCGCGAACTAGGTCGAAGGCGTCGCGGAACGCCTTCGGGGACTCTGGCTGGAGATTGTTCGGGTCGGTGAGCTCCTGCCACCGCTCATGAATACTCTCCTGCGCGACAGCCCAAGCGTCATAAGCCCGGTCGTAGACAGTGTCGTTCATCCAGCGCGGGGTGCGCGATCCGCCGGGGTCAGCCGCTATCAGAGCGCGGAGCGTGTCGGCGTTTCGCGGGTCGACTTGCACGGCCGGCACCCCGTCAATGTAGACCGGCTCCCACTCGACGGTCGCTGGCACTAGGCGAAACCATGGCTGCGGGTGCCCGGCGATCTTCACGCAAAAGACGTATGCGTTGCCATCCTGACGGGCGTTCTCGTAGCCACTTCCCGAACCGTATGGCAGGTCCTTCGCCTCGCGTCCTAGAAGGGGATCCTGCTCGAACGCGTTCCAGAGTCGGCGGCGGTACTCCTCGCCCGTCGCGAGCCGCTTCGCCGGGTCGATGGTGAGCTGCGGCCAGCCGGCGTCGCCGCCGAGGTACTGGGGGTTGATGTCGATGGTGGAGTTGCCGGCAAACGGGTCCCTGTGCCGCGTCGCGGACAGGCTGCGTCTGCGGTCCCCGCGGCAGCCGCTGCAGGTTCTGACATAGTCATTACTGTTACGGCAGCGCTGGCGGCGCCTGTGGCGGTGGACGTGCCGGCGCAAGACTCCGGGGAGCAGCACGCGTCGTACTTGCACCGGCTGCCGGTCCTGCGGCGGCGCATGCTGCAGCTGCTGACACGGCCAGCAGGCGGCGTGGCCAGCATGGAAGCTGCCGCAGCTCGCGCTGCAGCCGCAGCGAGCATCGATGCGCTTGCAGTTGCCGTGCTGGACGGTGCCCAGGAGCTGCGCGGCCCCACCGTGGCGAAGCAACGCAAGTCAAAGGCAGTCACGGACCTGCTGCGTGCTCTGCAGGAAGCTGGCCTGTCGCACCACGCCGCTGCCGTGTCGCCGCACCAGCGCGACATGCGCAGCCAAGCTATGGAAGCCGTCCTCAACAGCAGGCCGGCAGGGATCATTTGCCTTGACGCCAAAGGACGGCCGCTGTTTGTCAACGATGCGGTGCGGGCGCTTGTCGCCGCGCGTGACGGGCTTCGCCGGTTCCATGTTGTTGTTGCCGGTCAGGATCGAAGCGGTTACCGCGTAGCGCACGTACGGGTAGAACCATGCGTTCGCGTCCGCGACGTCCGCCGCGATCGGCGGCGTCAGTTCCGCGTAGCTTCCCACGGGGTCGACGTCGTACGCGAGCAGGAGCATTTTCAAGAATTCCGCTCGGCTCACCGGGCGCGACGGGTTGAAACTGCGCGTCTTCGGCGGTCCGTCGATGATGCGCAGCGTGTCGTACGCCTGCATCACGTAGGGCGCGAACCATGCGTCATTCGCGACGTCCGTGAAGGACGACTGCAGCGTTACTCCGGTGGATGCGGTCGGCAGCCTGCGGCTGACGATCAGCTTGATCACCTCCGCGCGGTTCACCACCTGGTCCGGCTTGAATGTGCCGTCGGCGTAGCCCTCCAAAATCCCTTCGCCCTTCAGATATTCCGCGGCCGCGAAATAGGGGCTGGAGGCTGGAAGATCGGCAAAAGACTGCTGCGCGGCCAACGCCCCGGCCGGTTATACCGGCGGCCAAAGCTATAATCGCGTGGTTTCCACCACCGGCATCGGCACGTGGATCCGCAGCGAATCCGGTGGTCTCTGGAGCGATCCTGACAGCTGGCAGGCGAACTGGGAACACCTCCACGAGGCCGGGGGCGGCGGCATCACCACGATCGCGCTCGCCGGACTCGACCTCGCACTCTGGGACCTGCTCGGGAAGATCCGCAAGGAACCTGTGTACCAGCTGCTCGGCGGACCGGTCCGCAACGAACTCGAGTTCTATGCGACGGGCGCCCGCCCCGATCTCGCGAAGCAGATGGGCTTTATCGGCGGCAAAATGCCGCTGCAGCACGGTCCTGCCGAAGGCGAGGAAGGGCTGCGCAAGAACATCGAAAAGCTCGCCGATATGCGCAACCGCGTCGGTGACGATTTCTGGCTGATGTTCGACTGCTGGATGAGTCTCGACGTCCGCTATGCGACGCGCTTTGCCGAACTCGCGAAACCGTACAACCTCAAGTGGATCGAACTCAAGGCGTCTTGCTCTTTTTCTCTCAAGCTCAACTGCTCACTCTAAGGGGTCAGGGCTCTCTTTCTTTTCTTCTTCTCAGCACTGGACTAGCTCAGACCAGCTGTTGGGTTGCTCCACTCTCTTCTTTTCTTCCTCTCAAATTTTCTTCTAAAAGCTCAAGCCGACTATAACTTTTCCCTCTCTTTTCTTCTCCATGGCAGCAGCGGTTGTTCTTCACATAGGAGTTCCACATTTATAGGAGAATTAAAGTATGGAGAGTCCTCTTCTACCAAATCTTTTTCCCAGATCGATTGCTTGATTGGTTCTTTTCTTAGGATCTTTGTTAGATCTTGAGGTGCGTGTCTTAGAAACATGAGCCATTGACTTTGGAGTACGTAAACATGTTATTGCTGAAAACTTCGTGTGTTCGTACGGATGCACTTAAGTGAGACGCTTGAATAGGTAGATTTGTTGAATTTTGTTCATGTGTGTCGACGCACCTCGTGGCGTGCGTCGACGCAGCTCACTGTCTGCTTGTGTTGGACTACAGGGCAGAACATTATGTCTATACACCTAGTAAGGTGAGTTGACGCACTCTTGTAAAGTGTTCTTGAATCAGGTCTTGGAATTAATCCTGTGTTGACACATCAAGAGGATAGTGTCGACGTAGCTGAAGAATGTTGCTTGTAGTTGGGTCTGGATTTAGAAGATTTGTCGACGCACTAAGAGATAGGACTGGATGGAGTTGACGCAGCTTTGTAATGTGCTTCTGAAGCTACTTCTGAAATGAACCCTATGTCGACGCAGTGAAAGGATGGAGTCGACACAGCTGAAGAACATCATTTGTATAATGGTTGCCAGAAATGAAGATGTGTCGACTCAATGAAAGGATGGAGTTGACGCATCCTGAAGAGAATTCTCAGTATAACTTATACTGGAACTGAAGGTGCGTCGACGCACTGAAGATCTTGTGTCGATGTAGCTTAGTTGTTTGCTTGGGTGTTCTGCTTCTTGTACGTTGGTGGGTCGACACACTTAAGAAGTGGGTCGACACACTCTTTGTTGATTGCTATTGTTGCCCTGCTTCTTGTAGGCGTGTAGGTTGACTCACTCATGAAGTGGATCAACATGTACACTCTTGAGTACTTCGACCTCTGATAGTTTTGCCCAAGCCCTTGCCACTTCATTTCAGCAAATTGTAGGCATCTTGCACCCCCGAGCTTCTCTCAGTTTGTATTGTCATAAAATTGGCATGTTGAGCTTCAGTTGGCTTATCTCCTTTTACTCAGTTTCCCTAACCATTTGAGGTTGCTTAGAACTAGCTACTTCCAAGTCCATGTCATCTGACCTTGATTTGTCAGTATCACCTCCCCAATCTACCCTTTCATTGGATTCCCACTACTACCTGCTGCCTTGTTCTGACATTCTTCAGTTGACATTTTTGCCTTCATCATCGGAACTAGTCGATCGACTGAGCCCTTCCTATCGGTCGACCGGCCAACCTTCTTGGGTCGACCCAATTGACATATCTATCACTTAAGGCTCATGTCTGTCGACTGACTTTTACTTCAGTTGACTTATTTTGCATTTAGTCGACTGAGTTTTCCTTTCTCTTGTCAACTTCTTTTCTGATGTGTCTACTCTCAAAACAACTCATTTACTCACTTCATGAGCGGAATAAAAAGCATTTAAAATATTATGGATGTCTGAGTTTACAAACAAATGAGGATTTCAACATGATCCAAGAATTTACACACGAGACTTCATGAAATGAAATCTTTACACTTCAACAACAATGAATCATAGATAGAACATTATTAAAATCGCAATAATAAATTATAGTTGGACATCATCAAAGCACATATGAACCATACTTGCACAACAAGGGTGACCCCGAGCACGGTTCACACACATAACACGATAAACTTTAACCAACTCCTTTGAGTTACACCATTGCTACTTCAACCTTATCTAGGTATATGTATGAAAGTCTTTTCTCTTTTTTACTCGGCCAAGTGTAGGGGCATGAGGTGGAATGGGTGAGATAATTGACCTTGGCATTCCCCGATGAGAGGAGATCTCAAATAGGGATAGTCTCCCCTTGGGGTTGGCAGCCATAACGTCTCTTCTCTTGACCATGACGAGTTCGCCTTTCTTGAATTCGCGCTCTTCGACAAGCTTGTCGAACGCGCGAGCTATTCGGGCTTGGTAGACCTGAATGTTCTGTTGGACTCGGAGCCGCTTTCCTTCTAGACTGGAGAGTTCTTCGAGCCTCCGCTCAGCATTCGTTTGTCCGTGAGGGACCAGTTCATGCTGGATAGCGACCCTGAGGGAAGGTATCTCCAGTTTGACGGGGACGATAGCTTCCGAGCCGTACACCAGGGAGAAGGGTGAGCAGCCCATTGGAGTTTTGTACACTGTCCGATACGCCCATAGCGCCTCGTACATCTTCTCTTCCCAATCTTTCTTGTTGGAGCTAACGCTCTTAGCCAGGAGGGTACAAAGAGTCTTATTGAAAGCTTCGGCCAGACCATTGGCTTGCGGGTTATAAGGAGTCGACGTCCTCCAGTCGATCTTGTACTTCTCCGCTAGGCGGTAGACCTTCTGATTGCGGAAGTGGCTACCGTTATCCGAGATGATTCGGTCGGGGGTACCGAACCGGAATATCTCTCAACCCTAAAACACCAAAACCCCACCTTCCAAGCCCTTCAAACCTCACATCCTCTCCATCCGCACACGCTCCGGCCGATCGTTCTCAGTTTCGGGATGACTCTTCGCTGGTGTTCGTACGTTCGTGCTGCCCTTCCCAGAGTCCTAGAGTGTGGAGAAAGTGCTTCCAGTCCTTTAAGTGTCCTCTCTCATCCCAAGGTTGAAGTTCTCATCATCCAAATCCCTATTCTGGGTTTCCTAGCTTAAGATGCCACCTAGAAGGAGTTCTTGGCGTCTTGCCCAGGGGGAGTCTAGCGCCCAGAGACGCGAAGCCCTGGCTCCTCCACCACAGCAGGCTCCAGCACCTAAGGTTCCAAGACCGCCAAGACCGATCATTGATCCTCGTCTCGTCGACTTCTGTGAGATAAATGACCTCATCCCAGATATTTACACGGTCTTTTCAATGCAACCGGGATGGATAGAGTTTGTCACCGAATATCCCAGGTTCTATCCATATCTTGTCCAATAGTTTTATGGAAACCTGGAGGATCGGAATGGTCAGCTATACACCACGGTTCAGGGGGTTGAAATCTACATCACCGATGAACTATTTGCCCGAGCCTTAGGTGTTTCTAACTGGGGGGCTGTCATGAATGTTATGTATGGAGAAGTCGAAGCTATATTCACCGCCATGACAAGCTGTGACTACCAGCCAGGTATCAATAATATCATGGAACTCAATGCCAACCATTTTCCCCCATTGCAACGCGTCTTACACCACATGTTCACAACCCTCATTTATCCAAAAGGTGGAAGTCGCGATGAGGTAACCGGGATCCACCGACTCCTCTTCTATCATGTTATGAATGGCGGTGTCCTTGATATGGGTTGGCTCATGAGGAGTTTGATATGTCGGTGTCGTACCGACTTACGGAGATCATTACCTTATGATTCTCAACTCACTGGAGTTTTTACTCATGTGGGGATTAACCTGGAGGGTGAGCAGTTTCTTCGAGTTTACCAGGATGATATCTACAACTCCCACAAAATTCTTACTGATATGGGATATTTCTGGGATGCAAATGGTGAACTTTGATGTCATGTTCCAATATATGGGGAAGAAACTAATAGTGAGGAAGAACAAGAGCCACAACAACAACAAGAACAAGAACCACAATAAGATCACCAAGAAGCACCCGAACTAGTTCAGGCTACCGATGTGCCTCCACCTGAGGACCTTCCTCCAGCACCACAGTTCTATCCCGGGGAATCTTCTTCTCAGGGAGCTAGGTATCCTACTTGGGGGGACTATGAGGCTCTAGATAGGCATATTTTAGACATGGAAACCCGGATCGACTCCACCCTTGGGCGGTGGGACACCTTTATGGAGAACATGACGGGACAAATGCACTCTCTCCACGATGCTATGGACACCGTCTCCACCCACATGGCCACCCTCTATGCTAGCCACGAAGACAATAGTAAAGCATTCCAGCTCAACAACCGTGCCCTACTCAGCATCAACCACCACCTCAACCATCACAGTGATACGCCCAATCGCATTGAAGGACATCTACCTCCTCCTCCACCTCCTCCTCCAGCTCCCGCTCCTGCTCCTGCTGGCTCCGATGATGATGTCTCCGATAGTGACGACGATGAGGAGGCTCCAGATCACCCTGCTGCATAGCTGTCTTTGGATCATCTAGTGTCATTTCTGTCCACTTATTTTTGTCTCTCCCACTCTCCTTTTTGATGATGTCAAAGGGGGAGAAGTAGCTATTAGGCTTATATATGCTACCTGTGTTGCATTACTGCATGTATGTGTGTCATTGCATCGTAGTATGAGTGTTTTGCATATTGAGTTGAAAAAGTCATTGCATCGTAGTTTTTGAGAGTCTTGGTAAAAGTCTTGCATTCCTTGTACCCCGTGTCAAAACTAAAGATGAATGGATACACCTTGTGTTTGAATCTGCAAGATTGACTTTCTCTCAAATTTCACTTCCTTTTCATTGGCAAACAAATGACTTGAATGGTTGGGTTTGATATGTTGAACAGCTTCTATTTTTTGGCAAACAAAATGATGAATGGCTGGATGTGTTATATAGCCTTTGATGGAATCAAATGATTGGGCTGGAATTGAAAGATCGATATACAAACCACTAAGCACAAGAGTTCAAGGGTCAAAGTTTTCAAAACTGATTTTCAAACTCCTGTACTTAAAAAAATTGCTTAAAGGCACAATGGTTTGAACGTGATTGAAATAGCCTAGAGTTTTGTCATCATCAAAAAGGGGGAGATTGTTGAGCACCTCTGAGTGATTTTGATGATAACAAAACCTAGGGCAATTATCTTTCACGTGTCGTGTTTCTTGAACGAGGATTTTCACGCATTCACGGTCCAATTCCATCACAAGTTACGATCCACCAAGTATGATCAAAAGAGGCTAAGTAGACTTGAAATCAACCTTAAAAAGAGTTCCATTCAAGCAGTCAACCTATGGACAGATTTCATTGGGCTAACACTTCATTTTTACAGGTTTATGGATTTTTGGTCGACCAATACCCAGTGGGCTATCGACCTAAAAAGACAGAAATGAAGAAAGAAAAAGTTACAGGAAATCGGTCGACCGCTGGCCCTATATCGGTCGACCTAAAATTTTAGGGATCAAAAACCACTAGTCGTAGCCGAGCGACCCCTAGTGTCGGCCCGCCTGGAAGAGGTAGAGGGGTATTTCCTAATACACGATTTTTAAGCTAGTTCTGTGGGCCCTCGGCCAATGGTAGCGTCCTACTAAGAGGGAATACTAGCTAGAGAGCCTAGCTCAGGTAGGAGTCAGTGTGTGCACATGTGGTCAGAGGATTGGACTGGCACCGACGGGTGTTACTCTGACTAGTTACTTGGTTTGGTACTTTGACGCCTCTCACTTGGACACTCTAGTCATGTGAGTTGCTTGAGACGCAATATAAGCCGTCAGTGGACGCATCTAGTTTCTACCTTCTAGTGGGGTTTTCTTTTCTTCTTCCTGTCACTCGGTTAGCTGAAGTGTATCCTATTGGTAGATTTAGCTCCTGAAGCTAATATTTATATTTAAATTGACATGTAGTTAGCTACTTAAACTGCTTAGATAGGCACAGCTTTCCTATACGTATGATTAATTATGCTAATGCATGTTTATTGTTTTAAATGTATACTCTAATTGCCTAATATTTGCATGATTGCTTGTTTAGTGTGAGGTAGGGATCCACGTGACCCCAACTGAGTCTGATTGTGACTCACCCTTTCTCCTTTCAGGTGAGCAGCCGCAGCCTTCCGCCGGTGGTTCCCATGCATTTTGAGACCGGTCTTAGTCTGCCAGTAATTGTGTGGTCATCCTTTTGTACTTTTGTCTGGGGTATGCCCCGAGTCGTTGTACTTTTGGACTGGTGTTTAGTCATTGGCCTTGTGTATCTGTGACTCTAGACTATTGTATATATTTTTATCACTTCGATATATTTAATTTGCTTCCGCATTATAACTTTAATTGTTGCATTAATTAATTCTGCGCGCGTGCCATTCCAATTCGTTATGCAACCCCTCAACAAAACCCTTCCAACCCTTCAGGGGCCTCACCAGCCTCTTGGGTGGCTTCCCCAGTTCTTGGTATCGGTGTATCGATATTATTGGTATATCGGTATCCGGATCTCCAGGTCATTACAGTTGGTATCAGAGCGGAGTTGAGGAATTGTATAAGGAATTGAAATTGCATAAGCAAGTCTAGAGCAAGTCCATTTGAGTTGTCTATTGCTGACTTAGGATGTTTTCTATATTAATGATGGATTTCTTGTTATTGTGTGAGTTTTCTAGCTTCAATATGCCACCTCGTAGGAGAGGCTGTGGTCGAGGTCGAGGTCCTGCTCCTCATGAAGAAAGTAGTGCCTCATCTCCTCCAGTAATTATTCTGGATCAAGCTCAAGCTGCTCCAGCTCTTGCTATTCCTGTGCAAGAAAATGTGCCTGGTGGTCGTGGTCATGCATTGAAGGAATTCCTGTTGTTCCATCGGCCGGCTTACAAAGGTCAAGCTGACCCAGATGTAGCCAAGGCTTGGCTGGATGCAACTGAGCATGTATTTTGGTCCATGGAATGTGCTGAAGATGAGAAGGTGATGCTTGGAACTTTTTAGCTTCAGGACACAGCACTTACTTGGCGGACTATAGAATGGGAAGTTGCCTTCCGTTCCTGTCTGCTCTGACAAATCACCTGGATAGAATTTGTCGCCACTTTTGAATGTACTTTCAATCCTTTATATCTCCGCATGAACATGATGCATCAATTTATGGAGCTCGTGTAAGGTGGAATGTCAGTGCTGGAATATCACAATCGGTTTATGAAATTGGGTTGTTTTGTGCCCCATGTGCTTACAGACGAGGCCCGCATGACTGAACATTTTTTGTGTGGTTTGAGGCCAGATTTGAGGTAGCATTTAATTGCAACCCGAGTGTCTGTGATGAATGATGCTTATCAGGCAGCAACAGCACTTGAGCTAGATATGGCTAGTTGAGTTTGCTTATAATAACAGTTTTCACTCCAGCATCGGCATGGCTCCTTATAAAGCACTGTATGATCATCCTTGTCGTACTCCCTTGAACTGGTTTGATGCCAGTGACAGACTTTTGACAGGACCTGACATGGTGCAGCAGTGTGCAGATGTGGTTCGTCTGATCAGATAGAGATTGTTGACAGCTCAGAGTCGACAGAAAAGCTATGCAGATCAGCGCAGACGTCCACTTCAATTTGAGCCAGGAGATATGGTGTTTGTTAAAATATCTCTGATGAAAGGTGTTTCCAGGTTTGGGAAGCGTGGAAAGCTTAGTCCGCGGTACATCGGTCTGTTTCCTATTGTGGAACGTGTGGGCTAGGTGGCTTATCGGCTTCAGTTACCAGTGGCGATGCAAGCTATTCATGATATGTTCCACGTCTCTCAATTGAGGAAATATATGTCTAACCCATCTCACATTCTCGACGATTCCGTTTGGCCAGAAGTGACAGCTGATTTATCTACACTAGAGTTTCCTATTAGAATTGAAGACCGTCGTGAGCAACAACTGAGAAATAAGGTTATCTCTCTAGTAAAGGTTGTCTGGCAGCGTCACTTGGGTAATGAAGCTACTTGGGAACGCGAGGATGAGATGCGTCAGCTTTCTCCTTTCTTATTCCCGTGAGGTATATTTGCTCTTTCAGTTTCCTCCTTATTCTTCCTTTTAAATTTCAAGGTTGAAATTTTTATTAGGAGGGAGGGACTGTAAGGCCCGTATCTATAGTGGTTCGGATTTGGATTTGACCCCGCAGAGGGGGTTGATTGAGGCCGCTGGGATATCTCTATTTTTAACCCCATTTTTTTTAATATGGATAGTGTCATCCATAGCGTGTTGCTATCAGGGGACATAGTCTGGAGCTGGGAAATGCAGATGACTGGATAGTGCTCCCCCCTTAGTAAAGGCTCTCATAAATTATCAAGCTATGGTACTGGGGGCCACTCTATTGTGGCATAATGCGCTAAGGTCATAATTGGCGAGTCGGGGATCGCAGGAGAAATGGAGATTATGATTGTGATCGTAATGGGTAAACTGGGGCTAACCGGCAACTAGGGATTCTAGATTGAAGGGGTATAGAATGTAGGAATGCAAAGTGACAGAAATCTGGGGTGAGCCGAGACTAGGACTTGCTAGGATGGTGACTGGGACATCGCATGGACACTGGATCCTATCGACCCACTGTGGCCGGGAGGAGGCTAGTGGTAGGATGAGCTGAGTAGGGTGATATGGAGCTTTATTGGGAAGGGTAGGGCTAACGCCCTGGGAATGTGGAACGATCGAAGGCCAATGACTGGATAGGCCTGTGATCTACTGATGAGTGGGTGGAAGGTCACCCCAACTGGTGGGCAGAGATGTATTTTCTCGTTATCAACTCTACCGCCCTTTTGGATTTTCGCCAGAGTCGACCCCCTTTAACTTTTTTCGACGCGCCCTTGCAGGTTTTCACATCGAGGGGCTTCCCAATTTACCTGAGGTGCCCATATAGGTTTTCACCTTAGCTAGTTTTTTTTTGGCCTTTTTGCCCCCAGTCGCCTCCTTGCAATGGGGACGACTGGGTCCGCCGGGATATCTCTATTTTTAACCCCATCGTTGTTGTTATTTTTTTTATTCTTTCCTTTTTTTTACTTATCTGAGAGCCTGATGGCTAGGTTGTTGCTAGTGCAGCTATTGTTACAAGGACGAAGGTGAGAGGTTGACCCCCGAGAGTGCCTGACTGTGGCTCTGGGAGGGCTTGGCTGGCCCTGTTGCTTGGCTGGGAATGGGAGACTGGGGGCACTAGCTAGTTAGGCCTCCCGCGAAAGAAGACCTATTCCACTGGTTGTAGCTGGGGTGTGCACCTTAGTCTAGATGGCACACAAACTCATGATCTAGTACATAGTACAGCTTCATATGTTTGCCACTGAGAGGTGGGAAGGGCTTGTGACCCTTGTGGTCGATGACCGTATATGCCCCACCCTCGTAGACATTGTGGATAATGTATGGACCTCGCCAATTCAGCTATAGTTTTCCACTGGAGCGCCCCACCGAGACTTATTTTTCCTTGATCATGATGAGGTCGCCTTGCTTGAAGGCTCGTTGCTTGACGAGCTTGTCGTAGGCTCACGCCATGCGGGCCTGGTATACTTATAGGTGCTTGTAGGCTTCGAGCTGTTTGCCTTCTAGTTCGGTGAGCTCTTCTAGCCTTCTCTAGTATTCGTCTTCATCAGGGCCGGCTAAGCCGGTGTGTACTTCCATGCAATAAGAGACTAGCTGGATTTCGATGGGGATGACAGTTTCTGCTCTGTAGACAAGGGAGAATGGCAAACATCCCATGGGGGTTTTGTAGATCATGCGGTAGGCCCATAGCACCTCAAGGGCCTTCTCACCCCAGTCACGTTTCCGATGGCTAACTATTTTAGCCAGGAGTTTGCAGAGGGTCTTGTTGAAGGCTTCAGTCAGACCGTTAGCCTGGGGGTTGTAGACCGAAGAGGTCCTCCATTCGATGTGGAACTTGGCCACCAATTGATATACGGCCGTGTTCTTGAAGGGTGGTCCGTTGTCGGAGATTATACGGCTGGGAGTACCAAACCGATAGATGATGTTGTGCCGGACAAACCTGGCTACCACCTCACCGGTGACCTTGCGTAGGGGAAGGGTCTCCGCCCAGTGAGAGAAGTAGTCAATGGTGGCCAAAATGTACTTATGGCCCTTGGAAGAAGGCAGGAAAGGCCCTGCGATGTCCATGCCCCACTCAATGAATGGCCAGGTGGGGGCCGTGGGACGCAGTGGGTTAGGAGGTCTTCTGGGTGCTGGGCCAAAGGCTTGGCATTGATGGCATGTATGAGCAAACTGGACACAATCCGCATACATGGTAGGCCAATAGAAGCCTTTGAGCTTCATGTTGTGCTTCATTCGATCTCCGGCCTGGTGGGCACCGCACAATCCAGAATAGACTTCGTGCATGATAGCTCGAGCCTCGGCTGAGGAGATGCATCTTAGGAGAATCGACTTGTCCTTCTTGTGGACAAGTCGGTTCAGAGAGTCTCAATCACCTCATATGACGTTGCTCAGCGGAGTAGCTGGACCCTTTGAGCTCGGTCAGGAGCGAGCCACCCTTTCTTGAATTTGATGATGGACTCACGTCAATCTTCATCTTCTGGAGGAGTGTTCTGGTCAAGGTCATGGACCTCATAGACGGTGAGACCGGTGTTGCCTTCAAGTGAACCCGACATCAGTCTTCTATGTTTGACTGTGATGTCAACTTCGCCCTCCAGCGGAAGCTTAATGGCCGTAGCTAATTTGTCCAGGGCATCTACCTGGTCATTACTATTCTTGGGAACATGGTCTATTTCGAAGAAATAGAACTTCTGGGTTAATCTGGTGACAGCGGCGTGGTATGGAGCCAACTCTAACTTTCACACATCGTAGACACCGAGGACCTATCAAACTATTAGCTGAGAGTCCCCATAGGCTTTGAGGCATTTGATGCACATGTCGAGAGCCATCTAAAGTCCAATGATTAGAGCTTCATACTCAGCTTCATTGTTGGTTAGAGCTTTCATGATGGCGCAAGAGTTGTACAAAACTCAGCCCTGAGGTGTCAGGAAGATAATGCCGTCACCTGCCATGACATCTGAGCTTTGATTGCTCCGGGTAGTCCCTCGAGAAGCATCGTCGAAGTACAGCTCCCAGCAAGGTAGATTGGCTGTGAGGGCGTCTTGTTGCCAGTAATGCAAGACATCTTCATTCTGTTTGACCAGTTTTTTGTGGTTGAAGAGCAAGAGACTCCTCGTCCGGGAGCTTCGTGTTGAGAGGTGAATCATCCGGTACTGGATGAGCTGCTAAAAATTCAGTCATGCCCTACCCCTTGACTACTTTTCTAGGGACATAGGTGATATCGTACTCCATTAGTAGAAGAGTCGGTTTCCCCAATTGACCTAAGAGAATGGGCTGCCTGAGGAGAAACTTAAGGGGGTCATGCTTAGATATGAGCTCAACCCGATGAGACAGGAGGTAGTGCCGCAACTTCTTGATGGTGAATACCAGTGCCAAGCAGACTTTCTCCATGGGGGAGTAATGGTACTCAGCACCGATCAGCTTGCAGCTGAGGTAGTAGAGTGGCTGCTCCTTGCCTTCCTCATTGATCTGCGCCAACAGAGCACCCAACGAGGCATCCATGGCGACAATGTAGAGTATGAGGGGTTTACCCTTAACTGGTCCCCCCAGGATTGGAGGAGTAAGGAGGTACTCCTTGACTTGCTTGAAAGCCACCTGGCATTTTGAATCTCATATGAATCAGGCGTCTTTCTTCATCAGCTTACTGAAAGGCGCACATCGACCGGAGAGGTTGGAGATGAATCTCTGAATGTAGGTCAACCTGCCCTAGAAGGACCTAAGCTTAGTGAGGTTGCTGGGTGGTGGAAGCTCCCAGATTGCTCTGATCTTGTTAGGGTCTACTTCAATTCCTCGGTACCGAATGATGAAACCAAGGAACTTGTCATTGGATACGCCGAATGCGCATTTCATAGGATTCATCTTGACCCCATATTATCAGAGACGCTCGAAGACCTGGCGTAAATCGCGTAGGTGGTCCTCCCGCCTTTTAGTCTTGACGATGAGGTCATCAACATAGCATTCGACGATGTAGTGTAGCATCTCGTCGAAGATTTTGGTCATGGCCCTCTGGTATGTAGCACTGACGTTCTTCAAACCGAAGGGCATGCACTTGTAGTTGAAGATCCCTTTGGGGGACCTAAAGGGGGTGCGATTCTTGTCTTTGAGGGACATCCGGATCTTGTTATAACCAGATGACCCGTCCATGAGGGACAGGGCTTCATGTCCGATGATCATGTCGACCATTGTTTCTGTGATCGGGACTAGGAAGTCGTCCTTTGGACAGGCTTTATTGAGGTCCTGGAAGTTGACGCAGATGCGGACTTGACCACTTTTCTTTTTGACTAGGACAATGTTGGCTAGCCAAATCGGGTAGATGCACGGCTCGATGAAGTCAAGCTCTACCATTTTGTTTACTTCGGCCGAGACCTGGAGCTCCAGCTCGTGGCGCATGCGTCGCTGGGGCTATTTGACTGGAGTGGTTGAGGGAGAAATGGCCAACTCATGCTCCGCTACGGAGGGGTCTAGCCCTGGCATCTCCTTGTATGTCTAGACGAAGCAGTCTTTGTATTCAAGTAGGAGTTGCTTGTAGTCCTGCCTTTCTACCCCGGTGAGAAGAGCGCTGACAAACGTTGGCTGGGGAGCTTCATCTTCACCTAAATTAATTTCGATGAGTTCGTCAACGATTGCCTAGCCACCATCCTCCAGCTCGAGAGGAGCAGGTTGGAAGTCAATGAAGTCTTCATCATCAGTGTCGGCTTCGTGTACTCTTGGGTCTTCGTAGTCGCTGGTTGAAGGTGAGGGAGCCAGGAGTTGGCTATTGATGAGCCCGAACTGAGACTGTTTCGAGCTGGTAGCGTCCAACTGACAGTTGCCAGCTAGTGCCACCAATGCTTGACTAGAGTCACCTGCTAAAGCTAGCGACCCTTCGTGGTCGTTGTTCTGAGAACCTTCCTTATGGGGGAGATTTACCAAGCTGGGTTCTTCGACTGGCTGGGAGGCACTCAGGGCGTCCTCCATCCTGGCGTCCCTACAGGCGGACAGCGAGGGCTCACCAAGTGCTTGAACTGGGGTACTGGTCGTGGTGGGGAGTGAGATTGAGATGTCCTCTTCCTCATCCTAGGAACTGTCAAATTTGGTGTTGACAATATCTGGGTCGCCAACTGGCTGCATCAGGCCTACGACGTTGACCGCGTAGTAGATGTAGAAATCTAGGTCTTGGTTGTAGCCAAGACCCCTGGTATCTTTATGAGAGAACAGGGGTTACCCTCGGACCTGTGAAGGGGTCCACAATGGGTGGAAGTATCTCCGCCGTGCGGAGCCTTGCCACTGGGGAATATGCTACTTGAGGCACATCTCCCGAATATACAGCGACAGATCATCCAAAACTTGGATGACTTCAGGGGTGTGGTCAGCTCTCCTGGACCAGGCGAAGTCATCTTCCGGCATAGCTTGAGGGACCATGTCTCCCTTGTAGAAAACAATGGGCTTGTCCCTGTTAGCCTTCTTCTTGTTTCTGAGTTGCCGTTTGCAGGTAACGACAAATGTTGTGAGTCGCTCGACCTTGTGTTCCTCTTATACACAAGGGAGATGGATGTAGTCTAGTGGCAGACGTATGCTCTTGTCGATTGCTAGGCTAATGAGATTAGCCTCGAAATCGATTTTGCACCTCTCAGGGCGACCTGTGTGTTGGGAGACCGGAGATCAAGCTAGAGGGGGAGGGGGTGAATAGGTTGATCTATTTGACCAATTTAAAAATGATTCTCATCACCCGATCATCTTCGACATTGAGATCTAGGCTAGCTAATTGTTCTAGTATTCTCCATTCTTGCCTACTCCTCACTGACGAAAGCCATCAACCGCGACATCCCGTCGATGGTAACCGTAGCATCACTCAACAACCACGGTGGCCACTACACCCCCGAGGGCCGGCCATCGCCAATTCCAGCTCCAGCATTTCGGCTATACACCTCAATCGTCAGCTGGCCAGTCCCCGTATCCCAGCTACAATGCCTTCACAGGCCAGCTGACTAGCTCCAGTCTCCAGTTCTAACTTTCGACTACAACGCCTTCACAGGCCAGCCGACCAGCTCCAGTCTGCGGTTCTAGCTTCCGGCTAAAAGCCTTCACAGACTAGCCGGCCAGCTCTAGCCTTCAACTCCAGCTTCTAGCTACAATGCCTTCACAGGCCAACCGACCAGCCCCAGTCTCTCATTCTAGCTTTCGGCTACAACGCCTTTATAGACTAGCCGACCAGTTCCAGTCCCAGTTCTAGTTCCTGTTCCTGTCCAAGAATTTCGGCTACAACGCCTTCGCAGGCTAGCCACCCAGCTTCTAGCCCTAGCATTCTGACTACAACATCTTTACAGGCCAGCCGTCTAGCTCCAGTCCCAGCTTCCAGTCCTAGTATTCTGGCTACAACGCCTCCACAGGCTAGCTGCTCAACTCAAGCCCCAGTTTGTAGCCCCAGTATCCAGGCTACAACGCCTTTGATGACCAACCGGCCAGCTCAGGCCCCAGTCCCCATCACCGGTTGCAATCCCAGTCCCAATAACAACGCCTCTCAATGGCTCTGGTCCCACCCGGCGTGCTAGTTTGTTTACGTGCGCGGAGGAATTCCCTTCCTGTTGTTTCCCTCGTGGCGGGGATGCACACTCGCCTATTATGGAAGGCCAAGATGGGTCGATTTGGCACGTGGGGATTCCGGGGGTATTGAAAGGAGGGTGAAAAGAATGATAGGAATGCACTGGAGGAAGTGGCATATGGTTAATCATTCTGGAAGATTGGGATAGAGTTAGCTAGATGGAATGTGGGTGTGCCAGTCGATTTCTCGACGATCACCTGTGGAACCAAATTTTTAACTGGGGATGGGCCGCCAGGGCATGACATATGAGCACGGAACATTGTGCGTGATGTGGAGAGAAGGAGGTTGATGTGAAACAACCTTGGACCTACACAAGCAAGCACAAGTCACACACCGAATGGGCCGATGTTGACGGTCGACTCACCCGACACTCACCGAAACCTAGGGGTAACTCGGCGATGCCGAGTCGAGGAGGAGAGGGTTGGACCCTTGCTGGTAGAGGGCCAGCAAGGCCAAAGGGATCTCCCATGGGGTATAAATAGTCCAATTCGAAGGGGCTGACCCGGTGCCGAGGGCACGGGTACACACTCTCACACCCACGGCAGTCGCTCAAAGGCGTGGAGCCTTGGGACCGGGCACTCTCTCCCTTATCTGGTAGCGCAATTGAAGAATATTGAATAAACAAGGACAATTAAGAGCAAGGGCAGTGAGCTCACCTGGCCGGTTTGAAGAAACCAACCCCGATTCGGAGACGTGGGCGAGCGGGGAAGCGTGGTCGACCCGCACGCTGCGCCGATGAAGCTTCACCCTGTGAACAACAATTACATGCACTACACCCCACGCAGGAGGGTTGGACTAGGGGTGGGGGAATTAAAATTACATCTAAAACTACCTCCACACAGGGAGGGGCGGTAAGCCGGCCAGGCGGGGAGGGAAAACAAGCTAAACTAGTGCCATATGGGCACTTTCCCGGTTCTACCCATGTCTGGAATGGTAGGATAGGGGGTCACTGTAGACGCCGCCATGCACTCTGCTGAACTCGGAAGTCATCGAAACTAGTGCCAAAATGTCACTGAAGGGCCAGGTACACTTGTGAATTTTTGTGGGCGGTCCCAACATCATCACTGGTCGGGGCAGATTCTGGATCTGAACCTCAGTGCTCTGGCTCGAACTGGACCCAGGATACTGCAGCAAATGGATGTAGTCACCACGGCTGCTCCCGAAGTCCAAACATGGCAGGACCAATACGAGTACGACAGTGATCGAGTCCTCTTCGAGCAGCAACTAGGAAGAACACCAGACGAGGTCGGGTCAGAGAGAGGGAGCTCGTTGAGTGAAGGGGTGTCAGTTCAGGTCCTGAGTGGCCTATTCTGCGCACTTGGGGGAAGAAAATCAGAACGGGAGGCTCCAGACTCCGAACGAGGCTCCGCCTGCTGTGTTGCTTTGAGAACTGGTGGTACCTCAACCCGGTCAAGCGGCGCACCTAGAAGAGTAAGGATGAAGTCGTGGAAGCTTCGGTATTGTAGCTCTATCTTCCAATCAGGGCAACTGTGCACAGTAGGGGAAGAATGGGCCCTCCGGATAGCGGATATGTCGGATGCCAGCAGGACCACAACGGATGCGAATCTGCCTCGACGAGCTTTCTGGTGATATATGGTACATCTTTAGATGATACCGAATGACTCCGGGACAGGATCTGCAACTCGGGCCTCCGCTGCTGCCAGTGAGCTGGGCTGTGCAGGTTGGTGTTGGTGGAGATTGGGTGACAAGGGGCGGAGGTACAACAAAGGAAAATGAGGGGCTAATGGCTGTGGATGATGGAGGGGATGGTTTACCTTCAATACCGATTAAATTTCTCTCTCAATAAGGGCTTCTTGAAATTGAAAAATATAGGGGATAGAAATGAAGATGCTCCCAGTGTGAGAAGAGTTCAGCTTTTACTCCAGACATGTGTTCTTAGTGGTTCTTGGTTTTAATTCAAAGTCTTAAGATTATTTCCCCTCTTCGTCATTAAATGAATTGGAGTCCATCTATATATATCTTTTTTATGGGAGACTGATCTGCAATAATTAAAAATCCTTGAATATAAGCATATCAACTCATCATCTCTGTGTCTTAAGAATACTCCTAGTATGGGTGTCGTCATGGCTATTTTTTCCTTGAAACATATGTTCCACTGTGTAGACGCACTACCTCTTAGCATCAACGCAATGCTCTATTCTTCTTGCAACATGTGTTCCACTGCGTAGACGCACCACCTCTTGGCGTCAACGCAGTGCATCTCTCGTCTCTTCACAACCCGGTTCACCGACTTGAACCAGGTGAGCCGCTCACGAACAAGGGTTTTGAAATGTCTTTAAAAGCCACAACGTAAATGCCACTGGCCCTCGTGCATCTGCTTTCTGAGTCCACCCCTCCTTCTCCAAACTCCTCGCAGCCACTCTAACTCTTGATTCCGGTCATCTCTGTTGTGATGGCTCCTCCGAAGGTTGCGAAGAAGGGAACGAAGTCGTCGGAGCAGTGTCTAAGGGCTCCTATAGCCGCTCAGTCCATCATTGAGCCTCGTACGAAGGCTGTTCATGACATCTCACTGGTCAGCTCTCCAGAAGAGACACCGTCTTCGTCAGCGTCTCGAAAGCACAAAGAGAAGAAGAAATAGAGGCGCCAGCAGAACCCTAGTCCGGCGTCCAAGAAAAGGAAACATTCCACATCTTCCGGTTTAGTAGAGAAGAAGAAGAAACCCAGAAAGGAAAGCTATCAACAAAGGTCTTCTGAACCCTCTCCTATCATTAATATTGAAGAACCTCTCAAAGTTCTTATCCCTCGTTATATATTGGACAATGATGTGGAATTACTTGCGGCGTTTCCTGAATTATGCCCTACATTTGAGTTTCAAGGTTGGTGGAAGTTTGTGACCAGGCATAAAGTTTACTACCCTACGTTAGTTCGAGAGTTTTATCAGAATTTGAAATACGAACCGCAGATTCCTAAAATGTCTTCATCGGTTCGAAATGTTCATTTTGAGATAACAAGTGAGTTGCTTGCTCGGGCTTGGAAAATACCCATGGGTGGGGCTGAGCTACACTCCTTTGATTTAGATGAGCATGAGGCGTTTGCTATATTGACTGGGAAACAAAGTGACTTGTCTGATGTAAAATAGACTTTCTTGTCTAGTCTGCAAGCCAATAGATTCTCTCCATCTATCAGACTTCTTCATCACATTTGCACCTCTATTATTACACCTCAGAGCAGTGGTAGAGAAAGAGTCACTGAGATGCAAAGATTTTTATTGTATTGCATGTTGAAAGAAATCAGAATTTCGTTGGTTGATGTTGTAATTCAGACTATGGGCACCTGTCTGCACCACTCCAGAACACTTCCTTATGCTGCACATCTCACATCCATTTTCAGACGTGTTGGAGTAGACTTTGGCACCGAAAAGAAACATGTCATTCCCAAAGGAAACATGTATTCTATTTCTTACATTCAAAAATTCATGGGATTTAAAATTATTGACGGTAAGCCAGTTCGAGTCCTTCCCAGCCAGCAAAATGCTTCTATAGAAATTAGACATGCATCTCAAACAGATTCTCAACCTCCTCCATCTGTCGGTCTAGAAAATATAGATGCTGGTCAGGATAACAGGTCAGATGCTCCACCACCACCTGAGGTTAGGGAAGAAAGACCAGAGGACAGTTCTGCAAGAATAGATTCCTCAAGGATGGAGATTCCAAAAGTCCCTCCAATCCATGAGCACTTTGAGGAGCACTTTCATGCAACTACATTTGAAACTGGTGAACCAAGTGGTTTTGCACCTGCAGCTGAACCTCTCGTCACAGGAATTCTTGGTCCTAGTCATACCAGATACAGTTCTGGTATACCATTTCTAGCTTCTGGCAAAGTTCCACCTGCAGCAACAGTTGAAGAAATGTTTGCCAACTTGACCATAATGATGCAACGACAGGAAGCACGGATGGACAGGCTGATGGTGTTCACAAATTATCACCTCAACAGTATGCACACTCAGATTATAAAGTTTGAAATTTCCATATTATCTGAGTGGAAGAAGTTTTTGTTGACCAAGCTGAAAACTGACAAGGCTACTCGGAAGGTCTTGAAGAGCATATATTCTCTCATTGACAAAATGGCCACACTGGTGAACGATCTGCATAGTAATCAAGCTTCAGTCTTTCAATCTTTTGCAAAGATTACTAATTTATGCTATGACGTCCGGATAGCTGTTGAAACAATAAAAAGCCCAATCAATGAACTTCCACACAACATCACCACTGTTCTTGACAAGATTGACACAATGACTTCATCCATTACCTCACTTGGAGACAAACTTCAGAATATAAACAGTGTCTCAACTAATCTATCCTCTGGCATTGCAACTTTGCACAGCACATTGGATCATCAGCTACATGAGTTATCTCAGGATATTAGAGCTATGCTGGCCAGGGAGCAAATTCCTTCCCCTCTTGGGACTTCATCCCGAGCTACAGGAATACGGACTCCGCTTCGGCATGGAATGAAGGTCTTCAGATTCAATCCGATGTAAGTAAACACCGACTGCTTGTGGTCGGTGGGGAAAGACGTCCTGTACACGACTCCCCACAGTCGCCTGCGCACTCGCACCTACGAAACTGTTCTTCCCTCCACTTGTCGCTCATCCCTCGAGTCCACGTGCGATGCCCTGGCGGCGCATCCCCAGTTAAATGTTCGGTTCCATGGGTGATTGTCAAGAAATCGACTGGCACGCCCGCATCCCAGCCACGTTTCCCGTTAACCCGGAAAACCTCCCATGTCACTCGGTCTCCCCTTGACTCTCCGTAAAAGGCGAGTGCACAATGCCACCTTGAGGCGGATCTGGTCATGAGAGGGGGTGCCCGAGGCCCATTAACCTCTGACATCCCTCCCGTGGCTGTGTCCTAGCCCTCACTTCGGTCACCGCACACATCAGCCCTGGTGAAACCTTCCCGGGGCAGAACAAAAAGGATGGCACGCTCGGTGGGACGTCTCCCACCTTCCTTCTTTTTGCTGATGCGAAAGTCCATGCCAGCCCTGAAGTCTGGGTGCCCTTTTCCTGTCCTTACAGGAGGGGTAGCAGAAGAGCACCGGTTCGTACTTCCCAGTAGCTTCCAGTTCATCCCCCAGTTGCTAGACCGTGTTCGACGACCACGCCCGGCCGTCGCCTCTTCTCATCCAGGACTCCAGCAACTATGGTGGCCGTCACCTACGGTCCCATCGCCGTCGCCACCTATGCACAGGTGGGCTACTTGGCAGTGCCGACCACTTTCGACAGCTTCACCCTAGTCGTCGGATCACCCTACTTCTTGGGTGTGGTCCCTGTGGCGGCCCCACCGCCACCTCCAGCTCCTGTTTCCTATGGTGCCACTAGGGCACCACACCAGCTGCCAGTCTCGACAGCCAGGCTGGGCAAGCATTAGTCCCCGGGCCCAGTCTCGACCGACTTCCGATGCAAGCCTTGCGTCCCAGGTTTCGGTCTCCAGTCTTGCAGTTCACTCGGGCCTCCAGCCCCGAGCCCCAGCCAAGTCGACTCCCAGTGTGGGTCACCATCCTATGGTGTTCGGCTCCTCAGCACTCTGCTCGGGCCATCAATCCCGAGCTCCCACCAAGTTAGCTCCCCACACGGGCCTCCTAGCCTAGGGGCAGGGCTCCCCAGCACGCTGTTCGGGCCCCCCGACCCAAACCGCAGAAGCGCGACCACCTCGCCTGGGTCCCCAACCCCTGGTACGAGGTGTCCTAGCATCCAGACCGGACGTACAACTCTGGGGTTTCCTATGGATGACGTCTGTTACGAGTGGTCCGCGTCAGGCTTTGAATCTCTCAGCTCTACCTCGGGGGCATTCCTCCCGCAATCTGACAACGTCGATCCCCAGCACGGGTCAGCCTTTGTGGGATGCGGTGACCTCGGCACGGACTGATCGCCCTCTGTCACGCCTTCTGGTCCTGCCAGCTCCCAGTTTAGGCTCAAGGCCTTGGGTCACCGGCATCCCGGTCCCCCCTGCAGTGACATCTTCGGGCGCGGACACGTCGCGGCGAGCATCCGCAACACTACTATCGGCTCAGGCGAAAGCCTACACTCGAGCCACCCAGCCGCCCGCCATCACTACAGACTTCGCGTCTTGGGGGTCTACCCCGGTATTCCCGATGAATGGCCCTGTGCCACTAGCACCCGCAGGCTGAGTTTTCTCAGCCTACCACCTTGGAGCGGAGTCGTCTTTCGCTCCCCAGAAGAAGCACCGTCATAGCCATAAAGGCAAGCGATACCACCAACAACTCCGGCAAGACCATTCTTGTCGGAGACTTACGAATTCACCTAGATAGGGGTGAACCCATTAATCCTCCGGAACGGATTGGCCCTACGGTCCCCATCACCAACCGCTTTAGCCTCCTGCGTCGAACGTGGGAAGACAAGGCAGAACTTAAGCGGGTGGATGCTTTGGCAATGGCCCGAAAGCACCAGCACCAGTTTGGCACTCAAGCTCCCAAGTCCCGTCGGAGGAACAAGGACGAGGGAGACCAGTAGTCAGACTTGAGAAGGATCTGGGTCACCCCGGAGGAAGCTCAAGCTGTCCGGAAAGCACCCCTCAGCAACCCCTTTCGGGCACCAAGGCATCGCCCCAAGCAAGGTGCGACTGACCCCGCAGCCGTGTCATCTAGCGGTGCCCAACCCTTCATCACCTCTCGCACAGATAGGTGAAAATAGAGACGGGCTCATTCTGGGCCCCACCGACATCTAGCCCCAAGCTCTCCTCAGGCAGACACCACGATGGAGACTCCTCTGCAACGTACCTCGATCTTTGATAGGCTGCAGACACCTGTCCGCCCCAAGAGGCACTCCAAGAAAAGGAGGACGGTCTGGCTCCTCAACGACACAGTCAGGGTGTTTGCGTGTTATACCACCGGACACCAACCTGAGATTCAGACCGACGATTTTAACATACCTATATCTCACCTCAGGAGGCCTCGTCACCCGCCTCCGCCGCTGGCTCCAGTCGGCCACATCGGCACTTCTGTCGGACCTCAAGCATCCACATGAGTGGAAGAAGTTCCCGTTGAGGAGCAAGCTGCCCCTGTCAATGCAGAGCCGGTCAGCAATGAAGTAGCAAAGGAGATAAGACTCGTCCAACGCAAGCTCGCCCATGGCCATAATGTAGTAGGCCAGATGCTCGTGCGGAGACCCATGTCTGTTGAATTTTTGTAGCTTCGTCGATTTGGCATACTCCGGAGGAAGCTTCTTGAGCTGGTGGTGTAGTGGATAGGGGACACTATAGAGATCTACAGTCACGACCCCTTCTCCAAACTGGGCGAGCTTGGTCTCAACGATCTGCTCGATCATCTGGCGCTGTGCCATAAGATCTTCTGGCACCGGCGTGTTGGATAGCTGTGGTTGAGTCTCAGCCAAAGGCGTGTCGAACCCAATGATTGTAGGGGTTCGGGCAACTGTCGCGGAGGTGTTAGCACCATTTTGCCCACCTGGCGGAGCTGGCGCTTCTATCGAGGGCCCAGCGGATGGCTGAGGATGAAGGTCACGCTCATGAAGCAAGTCTTGCAGGAGGGCCTTCAGGTGCTGGTTCTCCTTCATGAGAGTCTCAAGACTCACCCCTTAGACTTCATCGGCCGGAGGGTCATTGTTTACCGGCTCCGCATTGACAGGGGCGGCTTGCTCCTCAATGAGAACTTCTTCCGCTCGTGTGGATGCCTGAGGTCCGGCAGAAGTGCCGATGTGGCCGATTAGAGCCAGCGGTGGAGGCGGGCGACGAGGCCTCCTGAGGTGAGATATAGGTAGGTTCAGATCATCGGTCTAAATCTCAGGTTGGTGTCCGGCGGTATAGCACGCGAACACCCTGACTGCGTCGTTGAGGAGCCGGACTGTCCTCCTTTTCTGGGAGCGCCTCTTGGGGCAGACAGGTGTCCCCAACCTATCAAAGACCAAGATACGTTGTGGAGGAGTCTCCATCATGGCGCCTGCCTGAGGAGAGCTTGGGGCTGGATACCGGTGGGGCCCAGAATGAGCCTGTCTCTTTTTCTGCCTATCTGTGCGAGAGGCGATGAAGGGTTGGGCGCCGCCAGATGACGCGGCTGCGGGGTCAGTCGCACCTTGCTTGACGCGACGCCTTAGTGCCCGAAAGGGGTTGCTGAGGCGTGCTTCTTGGACAGCTTGAGCTTCCTCCAGGCTGACCTAGATCCTTTTCAAATTCGACTGCTGGTCTCCCTCGTCGTTGTTCCTCCGACAGGACTTGGGAGCTTGAGTGCCAAACTGGCGCTGGTGCTTTTGGGCCATTGTCGAAGCGTCCACCCACTTAAGTTCCACCTTGTCTTCCCGTGTTCGACGCAGGAGGCTAAAGCAGTCGGTGATAGGGACCGTAGGGACGATCCATTTCGGAGGAATAATGGGTTCGCCTCCATCCAGGCGAATCCTTAAGTCTCTGACAAGAATGGTCTTGCCGGAGTTGCTGGTAGTAGCAACGGGTCGCTTGCCTTTACGGCAATGATGGTGCTTCTTTTGGGGAGCGGAAGATGACTCTACTCCAAGGTGGTTGGTCGAGAAAATCCAGCCTGTGATTGCTGGTGGCACAGGGCCATTCATCGGGAATACCGGGGTAGGCCCCCAAGACACGAAGTCGGTAGTGAAGGCCGGTGGCTGGGTGGCTCGAGTGTACGCTTTCGCCCAAGCTGACAGTAGTGTTGTGGACGCTCACCGTGACGTGTCTGGGCCTGAAGTTGTCACTGGAGGGGGTACCGGGATGTCGGTGACCCAAGGCCTTGAGCCTGAACTGGGAGCTGACAGGACCAGAAGGCGCAACAGAGGGCACTCAGTCTGTACCGAGGTCACCGCGTCCCACAAAGGCAGACCCGTGCTGGGGATCGGCATTGTCAGATTGCGGGAGGAATGCCCCCGAGGTAGAGTCGAGTGATCCGGGACCTGATGCGGACCACTCGTAACGGACGTCATCCGCGGGAAACCCCAGAGTTGTACGTCTGATTTGGATGCTAGGACGCCTTGTGCCAGGGGTTGGGGACCCAGGCGAGGGGGTCGCGCTTCTGCGGTTCGGGTCGGGAGGCCCGAACGGGGTGCTGGGGATCCCTACCCCCGGGCTAGGAGGCCCGTGTGGGGAGCTGGCTCGGTGGGAGCTCGGGATTGACAGCCCGAGCAGAGTGCTGAGGAGTCGAACACCATAGGGTGGAGACCCACACTAGAAGTCAGCTTGGCTGGGGCTCGGAGCTGGAGGCCCGAGCGAACCGCAGGACTCGAGACCAGAACTTGGGATGCAAGGCTTGCGTCGAAAGCCGGTCAAGACTGGCCCCGGGGACTAATGCTTGCCCGGGCTGGGACTGGTCGGGGACCCCTACGGGCACCGGTGGCGGGAGAGCCAAGCCTGACGCTCTGCCTAGTTGTTGGGACTGGCAACTGGCGTGGCGCATTGGCGGTGCCAGAGGAGATAGGAGCTGGAGGTGGCGGTGGAGCCACCACGGGGACCACACCCAAGAAGTAGGCTGATCTGACAACAGGAGGAAAGCTACCGAAAGTGATCGACACTGCCAAGTAACCCACCTATGCATGGGTGGCGACGACGATGGGACCGTAGGTGACGGCCGCCATAGTTACTGGAGTCCTGGACAAGTTGAGGCGACGACCAAGAGCGGTCGTCAAACACGATCTGGCAACTAGGAGATGAACTGGAAGCTACTGGGAAGTGCGAACAGGTGCTCTTCTGCTACCCCTCCTGCAAGGACAGGAAAAGGGCAATAAAACCCCCATAAATATGATAAATATAAAGACTCAAGGGGGAGTCTCCTGACTGTCTCCGAGCCATAGGGACGCCGTCGTAGCTCGTGTGGTACTCCGTGTGTGGTACCGGTGGCTCCCTGAACCGGGCCGCTCATGTGCTCGGGTGTCCGCACCATCCTCCATTGCTCTTAATGCCTTTCTTTTTTTCTTTTCTTAATTTTTGTACAATTTTATACGAATTGTCTCTTCCTCCTGTCATTACTCAGTCCAAATCTCTTTGTGGTGTCCATGGTTCACTTACCTTAATTAAAGTGTTCTATTAATTATTGCTCTGTTTGTTTATTGCTCCCTTTGGTCTTTTAACGCATTGTTGTTAATTCTGACAAAAATTCGGCAGCATCTCCCCTTGACCCGGATGTAAGGGGGGTATAGAGAACACGCCCACATGGAGTGGCGGAACCCAACAAGTGGAGGTGGGCATCTGGGGACGGCAACACCTTTAACGAAACATCGGAAAACCCGAAGAAATCGACGGAGGGATGTTGAGAGAGAGATAACTCTCGGGTTGGCCATGGATAGCTGGGGTAAAGGGCAGGAGGAGGCGTACCGGCCAAGGGGCTCGAGAGTGTGCCGGGGAAGGGTGACCAGGGACATACTGGCTAAGAGGACCAAAGAGTTGAGGGTGTGCCGCTGGGGGGAGGGCTAGGGTGTATCGCTGAGGGTAAGGCTGGGTGTGCCGCTGGGACGAGGGTTAAGGGTGTACCGCTGAGGGTGAGGTTGGGGCGTACCGCTGAAGAGATAAGGCTGGGGCGTACTGCCAAACGGGTGGCTAGGCGCGCCGCTGAGGAGCAAGGCTGGGGTGTACCGATGGAAGGGTTGTCCAAGGGTGCACCAGCCAAGGGCTAGAGGAGCCAAACTGAGGGCCAGCACGTAGTGCAGTGTTTTCGATCGACCGGAGAAGGCTCAGGCTATAGAAGGGGAAAAATCACCGAGGAAGGGTGAGGGTAACCATCGAATGCGTAGGAGAAACCAAACGAATGGGGACGGTGGTGCAAACCTCAAGAGGGAAATTTCCACTCATTAAGAACGAGGGCCATGCTCGGCCATGCACATCTCGAAACACCGAGGTGGAAGATACAAACGATGGAAAGGGGAGAAAGAAGAACAACAAGACAGGAAAGGAGGAGATTAGGGGCTGAGCCGGGATGACCACTCCCTGCTCCCCCAAGCATCCCTCCTCACTACGGAACCCCTCTCTTTCTTACTCTCTCTTTTCCCTCAGGCGGTGATGATGGAGAGACGGCCGGGGAGAATAGTAGGCCCTCCTTTCTTCTTCTTCTTCCTCTTCTACCTCCTGCTGCCCGGTGGTGGCTCTTCTTTCTTCCTCTTTGCTCTTCTTTTCTCTTGTGTGTTTTTTTCTCTTTGTCTGTCTGTGTCTTTTTGTTCGCCGGTGAAGGGAGGCTTTTATACCCAGTGGCACGGGACCCTTCGAACACGGGGCGACGAAGGCGGAAAAGTGATGCATTTATGGAGATTTGACTTCCCTTTGTCCTCATTGACAGAGGGATAGGCAGCGTGGCTTCTTCCTGGGGTGACACCTCAGCATGCTCACTGCCCGCCAAGGATCCGTAGGGCGTGGGCGTGAGATTTTCCCTACCGGACGGGTCGTGGGGAAGGCGTGCCGCTGGAGAATCGGCTCCTGCCGCTGAGGGGCAGTTGGGGTGTGCCATTGAACAGCACTAGAAGCGTGTCACTGGAGCGCTTGACAGGGTGCGTCGTTGAAGGGTTTTCGAGGGCGTGCCGTTGGACAGCACTAGAAGTGTGCCGCCGAAGGAGCCTTAATAGCGTGCCGTTGAAGGGCAATTGATGTGTGCCGTTGAAGGGCGGTTGATGTGTGTGCCGTTGAAGGCACAGGGTGTGCGTGCCGTTGAAGGCACAGGGTGTGCCGGCGAGGGTGTGCTAGGAGCATGTCGGTGAAGCCAGTGCTAGGCGTGCCGCTGAAGGGGCAACGAGGGTGTGCCGCTGAACATGCAACAAATGTGTGATTAAGGTGAATTTTGGGCCCGTTTTGGGCCCGATTGACGATCCACTTGGTTCTCTTCGGGGGGCCACGAGTAGTGAGTTTCCTGAGAGTTGGTTTCTCTTCGCTGCCGTGACTCCGAGAATGACTTCACGACAGTGTGTTGCTTGTTCGGAGGGTCCGGACGGGACACGCTCCCCATGATCTCTTCGGTTGAAAATGTCGTTGCCGTTGGACTGGTAGGGACATATGAACATGTGATTTTACACGTCCACAACTCCCCACCCATGAATTAAGTCGAAGAGTGTAGAAGAATTAAGATTAGGGTAAGAGTCCTACACCGATAAGAGTTCTTACCTGAGAAATACAGGTCCCCTCTTGTTGTGTCTTGCGGAATCAAAGGGGAGATCATGGCTATGTATTCCCAGGGACCCTCTACAAAGAAAATCATCGGATGTTACCTCACCCCAGACCACAATTTGGTGAAGAGCGATCTTATATCTAAAAATTCCTCATTTTGTCTCGATTTCAGCTCTTACTTTTTACTGACTTAAGCATCGGAGAATTTTTCTTGAAATTCTTATCCCAGACTCCCTAATCATTAATCTTCCTTGCAAGCCTATTCCAGAATAACTTTGTCGCGATATTCATTGGGAGCCCGAGGACTTTCATCTAACCCAAATGCTTCTTCATTTGGCAGCTCCCCTCGCACCCCTTCCCGAGTGGGTGCAGGCCTAGAAAATCCCTGAGCCGACGAAGGCATATACGAGGAGGAGGCTGAAATCTGGGAAGTCACCGTCGCCTAGTCCGCGCAAGGAAGAGGCGGTTGATTCTGAAGCGAGAGCCTCCTCTCCGACAAGGGAGGAGCCTACCCCGACCCAGTCTTCCTCGGGCGAGAAGGTAGGCTAAGACTACTCTTCCAACGAGACAACTTTTGGCGAGGATTTTGTAAGTGTGAGCCTATTCACATGGGCCCCCCCCTTTGCGGCCAGCCTCCGGTCCTTTGTCTCTTATCATTTGGTTAACTTGCAGGAGCAAATCTAGCCAGAGACCGTGGAGGCGCCCGCCCTAGACATACTAATAGAGCGATCCAGGGGAGGCGATGCCGGCTTGGGGAAACTAGTAGCCTTGTTCGAGGTCTTGCGGCAAGAAGCAGCCGTGGAGACCGCAACGCCGACGGGTGAGGCTCTGGAGGAGGGAGAAATAGCACCGAAAAGCAGCATAGTTTCGGTGACTGAGGTAAACGCGGGGCCTCCGGGACCTCTCATACATCTCCTCAAGATTTGGGGTAGATTGCCTCGATCGACGGAAGGCTAACCCCATTCTTTGTGTTTCAGGAGGGAGCAAGGCCCCCAGAGGCGCGCGCCGCTAGAGCCCACAAGGCTGTCGCAAAGCGGAGGGAACTAGCGAGCCCCGCGAGGGTAGATGAACCGCAGCTGCTCTCGGAGTTGGAGGTGGAGCGCCTGGTGTCGTTCCTGCAGTCGGGGAATGGGCTGAAGTTTATGGTTCCTCTTCCGCCTCCCCGACCGCTCATGATGCCCGAGGAGGGCCAACTTCTGGGGAAGACACTCACAAGCCTGATGATTTCTGGGGAGGAGGGAGCAGAAGCGGAAGGAGCGGCAGGTCTTTCAGCAGTGGTGTCTGATTTAGCTCCGCTCCATGCCCTTCCTTCAACCGAGAGCAGGATGGAGCAGCCCCTTGTGATGACGGAGCCAGGTGGTTCGGTCGCAGCTCTGCCGACTCCTCTGGCGATGGCCGGCCGGGAGTCGTCTGTCGAGGTCGGGCACTCGAGCGACCTAGCCTCCACTCTTCCATCCTCCTCAGGCACGGTGGATGCGGATCTATGGGTGGCCGTGGACAGCTTGGTCGAGTTCGACCCTCCAGCCGTGCCCTCCATCGGCCATGTCACCTCGGACGCGTCGGTCCGATAGATGCTGCTGGCCTTGCGGTCAATGATCTTTGCTAATCCGTCCCTTACATATCGGGGGGTGCACACCGTAGTGGTGCAGCTGACCGGGGCGCTGCAGATGCTGGGCTACCCTCTAGAGGAATGGTCGCGGCGAGTCCTGTTGCTATTGAAATACATCAACCGCCGTAAATTCCTTGAGGCTCGGGCTCCTAATGAATTCACCGCCATTAGTGCCCGGGAGGACGAGTACCTGCGTGCCCTGGACGTGCGGAAAGGTAATGAAGAGCAGCACAAAAGGGCCTTGGACAAAAAGTTGATTGAAGCCGAGGCCGAGCTGATTGAAGCCGAGGCTACCGTGATCAGAGAGACCGAGGAGCTTGCTGTCGCCAGAGTCGAGACGGCGTCTGTGACGTCTGAGCTGATGCGTCTCGAGGAACAGAGGAGCCAGCTGCGAGACATGGCAGAATTCTCCTGCGTCGGGATCCTCCCTCTCGAGGACATCTTCCGAGAGATAGATTGAGCATCCTCCCCTCCCTTTTTGTTGACATATTCTATTGACATGTAAAGCAGGGGTATGCCCCAAAGCACATGTAGCCTTCCCTTTTCTGAAATAGAATATCATTCGCGCACATACTTTTACATGCTGGCCCACGACTCTTTGCTTCTTTATTCTTTTCTTCCTTCTTTTTCTCTTACTCCTTGACGAGATGCGAGCTTGTGCCGATGGTTTGGTCTGGGAACGCTTCGGTCGGGCTCTCAGGGGCGCATAGGACAGTGCTTGCCTCCCCAGGGGAGAGACGAGGGGATCACTCCATCACGCGAGCCTCGTGGCCCCACTGAGCGGTTCCATACGGAAGATTGGCCTGGATGAAAGGTATTCATCACCCGAAGGGGCAGAGGGAAGACTTTGTTGACTCAAATAACCTGGATGGAAGATTCAAGTCAGAGGGGTGTATTCATCACCCGAGGGGATGGGGAGAAGGGCTTATTAGTTCAAATGACCTGGACGGGAGGTCCAAGTCAAAGGGGTGTATTCGTCATGCGAGGGGACGGACAGAAGAGTTTATTGGTTCAAATGACCCGGACGGGAGATCTAAGTCATGAGGAGGTATTCGTCACCCGAAGGGATGGAGAGAAGAGTTTATTGGTTCAAATGACCCGGACGGGAGATCCAAGTCATGAGGAGGTATTCATCACCCGAAGGGACGGAGAGAAGAGTTTATTGGTTCAAATGACCCACACGGGAGATCCGAGTCATGAGGAGGTATTCGTCACTTCGACCCGAGGGACGGGGGTCTGGGCAAGATGTTCATTCGTCGATGTCGCCGGGGTGGCAGAACTGACATGATTTGTTCATCTCTTAAGGTATTCATCGGCATTGGGTCCGGCAAGTTCCTTGACTTTATCATTTGATACTGAGAAATCGAGGTAGATCCCAGTAAGATCAAAGCTATCCAGGAGCTACCATCACCCAATAACCTCACCGAACTCAAGTCGCTCCAAGGTAGACTAACCTACATTTGGAGATTCATCTGCAACCTTTCAGGTCGATGTGTGCCTTTCAGCAAACTGATGAAGAAAGATGCCCCCTTCATATGAGATCCGGAATGCCAGGCAGCTTTCGAGCAGATCAAGGAGTACCTACTCACTCCTCCAGTCCTAGGGGTGCCTGTCAAGGGTAAACCCCTCCTACTCTACATTGTCGCCATGGATGCCTCGCTGGGAGCTCTGTTGGCGCAAGTCAATGAAGAGGGTAAAGAGAAGGCACTCTACTACCTCAGCCAAAAATTAATCGGTGTCAAGTACCACTACTTCCCCATGGAGAAAGTATGCCTGGCATTGGTGTTCGCCATCAAGAAACTACGGCACTACCTCCTATCTCATCAGGTTGAGCTTATATCTAAGCACGACCCCTTGAAGTTCCTTCTCAGACAACCAGTTCTCTCAGGGCGACTAGGGAAATGGACTCTCCTACTCATGGAGTACGACATCACCTACGTCCCTAGAAAGGCAATCAAGGGGCAGGGCATGGTTGAATTCTTGGTAGCCTATCCAGTACTAGAAGATTCTCCCTTCAACGCGGAGCTTCCAGATGAGGAGTCTCGTGCTCTTCAACAGTAACAACTGGCTAAACAGAGCGGAGATGTCTTGCATTACTGGCAACAAGATGCACTCACGACCAGCCTACCTTGCTGGGAGTTATACTTCGATGGCGCTTCTTGAGGTACTACCCAGAGCAACCTCAGCTCAGGCATTACGACAGGTGCTAGAATTATCTTCCTGACTCCTTAGGGCGGAGTTTTGTACAACTCCTACGCCCTCATGAAGGTTTTGACCAGTAATGAAGCCAAATATGAAGCCATGATCATTGGAGTCCAGATGGCTCTCAACATGGGCGTCAAATGCCTCAAAGCCTATGGAGATTCTTAGCTGATAGTTCGACAGGTCCTTGGCATCTACAACGTGCGAAAATCAGAACTGGTCCCGTACCACGCTGCCATCACCCGGCTCACCCAAAAGTTCTATTTCTTCGAAATAGACCACGTTCCCAGAAGCAGTAACACCCAGGCAGACGCCCGAGCAAAGTTGGACGTGGCCATCAAGCTACCGCCTGAGGGTGAAGTCGACATCACAGTCAAATACAGAAGGTTGATGCCTAGCTCACTCGAAGGCAACTCCGGCCTCACAGTTTACGAGGTCCAAGGCTTTGACCAGGACACTCCCCTAGAAGTAGAAGATTGGCATCAGCCCATCATCAAATTCAAAAGGGGATTGCTCCCCCCTGACCAGGCTCAAAGGGTCCGACTACTCCGCCAGGCAACATCATATGAGTTGATTGGTGACTCTCTGTACCGGCTCATCCACGAGAAGGACAAGTCCATTCTCTTGAGATGCATTTCCCCAGCTAAGGCTCAAGCCATTAGGCGTGAGGTTCATTCTGGGCTGTGCGGTGCGCATCAGGTCAGAGATAGAATGAAGCACAACATCAAGCTTAAAGGCTTCTATTGGCCTACCATGTACGCAGACTGCGTCCAGTACGCTCGCACATGCCATCAATGCCAAGCCTTCGGCCCAGTACCCAGAAGGCCTCCTAACTCGTTGCATCCTATAGCCCCTACCTGGTCATTCGTCAAGTGGGGTATGGACATCGTGGGGCCATTCTCACCATCTTCTAAAGGCCACAAGTACATTCTGGCCACCACCGACTACTTCTCTCATTGGGCGGAAGCCCTTCATCTACGAGAAGTCACCGGTGAGGTGGTTGCCAGATTTGTCCAACATAACATCATCTACCGATTCGGAACTCCCAGTCACATAGTCTCTGACAACAAAACGCCATTCAAGAACAAGGCCGTATTCTAGTTGGCAGCCAAGTTCCACATCGACTGGAGAACTTCTTCGGTCTACAATCCACAGGCCAATGGTTTGGCCGAGGCCTTCAACAAAACCCTCTACAAACTCCTGGCTAAGATTGTTAGCCACTGGAAATGTGACTGGGGCGAAAAGGTCTCCGAGTCATTATGGGCCTACCAGATGGTCTACAAAACCCCCACGGGATGTTCACCGTTCTCCCTCATCTACGAAGCGGAAGTCGTCATCCCCATCAAAATCCAGTTAGCATCCTACTGCGTGGCGGTACACACCGGCTTGGCCGGCCCTAATGAAAGTGAATACCAGAGAAGGCTAGAAGAGCTTGCTGATTCGAAAGGCAAGTGGCTCGAAGCCTACAAACACCTGCAGATGTATCAGGCCTGCATGGCGCGAGCATACGACAAGCTCCTCAAGTAACGAGCCTTCAAGCAAGGCGACCTCGTCATGATCAAGGAAAGGGAAGTCATGACAGGACATTCCAGTGGCAAGCTTCAGCCAAATTGGCGAGGCCTGTACATCATCTGCGACGCCTATTGTCACACCCCGAATCGATAGCAGTGGAAAGCAGTGCTCGGAACGCACAGTGAAACAGTCATGATAACAAGAGCAAAATAAATAACCACAAATAAACACATGGAGGCCATACTAATTTGACAAAAATCCCCCCTTGCCAGATAGTGCACTCCCGTGCCCAGACTTAGCCCGATGCGTTAGCACCTTCCCTCTAGCCCGACACACCCTTAATCACCCCAGCCCAGCACACCCTTGGCCTGGGCCTTGACCGGTACACTTCCCAGCTATCTTGGCCGGCACACCCCCCCTTAACTATCTTGGCCGATACAACCCCAGCTGACCCTGACTGGCACACCTCCCCTGGCCCATGCCTTGTCCGGTACACACCTGCCTCCCATCGCCGGCACACCTTCAACTAGCCTTGGCTGGCACACTTGTTTTTCTACACCTCGGCCGGCACACTTTCTGGCCTACGTTGCCCGGTGCACCTTCTGTGCCTTGGCCGATACGCCTCCCAGTCTGCCTTGGCCGGCACACCCTTGGCCTGTCTTTACCCAGCACACCTAGGACCCTTCCAGTCGGTGCATCCTTAGCCCGTTTTAGCCCAGTGTCTCTCGTTCATTGTCTTCTCCAGATTTTTCGAAGCTTTATTAAAGGTGTCATTGCCTCGACACGCACCTCAAGTTGGTGGGTCATGTCACTCCTTGTGGGCGTATTCTCCTTACACCTCTCTTAGCATCCGGGTCAAGGGGAGATGCTGTCGAATTTCTACCAGAAATAACAACACATTAAAAGATAAAAAGAAGCAACAAACAAATGAAAATAAGTAATAATAAAATACCCTAACCAAGTCGAGAGAGCCATGCAAGACTTGAAGAACTGGACTGAGCACTACCGGGGTGAACTCCTGAGCATGACCATGGACTTAATCACATGACAGAGAATTAAAATTTGCCATTTAAGGCCGTCCATCTTAATTTCATGAACAAGGGACCTCCCCTCAAACCTTGCCCCGCCTGCATAGACGTCGCCATAGCTACATTAACCCAAAAAAAACTTTAATGGCATACTTCAACCTCTGTTTGCCCAGTACACACTTCATACCCCTAACTTTCAAACCCGGTACACTCCCCCAAGCCCTTCCACCTGGCACACCCCTAGCTCTCACTCCCAGTGCACTCTTGACTTGTCCAATCTGGTACACTGTCCAAGCTCCCACTGGTACACTTCCTCTAGCCCCTCCACCCGGCACACCTGTGACTTAAACCCTCGGTACACACCCTCGGCCCACCCTCGACCGGCACACCCAAGCGTGCCCTTCACCCGGTGCACTTGCATGCTCCTCCAGTGGTACACCCTCCAAACTCAATCCTAGTCAGATTAGTACGAAACTTCACCCAACTAGCACTGACCCCTCACTCAAACTAGCATAGACCTTTGCTCATACCTGTACAGACCCTGGTAGCCCATCCTTTGAATGTGTACTGACCTTGCATAGCATGCACAGACCTCAGGCCAAGACCTGCACAGACCCTGCCCAGCCTTCATTCTGAGCGTGCACTGACCTTATCCCTATGTGCACCGACCTTGCCTTAGCCCAACTGAGACCTGCACCGACCTCGGTTTAGCCCAGCTGCAACCTGCACCGACTTTGGGGTAGTCGTGCACCGACCTTCCCTTAGGCCAGCTGAGACTTGTACCAACCTTCCCTTAGCCCAGGCAGAACCTACACCGACCTTGCCTAGCCTAGGCAGAACATGCACCGACCGTCCCTTAGCCCAAGCGAAATGTGCACCGACCTTCCCTTAGGCTAGGCGAAATGTGCACCGACCTTGTCTAGCCTTAGGGCAAACCTGCACCGACCTTGCCCCAAACCTGCACAGACCTTGCCCAGTTGCACTGTAGCGACACGGGATCCAGATATCGGGAATGACCCGATACCATTCGAATCTTGGCCCGCCTCCCACGAGCTGGAGGGTTCGGAAGGGCTAAAAGGATAGGTGTGGTGTACATAGAAATGGGAAATAAAATAGGACAATAGATATAATAACAGAAATAAACAACTAACTACAGCAGAGTCCAGTCCAATAGAAAGTATAGTCTAAAGTAGTAAAATGTACCACATGTCGAGTGAACACTCGGCCCGGTGAACTGGCAACTAAGAACCTCCACGCAACGCCCTCGAACCTCGAGGAAGAATCGTCACACCTAAAAATCAGGGGTGAGCCTTCTATCACTGGCTCAGTAGGGGTCCCGCAGAACCCCAACCGAAAATAAGACGGCACGGACAGCAGCAACTACAACAAGAACAACAGTAACAGCAGGAATAGTAAACTCGGTGGCCGGTAAAATCTCGACTCTACAGCTACTCCTACTGTACCGGAACGGAACCCAACACCTCGATCCCACGGTCGGGGAACAACTAGACACGAACCACCAGACTACGACTGCCCTAGTCACGCTACCAGAGAAACGACACGTCGTCACCATCGTGGGGGCCTATCCTCACAGACAAGGGTCCACACCGAAACTGTAATGCCCCGGATTTTTTTTCCAGATTTTTATCAGATATTTATGTGTATTTTTCTCTGATGTGCCTTTGGAACGCTGTGCAGGGTGAACCGGTGCGTTCTCCGACTCCGGAACAGTACTGCTACGTTATGCGTCTTTTGAGGATCGCAGAGGTGATTTTTTCATATTTTTTTAAATTTCTTAAATTTCTAGATTTTTCTATATATAACCCCCTTAACCCACTCTCTCTCCCCATTCTCTCTTTCTCACTCTCTCACCTCTCTTTCAGTGGGCCACTGAAAGGCCAAGAAAGGGGTGTGCCGGCGAAGGCTGGCTGAGTGCTGGGAGGGTGTGCTGGTGAAGGTGGGCTGGGCATACTGGGGAGAGCCTGGGGACTAGTGTGCCGGCGAAGGACGTTGGGAGTGTACCGGAGAGGGCTGGGGGTTAGGTGTGCTAGGGAAGGGATGGGCGAAGTGCACCGGGACGGGCGCTAGCGAGTGTGCCGGCGAAGGAGTGGAGAGTGTGTCGGAGAGGGATGGGAGTTGGGCGTGCTGGCAAGGTTTGTTGGGGGTGTACCGAGGAAGGCTGGGGGTTAGGTGTGCTGGCGAAGACACTGAAAGAGTGCACCGGCGAGGACAGGTAGGGTGTACTGGCGAAGGACCAAGGACAGGTGTGTCGGGGAAGATCTTCAAGGCCTATGTCGGCGAAGGGCTAAAGGGGGTGCACCGGTGAAGGTCTGGAGGGTGTATCGGTGAAGGACGAACCCCGTGCAGGTTTCGACTGGGCTGGCTGAAGTCCATGCATATTCATAGGGTCAAGTCCGTGCGGGTTTTGGATGCAGAGTGCATGCGAAGTCCACGCAAGTTTTGGACAAAGGAACAAAGTCCATACAAGTTTTTTAAGTAAGTCCGTGCATGTGCGGGGCTGAAGGACGAAGTCCATGCAGGCTTGGGGAAAGTTCGTGCATATGCACAGGGTTAAGGGACGAAGTCCATGCAAGTTTTTAGGCAAGTCCGTGCGTATGCACGGCGTTGAAGGATGAAGTCCATGTAGGGTTGGACAAAATCCATGCAGGCTGTTCATGCAACTAAGGCGAAGTTCATACATGATGCATGCAGTTTAAGGGTGAAGTCCATGCATGCTTAGACAAGTCCATGGAACTGGGAATGAAGTCCATGCAAGTTTGGACTAAGTCCGTGCATATGCACGGGGTTGAAGAAGAAAGTCCGTGCATATGCGCGGGGTTGAAGAACAAAGTCTGTGCATGTGCACGGGGTTAAAGAATGAAGTCCGTGCATATGCACGGGGTTGAAGAACAAAGTCTGTGTAGGTTGTGCATGGGGTTGAAGAACAAAGTCCAAGCACGTTGTGCACGGAGTTGAAGAACAAAGTACGTGCACATGCATGGGGTTGAAGAACAAAGTCCATGCACATGCACGGGGTTGAAGAACAAAGTCCATGCACGTTGTGCACAGGGTTGAAGAACAAAGTCCGTGCATATATTCAGGTTGCGGGATGAAGTTCGTGCATATCCACGGATGCAGGTTTTAGGGCGAAGGGGCAGAGTCCAGGCAAGTCCGTGCATATGCACGGGGTTAAGGGACAAAGTCCGTGCAGGTTTTGGGCAAGGTTCATGCATACCTGGTGTCAAGTCCGTGCATGTGCATGAAGTTAGGACAAAGGTCCACACAGGTTCTGAATAAAGTCCATGCAGATGTATGCGGCCAAGGACAAAGTCTGTGAAAGTTTAGACCGAGTCCATGCAGGTTTTTGGACAAAGTCCGTGCATGTTCTGGATGAAGTCCATGCAGTTTTTGGACAAAGTCCGTGCATATTCTGGACGAAGTCCATGCATGTTTTGTGCGTGTGGAGCAAAGTCCGTGCAACATGTATGGGGAATGAGGTTCGAGCAGGGTCCATGCATCTGGGGTCCAAAGTCCATGCATGTATGCAAGGGGGACAAGGTCCGTGCAGGTCCATGCATGTGAGGGCTAACGTCAGTGCTTGTATATGCAAGGGGGGAACATAGTCTATGCAGGGTCCGTGCACATGGGGCTAGGGGTTATGCAAGGTCCGTGCAGGGCTTGTGCAAGGCTTGTGCATGCGAAGGGGTGAAGTCCGTGCATAGTCCGTGCACGTGCAGACAAGGTCCGTGCAGCTACAGGCCAAGTTGGTGGACATGCGAGCAGGGTCCGTGCAAGTGTACAAGCAGGTCCGAGCATGCCCAGACAAGTCCGTGCAGATGTACAGGGCTCGTGCGAAGGGTGAGGGCCAAGTCAGTGCATAGGCAGGCAAGGCCCGTGCACGTGGGGCCAAGGGTTGAAGGAAGGTCAGTGTATATGGGGGTGAAGTCGGTGCACATGCGGGCAAAGTCCATGCAGCTGCTCAGGGTTCATGCAGAGATGAAGGCAAAGTCAGTGTAGGGTCCGTGCACAAGGGGCCAAGGGTTGGAGGAAGGTCAGTGTATATGGGGGTGAAGTCGGTGCACATGCGGGCAAAGTCCATGTCGTTGCTCAGGGTTCGTGCAAAGATGAAGGCAAAGTCAGTGCAGGGTCCGTACACAAGGAGATGTGGTCGGTGTATATGTATGCAGGGGGGACAAGGTCTATGCAAGGTCCGTGCACATAGGGCCAGGGGTTGAAGGAAGATCAGTGCAGGGTCCGTATAGACAGGGCCAGGACTTGTGCAAAGTTTGTACAGGGCTTGTATATGCAAAATGATGAAGTCTGTGCATGATCTGCACGGGGTTGAAGTTGCACGGGGTTGAAACTGAAAGGGGATAGGTGCACCGGGGAAGGCCATGGGCGTGTCATTGAAGGATTGGAAGGGTGTGCTGGCGAAGAAGGTGTACCGGCGAAGGAGATGCACTGGCGAAGGGTGAACTGGAAGTAGTGCTGACGAAGGGGAGGGCAGCCTAGAGCAGTGAAGGGCTTAGCCTACAAAGGTGCACTAAGGAGATTTGTGTGTGTTTGCTAGGCTTACGCCTAGGGCATGTCGCATGATCATCCCTCCTACGACGCCTAGCCCAAACACTAAGGAGATTTGTGTGTATTTGCTAGGCTTACGTCGAGGGCATGCCGCATGGTCATCCCTCATACGGTATCTAGCCCAAACACTAACCTCCTAAAAGGTGGCCCCCTATTTTGATGAATATATGTCATCTCGATAATCGTGTGTGAACCTAGCCTGGGTCTCATTTCGATATTCGTGCACGACCCTGATGCCGCTTAGTGAAAGCACTCTGCCCGAGCTCCGTCTCAATAGTCATGCACCCCCAAACGTTACTCGATAGGGACACTCTGCTCGACTCTACCTCGACATTCGCGCATGACCCAGATGCCGCTTCATGAAAGCACCATGCCCAGTCCCTACCTCAATGATCGTGCACCATCAAACGTTGCTCGATCGAGGCACCCTGCCCGATCTATGCCTCGACATTCGTACATGACGTAGACGTGGCTTGATGAGGGCACCCTGTCTAGGCTCTCCTTCAACAATCGCGCACCATCAGACATGGCTCAATCGAGGTGCCTAGCCTAGTTCCCCGCCTCGATGATCATGTGCCACTTTGGGGTCACCTCGATAAGTGTGCCCTCAGTGCTGCTACCTGGATAATGGGCATACTTCATAAGTCCCGGTGCAAGATGAAGCACTAGGCCCCTGCCTCTATCAACGGGCCCCAAGCACGACCATCAACGTCCAGCGGCGCCCATCTACCCAGCCACAATGGGGCCCGCCGCACCCAACCACTCAACAACTCAGTCACAATGGTGCCCCTGGCACCGGACTGCAAGCCACTCCAGTCACATCGGGGCCCCTGGCACCCGATCACTCAACAACTCAGTCACAACCGTGCCCCCGACACCCGACTGCTAGCTACTCCAGTCACATCGGGGCCCGCGACACCCGACTGCCAACAACTCAGTCACAACGATGCCCCCGACACTCGATTGCCAGCTACTCCAATCACATCAGGATCCGTGACACCCGATCACTCAACAACTCCAGTCCCACCGAGGCCCATGGCACTCGGTAATTTCGAGCTCAACAGCTTTTGGTCGCTCCAGTCATGGTGATACTCACGCCGTCCAACCGCTCCAGTCTCCACAGCACCCGGTCGCTCCAGTGACAAGTGGTGCCTACGTCATTTGATCGCCTCGGCCTTCGTGACGCCCTACTGCTCCAGCACAACGGTGCCTACGGCACCCCTACTACCCCGACCTCGACACTGTTGCATGACAGGACAACATTATGACACCCTTTAGGTGGCACCCTGCTGAGTCACAGGTCCTCTAACGGACGCTATGTATGGATACGAAACTACCAACACAATGACGCAATGACCCGGGGACCGTCACAAATGACGGAATTATCCTGCGGCTTGCAAGCACTTGTAATCGGGCTCTCACGCCCCCATATAAATGCCATTCACGGCATATAAGTCATGTAATCCAATCAGGGAGCGGGTCCTCCTCCTCACAGGAACTAGTCGCTCTGCCCCCAGTTGTCCCTGTTGTGTTGCTGTTGCCCTGTCGTTGTTGCACGGACGAAGCCCTCCCGACGTCGCAGCTCCCAGAGTCCCTGACTCTTTCTTCGGCAGTAGAAACAAAGGTGTTCGGGCTCCGCCCGATGTAAAATAAACACCGATCACTTGCGATCAGTGGGGAAGACATCTAGTACACGACTTCCCACAGTCGCCTGTGCACTCGTACCTGTGAAACCTCCTTCCCTCCACGTGACATAGACGTGCTCACGTGTCGTGCCCTGGCAGCACATCCCCAGTTAAACATTTGGTTCCACAGGTGATCATCGAGAAATTGGCTGGCATACCCGCATTCCATCCAGCCATCCCTGTCCCAATCTTCCAGAATGATCAACCATACGCCACTCCCTCCAATGTGTTCCTATCGTTCTTTCCACCCTCCTTTCAATACCCATGGAATCCCCGCATGCCAAGTCGACCTATCTCGTCCTTCTGTAAAAGGCGAGTGTACATCGCCGTCGCGAGGAAAAGAACCATAAAGGAAAATTCCCCGCGGTTGCAAACAAAGATGGCACGTCCAGTGGGACGTCTCCTACCTTTCTTCTTTCTACCAAAGAAGAGTCACACCCGCCAAGTGTGCACCGCAATGCCCTCTCCTTTTCTTATTAGATAGGAAGAGGAGGGCCCCCGGTCCAGGATGCAACATGCAACCGGTCGTCATCAATCGACCAACCTACAATAGCAATGACAAACCGGTGGTGATAGTGACCTACAGTCTGATCGACATCGCCATCTACGCCAGGCACGTGCGGTTGGCAATGCCAATCGTGTTAGGCAATGCTGCCTCGACCTTCGGCTCGCCCTAATCCTAGGGCACCATTGTCGTAGCCAACGAGCAGCTGTGGATGCACTTTTTGATCGACATGTTATCATCATTTCGTTTGTTTTTTTTTAATTATTGAGACGGGTTTATTTAGTTTATTAAGTGCGTGGGCGTGCCAGTCACTGAAGTGACGATTTATTCGGGCTCCGAGGAACCCATGGTGCGCTCGATCTGACTTCGTCAGGTGATTGTGTAGTTCGGGTCGGGACCAAATCCCGTGGGCAGGTGATATCTCAAGTGCGCGCCCAGGTTGAGTCCACTCAGCCAGGTGTGCAGCATCACCTTATCCCTCAATCGATTGGGCAGTTACAGTAGATTTATCTACCGAGCGTCCCCGGAGTTCCTTCCATTATTCCCGCTGCCGATGGTGCTTCTTCCTCTAAGTCTAAGGGTAAAAGGTTCAAGGAATTCAAGAATAAGAGGCGTGAGAAGCGGCGTGCCCAACAGTCTTCTGCAGGTGCTATTCCATCTTCAGTCCCGTCTTCTCAGCAGCGCCAGGGACCTGCTGCCCGTCAGTCGGGATCGTGTGGGAGGTGTGGTGGTAGCCACCCTGGCAGCCCATGTTCTTTGCCGGTGGTTTGTTTTCGCTGTGATTAGCCAGGCCATATTGTTCGACACTGCCCGTTCAAGCCGAGACCGATGCAGTTCTCTCCATTCGCCTAGCCACAGCAGCCCCAATTCCAACCTGTGTCACCACAACCTCAGCAGGACTCACCAGCGTCTCAGCTTCCTTGTGCTGAGTAGTGACGTCCTATCTTTTGGGAGGGTGCGTTTCTATTTTTCAATTAGTTAATTTGTGTTTTAATTATTCCTATTGCTTCAGTTTTATGTGATTCAGTTATCTGTTAATTATTCATTATGATGGTGCTGTTTGTGTGATTGTGTTCTTCTCATCTCCTGTCCTTGTCATTTCTCCCGTTCTACTTTCTCCCTCGTTTCTCTTTTCCCTTTGTTTTCCTCGACGCGGGGCGCGCGACCGTGCTGAGTTGACCGAGGTAGAGACACAATGGAATGGGCTAGAATGTGATGAAATAATGGATGAGGTGGACGTTGGCAGGATTCGTGGGTGGATCCTAGGCTAACATGGCTTGATTATTTTATTACCTGTGATTTTTGTAGAAGTCTGTTCCTCTGCATGGGCCCAGTGGCTTGTCACCTGCAGTATCGACAGCCCTGTGAAGTAGTCCACGTTGTGCTTTGTGCCTTCCGGTGGAGTAGTTGATTCTACTCTTTCCTTGTTGTATCCGATTGTTCGAATTCGTAGATTGTTCGGTGTTATTGCTCGATGGCTGTCTTTTATGCTGTTTGCGTTGTTTAATAATTCCTTAGTGTTATTCCTGTTGGCATTTTCCTTCTGGTCGGGATTTACTGGTATTAAATTCTTTTGTCAATTGCTCAGGTCGTTGTTAACCATTTGAGTTGTGACGATGGCCGTACATATTGTTATGATATTTTGGTCGTCCCAGCTTAAGTCTGGTCAGCTCCTGACGTGTTTCGCTTCTGTTGAAGTTGAAGTGCTCGATTGGACCAATATGGCTGAGAAGCTATTCGAGTGAACTAAGCTCTTCCCTTTTTGGTGAGTTTCTTTTGTTAAGCTCGATACTTCCCATGTCGTTTGGTGGATCTCATGGTGAGATTGGCCTTGGAATTGCCGTTTCAGTATCGCCTTATCCTGTGTCCGCTCCAGTGTGGACAATTTAATTTGAGCCTGATCATTCCCTTGTTTTACAGTCGCGTGGCCTTGGACCTAATCTCCATGTCAAGAGCTGTTATGTACCGTATTTTTGTCGTGCCGTGTCCAACGGTCGATGTGATGTGAGGCTCATTTGTCATTTACAGGACGTAAAGGTAGGCCGAGATTCATGTTTTTCCTTTGTCCTTGTGCTGAAGCTGGTGCTCTTCTCTGTTGCACTTAGGCTTTTTCTGTTCGATTATTCGCTAGATCAGTGCTCGAGGTGTGTTACATTACGATTTTCTGGGATTGCGATGACGCCTAGTATGTATTGAGATGCGAAGGCCGAGGTTCTTTCTGATGCCTTCATGCTTTATTGAGTGCGTAGCGAAAGCGTGTGGGCTGATGACCCACATACCGAGGAATCTTTTCATGTAATTCTCACTGATTGAGAGAATTACTTCTTCTCGATGTGACTCCGTCTTAGCTGCACATGCCTAGATGTTGTCGTGACCGTGCCATCGTCGATCATCTCTTTGGTTTTAATGTTGGCATTTGTGAGTGTTGGGAGAATTATCGACTTCCCTGCTGATAAAGTACCCTCTACTATGTATTCATTCTCGTGGGTGTTGTGCTCTCGAGGAGTGATCGTAATCCTTGAGATACGTTCCCTGAGATTGTGGTGTCTCTTGTTGTTTTACGATCGATCTCAATTGTTGTGAGTCTTTCCTTGGTGAACGGCCCGATGCATGACTCGCTCCCTATAGTCGTGTGTTCAGCTACCGCGTGCCTTGATATGACCCTGCTTGCAGTGTGTTCCGTGGTTCTGTGTGCTATACGGAGTCGAAATCCTGCAGGTGTTGCTGTCATTGACTGTTATTTTTGTAAGTGCTGCTTTCGTATGATTCTGCGTTTCTGTGCTAGACCATCATCTTGTCAATAGCTTGCTGTGCTCCTTTTTCCCGGTGGAGTAGCTCGTGACTCGATCAGATGTAATGTCTGAGTGAGGACTGACTTAATGATGTATATGGTCCAATGTTGTTGAGTTTGCTGTTATTCTTTCGTGTAATCGACATTGGCATCCTGTGTGCCTGGTGTTCCCTGTCTCCTTTGGCACTAGAGCCGATGATGTTGTCAGGCTGTCAGCTGAGAGGACTATGTTTCCTTGTGTAAGCTGATGTTGGTTGTGCCTGTCGAATTTTTTTTGGGCAAACAAACAAAGTTCAAGCAAGATTTCAAGCAAGTCCGTGCAGGTCATGCACGGGGTTAAGGGACGAAGTCCATGCAGGTTTTAGGCAAGGTCCATGCGTATGTGCGAGCAAAGCCCATGCATGTTTTAGGTGAAGTCCATGCAGATGGGACAAAGTCCATGCATGTTTGGACAAAGTCCATGCAAGTTTTGGGGTTGAGAAACAAGGTCCATGCACATTATGCACGGGGTTGAAGAATGAAGTCTGTGCATGTTATGCACGGGGTTGAAGAACAAAGTCCATACATGTTCTGCACGGGGTTGAAGAATAAAGTCCGTGCATGTTATGCACGGGGTTGAAGAACAAAGTCCGTGCATGTTCTTCATGGGGCTGAAGAACAAAGTCCGTGCATGTTATGCACGGGGTTGAAGAACAAAGTCTGTGCATGTTCTACATGGGGTTGAAGAACAAAGTCCGTGCATGTTCTGCACGGGTTGAAGAATAAAGTCCATGCATGTTATGCACGGGGTTGAAGAACAAGGTCCATGCATGTTCTGTATAGGTTGAAGAACAAAGTCTGTGCATGTTTGATGAAGTCCATGCAGATCTGGGCCGAGTCCATGCAGATGCAGGTTAAGTCCATGCAGATCCGGGCTGAGTCCATGCAGATGCAGGTTAAGTCCATTCACATGAGGGCCAAGTCCATGCAGATGCAGGTAAGGGATGAATGGGGTCCGTGCAGGACCGGGCAAGTCTGTGCAGGGCGTTCAAGTTGTGGGATGAAGTCCGTGCATATGCACAGATGCAGGTTTTGGGTGAAGGGGCTAAGTCCATACATGCTAGGGGCAAGGTCAGTGCAGGGTCCGTGTAGGACTTATGCAAGGTCAGTGGACGTACGAGCAGGGTCCGTGCAAGGGACGAAGACCAAGTGGTGCATGGGCAGGCAAGGTCCGTGCACATGGGGCTAGGGGCTGAAGGAAGGTTAGTGCACATGGGGAGGGGGTAAGGTCGACGCACACGTTGGCCAGGTCGGTGCATGTGCTGGCCAAGTCAGTGCACCTATGGAATATGCCGAGGATAAGGTCAGTGTACATGTTGGCAAAGTCAGTGCACATGCAGCGAAAGTCAGTGTAGTCAAGGAATATGCAGAGGGTAAGGTCAGTGCAAGGTCAGTGCACATGCAGGCCGAGTCAGTGTACATGGGATGAAATCAGTGCACGTGCAGACTAAGGTCAGTGCACATGCAAACTGAGGTCAATGCACAGGGACTTAGGTCAGTGCACATGTAGACTAAGGTCAGTGCATATGAGGTAAGGTTAGTGCAGGTCCAAGTGTATGGGGGCCAATGTCAGTGCAGGGTCCGTGCACATAGGGCCAGGGGCTATGCAAAGTTCGTGTAGGGCTTGTACAAGGCTTGTGCGTGCGGAGGGGTGAAGTCTGTGCATGGTCCATGCACGTGCAGATGGGGTCCGTGTAGCTATAGGCCAAGTCAGTGCAGGGTCTGTGCACGTGGGCAGAGCTTATGTGTGCAAAACGATGAAGTTCGTGCATGGTCTACACGGGGTTAAGGTTGCACGGGGTTGAAGTGCACCGGGGAAGGCCATGGGCGTGCCGTTGGAGGATTGGAAGGGTATGCTGGCGAATAGGGTATACCGGCAAGGGAGGTGTACCGGCGAAGGGTGAACTGGCAGGTGTGCCGGTGAAGGACTTAGCAACAACAAAAGGGAGGGGTGCACCGCTCAAGGAGCGTGCCGGTGAAGGGCAAGAGAGAGTGTACTGGCGAAGGGGTCCAATGGCATGCTATGGAAGAGTTTAGGAGTGTGCCGACAAAGGGGGTTTTGAATGTGCCGGTGAAGGCCTGGGGAGGTGTACCGGTGAAGATTTAAAGGCAAAGGGGTGGATCGAAGGGTGTACCGGTGAAGGGGAAAGTGGTCTGCACCGGTGAAGAGCCCACTCTTCCTTCACCCTCTTAAGGCCTTTCTTCTTTTATCCTTCTCTTCCCCCTTTTCTTAATTGATTTTCTGTGTGATTCATGATGGGTCCCTTCTCCTCGTCTCTTAACCATTCTCTGTTCATTCCTTTCTCCAGTACGGATACTCAAACCACTCAATCATCGTTCAGTCCGGTCCTCTTCATGTTGCCTCTGGTTCTCTTCACCTTGATTAAGGTATTTTACTGTTGATTATTTCATGTGTTTGTTGCTCCCTTTAGTCTTTTAAAATATTATCATTTCTGATAAAAATTCGGCAGCATCTTCCCTTGACCCCAGGCGTAAGGGAGATACAGGGAACACGCCCACATGGAGTGGCGGAACCCAACAAGTGGAGGTGGGCGTCCGAAGATGGCAACACCTTTAACAAAACATCAGAAAACCCGAGGAAACCGTCAGAGGGAAGGCCTCTCTTAGGCTTGTCAAGGGCGTATCGGCCAAAGACTGTGCCGGTGAAGAGGTGTAGGGGTCAGTGCACTGGCCAGGGAGGCTGTGCCGGGCTGGGGGCATATCGGTCAAGGAATGGCTGGTGTGTGTGTCGGTGAAGGCATCTGAGGGTGGTTCAAGGCCAGTGTGAGGGAGAGGGCTGTGAGGGCTGGGGGGTTTGGTTTAACTGGCCAGGGGGCTTTAGCTGGAGGAAGAAAGGCCAGGGGCTGGGAGTTTAATGGAGGGCGCCCAATCTACCCCATCTCCTTATCCTCCGTCTGCTAATTCTATTCTTCAAATGATGGCCCAGTTGGATTCGGCCCAACTTCAGGCTGTTTATCAGGCTATGCAGGGGTCCAATACCCCACCTCCTACGATTATGCAAGACCTGTCTAATCCCTCCATTGCTCAGCCTAGGGTTGATGAGCCCGCCATTCAGCCCAATCCAACTGATCTCACTCCGGTCCAACCTAGGGCCATCACCTTCTCTAACCTGGAAACAGGCCAATCCTCTGGTTCGGCCCAACAATCTTCTGATAAGGAAAAGTCCATTTTCCATTCTTCTATACAAGCAGATCATTCTATGTCCGGCCCATCAATGCCACAAGTCCTTGTGGGGCCAGCCGACTTCATACGCCCTCAGCAAGTGGTAGCCCAGGTTTATTCTAGTTTGGGCCATCTATCGACCCAATATCCATCTTATGAGCTCCCTCCTCCTCTGGCTCCTTATCCTTCTACCCCTTCCTATGGGCCTCCCCTCCTCCAACTGCGTATCCTTCCGCTCCTCAGTTTCAACCCTCTTCTTTCAATGCTCCTACCCCATCCAGGGAGCAGGAACTCCTTGACAAATGGGCCGCCATGCAACAACAACTCGACTTTCTTCAAAAGCGGGTTGGCCCACAATCCTTGGCAGATGTTCCTGTTCCAAGCTTTCAGAATATCCGATTTTCCCCACACTCCGAGCTCCCTAATTACCAAAAATATGACGGGAACGACAATCCCTTTATCCATGTAAGGGACTTCTTATATGAATTGGCCCAATTTCAGTATGATGATCGCCTTATGGCATATTTGTTCCGCCGATCGTTAGATGGGGTTGCACTAGAATGGTTCTATTCTTTGCCATTAGAAGATGCAGAGAGCTTCAAGGTAGTGAAAGATAAGTTTATTCAGCAGTTTCAAGATCGAGTCAGCCCAGAATACTCCTTTACAGATTTGGTGGCCGAGAAGATGAAACCCGATGAGGAGTTTGCTACATACGGAGATAGATGGACACAGATGACCACTAGGGTGCCAGGCCATATCCTAGCGGAAGAGAAGGTCAAGTTACTTATTTCTAATGCTACTCCGACCTTCCGTAACATCCTGGCCATAAATGATATAGCCAATATGCACCAACTGTATAGCCGAGCGCGATTTATCCAAACCCAGTTCAAGGACTCTCCCATCCATTCACTTTTTGAGGCCCAAAAGCCAAAGTACAATAGGAAACCTCAAGGGCCCGTTACCGAAGGAGTCCAGATAAATGAGCAAGTCCAAGCCGTTACCTTCCGTTCTGCCACCCTAAACAACTAAATCCGCTTCCCCCAGCACCCTCGCAATAACAAACCCACTCTACAAAACCCCCCGCCAGCCTACTCCATTCCACAAAACCCTCCGCTCACCTTTGCCGCTCCATAAAACACCTTTGCTACACCACCACAACCTCCGCAACCTCCACAATACCACAACGTCCCTCCCCCTAACTGCCACAATAACAAGCACCCGACTCCAAAGAGAGCCCAATACGCTCCTCTACTAGAAACTCTTGCCGACATCTTTTAGGCTCTCATGTCAGTCAGTGCTATACAGCTTCCTCTAGAACGGCCCATATAGAACCTGATCGTTGATCAGACAAAGTATTGTATGTTCCACAGGCAGCCGGGGCATACAATTGAAGGATGTTTTCAATTTCGAGATTTGGTGTATGACCTCCATGAAGGGCACCGTATTGATTGGGCAAAGATGCACAAGGCTATTGTTGAAATTAAAGAGAAAAGAAGGCAAGCGTCGAGGCAGCAAGTGCAGCAGCAACAAGCACCACCACCACAGTAGCAGCCGCAACAGCAACAGCAGTCGGTTCAAGACTTGGGGATCCATCAGAACCCAATGCCGAACCACCCTCCTACTCCGCAGCCTCAGCTGCCGGCACCGACTCAGGTCAATGTAGTTCAACCCCCGACTCCCGACGCCAGGTGGTCTTTTGACCATGATGGTTCTACTCCACAAATCATGGCCCTCCACCATAGCTACCCTTCACCTTCCCCCGCTTCCACTATCCTTACACCCGTACACCAAACCTCTCCTCTGCCTGCTACACCATTTGTCCTCCCATTTACTATCCCCTTTACTCCCACACCAGCATCCATCTCCGCGCCTCCATCTTGCCCATTGCTCATCACTCCCGCTACCATCACCATACCTCCCACCAATCTTCCGCCTATGCCTCTGCTAGCCTTTACACCTCTATCAACCCCTATGACTATTAACACCACGCCGGCCACCAATCCTTCACCTATCACCCCTTCCAACCTTATCATCTCTCCCATACTTCCTCCCACACCTCTCATCTCCCCCACCGGGCCCATTATATCGTCATCAGATGTCGTGCCGGCATAAAATCTTACCCTACGGAGTAGGCGTTTGTTCCAAAGGAACTATGCTTCTACTTCTAATCCCTAGTCTTCCCAGCCAGTTGCTGATCAACAAGAAGAGACTGAGCCATTGTGGGGTACTCAATATGACTTGCTACATCATCTAGACAGAGTGCCCGCCAAGATATCTGTGCTAGAACTTATTAAGAGATCTACCCTTCACCAAGATGCATTAAGGAATTTTCTTCAAAAGGTAGGAGCTCTTCGATCACCTGCATTTCAAACCACATCACTTCGGTTATTCATTAATGTTGAATGACAAAGAAGAAGTTTTTAGTACTCATAATACTTGTTGGCTTCACAGGTATCCAATGGAGAATTTTAATTTGCTATCTAGAAATGGCCCCAACGTAAATAGTCGGGGAAATGCCGCCTGCCTTAGTGGCTGCCGCACCTGTGTGTGCTCAAAAAATCAAACCTGTAATATGAAATACATCAAGCTATTTTACAAGACAGTAGAATTAATGAGTGACATATTATTACACAACAAAATGAAGTAAAACTTACAGCAAGTGCGGCAGAGCAACCAAATATAAATGTATGGGCCTGGGATGCATCCCCAGCTCTTCTCTTAGCACGGTCAATTATACCTGACCTTCATTTCTGGACCGCTGACACTAATTGCTCAAACTTGTGCATCGTTACCTGTTGCACGGTGACTGTGCAATTGTAATATGAAACTCTCTCAATATAATGTCATCTAAGCATGATAGCATCTATTGTGGACAAGAATGCGTCGACCGTGGGTAAAGAAAAGTGGACAAGAGGAGTACAATCCATAGTTGAACAATATCGGTCACATCCTACTCTTCATCAGACAGAGCAATTTACTGGATGAGAGAGCACACTTTCTTCCGGTCAAATGTTGCTGCAAACCTAAATCAATGTTGTAACTTGGACATCTATTTTATGGAGCTATAATGTTCAACCGACTGACTGGAGTAAGGTAATCCTAATATCAAGGCCACATCTTCCACACTGAATGTGACCTCCTTACTACCCAATATGGGTGCAAATTATCTCCTCCAATATTGTCATGGTGAAGGTGATGAGAAAAGCATTGTCAACATATGGACCAAAGGGTGTGGTCCTCATCAATGACTTGTGACATTCCCAAAATGCCATCTGATCCCTATCCTTCATGTAAATGTCCATAGAACACCAGGCCGAGATGACATTTGTGTTCACTAGATTCAAAAAAATGCGTAAACAAGATATTCAGTTAATTGACTGATCAAGAAATACAAAAAATATTAAGATTAAGACAAGGGTGACAAATGTATAGACAAAGGAGTTTAGGTGTGGCAAATAGGTGCTTAAGGGTGACAAATGTATGAAATTTGGTGACAGGTAGGTCTTTAAGAGTGACAAATAGGTAGATAAGCGTGACAAATAAGTAGGTTAATAAGGGGGGCAAATAGGTATGTAAGGGAGATAAGGAACCCCCCTACCTTTAACTTATCATCCTGAAGTGGAGCCCTTAGAAACCCTAGGTTCCTCAGACGTTTCTTCTTTGGCCATAGGAATCGTAGCTTCCTGATTTGTAGGTGGGACATCCAGTTTACGGTGGACGAAGTGTTGCACGACTGTCTCCTTCAGCTCCATGACAACTGAGGATGACCGCACAGTAAATGACGGATAGCTCACAAATTACTTGTAGGGGAGATGTGTGGAGTGGCGATAGGCAGATCTAGAGGGGAGGGTTGAATAGATCAGCCCCCTTCTATGTGGAAATAAAACTTAGATAGAAACTAAGAGCAGGAATGCTAGACAAATGGCCAGCTGATGGGCTGAACACATGGGTAACACGTTGAAGCGGTCCTACTCAAGCATCTAGTGATAATACACAAAGGATAGCAAACCACAAGCAAGCAGGATTTTAAGGTGGTTCAGTCTCTGTCTAGAGACCTACGTCCACCCCTCACTCAACCGAGTGAGGCTTCACTAGTGCAAACGCACTACAGCTGATTCACATCTTCCAACGGAGAGAAAGCCACTCTCCAAACCACTGCCAAACAGCTTGAGGGTACATAGCCCAACACCACAAACCAATGGTCTCACTGTCCGTCTTCCTACAAGCAGGTAGAGAGCAATGGAAAAATATAGTTTTGCGTTCAAACAAAACTGAAAAATGAATCAAGTAGAGTATGGAATGGAAGTTCTATAAAAACGTAGACTTCTATCTGGGTAGGAACTGGACAAAGTTGGAGCCTTGGTTCTCCTTTTCTTCTCTCTGGTGCTTCTCCACGAGCACGAGAGTGGAAGAAGACCAATTTCACCACCTTCACCGGGCTTAACGATGAAAGAATGATCTGCTCTATTGTAGACATGCCTGTGTCACAAGGAAGAAGACTTCATTCTTCTTACGGGAGCTTCTCCACTTCCAACTGCTTACTTCCTCCACTTTTCTTCTGCTATGTGCTCATAGCTAGCTATGCTCGTAGCTCTTTCTGCTGCACACATTGCTCATAGCTGATCCTCCTCCTTTTTAAGCTCAGCCTTATCCTCATTCCCTCATGCCCATGATGCCCTTCATTCTTCCTAGCTTTTCTTTCCATCTTTGAACAAGTCCACCTTTTCCTTGAATTTGCTATGCAGTCTGCTTAGGCAAAGTATGTCTCCCAGTTGGTATACTTATGGGGTAGACATTCTTTTCTTCCTATCTGCAACGTACGAGGTTGGTAGCCCCTGATTTGGTAATATGTAATCTGGACCATCCATCTCCATCGGAGAGGACTAAATGCTAGACCAGGGTGACCTCTGATTGGTTCAGAAGTGATAAGGTTCAGTGGGTTCTCATTGGCTGCTCAGACTGCTTCAGTGGTACACCGTAGTTCCCATTTGGTGACGGGGTGTCACTAGTGGTTCCCCTCCGGGTTGGAGGAAGAGAGGAGAGTGTTCCTCTGGGTCAAGCTGTAAGGCAGCGGTTGTTGCAGACTGAGTCTGCTTCTTGCTTTGGCAAGGGAAGCCTCACTCTGGTTTGGAGTGAGGGGTGGATGTAGGCAGACTGGTGTCTGGCCGAACCACCTAAAAACATCATGTCCATCACGGTTTGCCTTGCATACAGCTCCATATCATCTATCCCCCTTCTCAGGTTGTTTGAGCGTTCTATATCAGAAGCTTTCCTGTGTGAGTTCAGTTTAAATTTGGTATTGCTGTTAAGTGTTTGACTGAGTGCTTAATAGAAACATATTCAGCTTAGTGCTTCTAGTCCCTTGAAGCGAACTTGTAAGTTTAGTCTGCGCAATTCCTTGGGTTATCTATTTTCAGCAGTTGCAGTTTTCTGAGTAAGAGAGTTCAGTGGTCTCATTAGACTTCATTGAGTGTAGGAAAATGTTTTATTCCGCTATAATTTTAAAAGGGGATTCATTCACCCCCCTCTGAATCCGTGACCTGCACCCTAACATGCTGTACACCCTACCCCAGCCGGTAGAGCCAAGCATGACGGCCACTCAGCAATGCCCACCACAGTCGTTGATGCCACCAGTGCTGCCACGGGTACCCCAGGCACCTTCACTACTACATCCTCCTCTACAGGCGACCACCTTGGTCACCCCCTATCTGCAGTCGGTGCATTTCTACCCAGAACTGGTTGATCCGACTGTTATGAACAAGCTGATGGTGGAGAGAATGATTGAATTGAAGCTTGCTGAACGAAGTGAAGGCGATTATGTTGTATTTGATGCCTACTGGGTGCCATACCCATCACATCATGCTACAAAGCGGCTCCCTCCCAGGATCAACAAACCACTGAAGTTTGACAATTTCAACGAAAAGGGATCCCCAAAGGAGCATGTTGCTTATTATATGACCGTCATGGGTGATCTGGCCACCGACGAGTCATACTTGCTGAAATTTTTTGGGTCCTCATTGACAGGACTCGCATTTGAATGGTATTCCAGTCTCCCGGCCGGGTCGATCAGTGACTGGTCGGACATGCAAAAGAAATTCAGAGAAATATTCCATGTCACCGAAAGGGAGGTCACGATGGCTGAGCTTTACTCGACAAGACAAAGGGCAGATGAGATAGCCCTTGAATATGTTAAGAGGTGGAGAAATCTCGGAATGAGATGCAAGCGGCCCCCACATCAGGAGGACGCTGTACAAATTTGTAAACAAAACCTCAGGAGGGAGGTACTGAAAAAGATAATCAGAACGGAAATCTGGTCGTTTGACCTCTTAAACAATGTGGTGGTCGAGGTGGAAGCTTTCTTGGCTAGGCTTGCCCCGACATCAACTTCTGCCACTGCACAGAAAGTGAAAGCGGCAGAGTGGCGCTCAACGCCTAAGGAAGCAAACACTCTTGATATCAAGGTGTTTGAACAACAAAAAGATAAGGGCAAAAAGACAGCTACCCCTCAGCCTCCTAAGGCTGGAGACAACAAAGAGGGTCAGTCACTTCGGGATAAAATGAAGAAGGCCTATTCTTTTCCCAAGGATAAGATCAAGGCCTTGTTCGACTGGGTTACCCAGTATGATAAGGTCACCCTGCCTGAGCCAAAAAGGCCAAAAGACTTGAAAAGAAGAGACAGCCTGAGGTTCTACCCTTATCATCAGATGCTAGGGCACCCAATCAAGGACTGTTATGTATTCAAATACATCATCAAAGGCATGGTGAAGAAGGAAGAGATAGACTTGGGGGAGTACAAGGTCGACCCTCCACAACCTCATGAAGCACCTCTGAGAAGGGCTACGGTCAATATGATCTCTCTATATCAGACATTACCCGAAGAGGTCGTGGAAGTCAGCATTCGGCATACCTACGAGGCCTACTTCCTGACACCAATAAAAGAACAATGGGGATGGCAACAAATCCTTGTAAAAACCAAGAAGAGGGGAACACCTCGCCTAAAGGTGGGGGCACATGTTCATAGGATCACACCATGACCCACTTCGCCAGTGACAGAACCCGTGTGGATCGACCCACCTGCAGTCATCAGGATACCTACACACAATCGGAGAGGACAGACTCCATTGCCGGTGGCCAAGGAGATCAGTCCAGAATCCCGACGGCTGTAAGACTATATAAACGGGCTAGTTGAGTATGAGTAGCCCGAGTTGAAGCCCCTATTGATACGGGACCATGTCCCATGGCAAGAGCTAGAGCAGCTTTCACTAAAGCAGGAGGAGGAAGCTGATAAAGCATCGACAAGAATGGCAGCCTATTCTGGGGGCAAGCGCCAGTCGAAGGGAAGAACAAAAAACAAAGGAAGAAAAGAAAGGTCAGTAAGGCCAAGAAGGAGCTGGTTTTCTCCTGCAACACCCTCTCTGCTCTCTTCAATCTCCCCGGTGAAGGAGATGAAGAGGAAATATGCTTTACACCCACTGCCGGGGCAAGGCAGGCTGAAGCCGCGACCGCTACACAAGCAATACGGTCAGGTTGACAGTGGGGGGGTCAACCTCCCACCCATCACAATATCATCTTCAGGGGAGAGCAGCTCTATAAGATACCACCTTCGGAGGTCAAGAGAGCCCAAATCCCTCCAGCGTTAGCAAACGATCTCCAACAGACCATCGGATAGACAAAAACGGTCAGAGGATATCCGTTTTAAACTTAGATCATCGAGGCATTTATTGAAATTGAAAAATGGTCTGATAGGGACCGCTGGGGATATCAAACGGTCAACAGAAGACCGTTAAAGAGATGGAAAACGGCCCTGTGGTGGCCGCTACCCTGACAAATTGCATTTTTTTTGGTGCAATGCATGACTTAGTATGAAATGAATGACTGATGTAAACTGTTTACATGTATGCAGGGAAAATGCTAGACATGGATCTCATGGCTCCAGGTCCGCGCAGTATACCTAGCACTGTCGGACTTCCAGAGGGAGCGGCTCATCGCCATGGGGTTCGCTGAGTTCCTTGGCATGGAGGTGGCGAGACTAGACATAACTCTACTGTATGCGCTGCACGACCAGTGGGACCCGGTTAGCCAGACGTTCGTGTTCCCGTGGGGACACATGGTGCCAATGCTAGAGGACGTGGCGTGGATTACCAGGCTGCGTGTACATGGAGCTCCAGTGAGTGGGAAGACTTACGTAGACTACCGGGAGCTGGCCCAGAGGCTGTTGGGTCTGGAGCTACACCGACCAGAGCGTCACTCCTTGACTTTATCGAGGGCAGGGCTATAGGAGAGTTTGGGCTTGAGGGGAGCCGGGATAGCGATTGGAGAGCTGCCCGAGTAGCACTTGGGGCGCCTGATGGACCGGGCACAGAAGCAGGTGGCAGCGGAGCCAGGACCAGAGGCAGACATGGTCCTACGGTGATTCCTGATGTTGCTGTTTGGCAAGCTGCTATTCGCCACTCGGGCAGACGGGGTGAGCTGTAGACTGCTGCCCCTACTGGAGGAGGTAGACCGCGTTGGTGAGTACGCGTGGGGTGTGGCGGTACTCGCCTTCCTCTTTGACACACTCAGCTCCACCAGCCGACGCACGATAATCAGCGGGTTCTCCCCGCTACTTCAGGTATGACTTGATTTCTAAAATATTTGTGCAATTGCTATATGATTCCTTAAATGCTATATGCTAACACTTTGATGAAATGCAATGCAGGTGTGGGCCTATGTGTACCTCCCTAAGCTGAGGAGGGGGCAGGAGGTACACCCCGATCTGATACCTATTGCACGACGATGGACAGCAGTTCAGGAGGTGGGCTCCTTACGTCACCAAGTTCAGTCGATCCAGGATGACATCGACACTCTACCTTATGTATTGGTAAGATCTAAACTTGAGCCTTATGCAAATGCGACTATATACTTGAATAGTGGTGTAATTGCCTACTTGACAGGTCTGGTGGACGCCATACCAGGGACAGAGCCATGAGGGCCAGTCATGGGTAGTGGCAGCCCTAGCGTACGCAGGACGGGACATCTGGCTCCACTGCATGAACGTGGTCGAGCCAATCCAATACCGATTGATCATGAGGACCGCGGGCCTCCATCAGGCAGAGGTAGAGTTCCCGGCATGTGAGAAGCCGGAGGATCATGTAGGATGCCACGCACGTGGGCTAGCGGTGGACAAAGACTGGACCACTTAGGTAGTAGACCAGATCCGAGACTGGACGGGGCTGGGGCGAGTGGTGCACGCCTGAGCCGCGAGCGACGAGGCCTACTTGACGGCTTATGCCCGACGCTACGAAAACCAGGTCTTCTGTGGTGCACGATGACCAGTACGACTCTAAACTCATGCTTTCGAATACATTCATGATTACAATGCATTGATGCTTGACTTTCTACATGCAGCTCAACCCCCAGGGACGGATTGCGGAACTCCAGGGGTTGCTCTACTCCACGGTCCAGTAGCAGGACGACCTCCAACGCTCCTTGGACATCCTGGTAAGCTTTACTCCACCTCAGACTTAAAACATTGTGTTATGCCTATGAAACTGACGTGCCCTTATGTGCAGCGTGCTGAGGGAGTCCAACGTCAGGAAGCCAACGCGCCATCCTCTTCTCAGCCACCCGCAGATCGGCCGAGTGGGATGCAGAGTTTGCCCAGACAGTGGCATGAGCCGAGGAGGCTGAGGCTGCACTCGCCGAGTGGGTAAGTAAACCATTGCACTTCCCTTTGTTGAATTGTGAATGCACCTAGCTTGATCATGATGTGTGTATATGCAGACGACCAAGCTAGCAGTGGCGCTGAGCAAGCTCACTCGACAGAGAGAGGAGGCGGAGCGCTCTCGTGCAAATGGAACAGAGCTGGCGCTCCTTCGTGCAGAGCTTGAGAGACTCCGTGCCGGGGTGGCGGAGGAGGAGCGCGTTCGTGCAGAGCTAGTGTGATGTCTCAGACCCTTTGGATCCTTCTTCTCTGGTCCTAGACTTACTTTCTCAGAGAATTTGTGCCCGTTCTGTCCGGAATTATCTTCTAGACATCTTTCGTGTTCGGACCCGTGCGACTCGGGTCAGTTTCAGAGGTCGAAACGCGTTCCGCGATTTTTTTCGGGTGTTTTTCGATTCTCGCCTGTGTGTTTTGGAAAAGTCTACGGAACCCTATAGCGGGTGAACCGGGTCGTTCACCTACCCGTGGGTGGTACCGTTGCGATCGGTGTGTCGCGAGGATCGAGAAAATATATTTTTCTATCCAGCTCCGTTTCCACGGATGCCGCCTTGGCTTTGGCAACGGTGAGTGCCTCGCTCTCCCTCTCGATGGTCGCCTCGGCCTTGGCCAGCTCAGTCCTGGCTACTGCGAGATAGCCCTCTAGTTCCTCGATTCTGTTCTTGAGGGCGTAGGCATCGCGGTGGCCTCCTTCCAAGGCCTCCTCATGCTGCTCCTCGCTGCTTCGACGCACCCCTAAAGCTTACAGATATTCACCCTCTTTGGCCTTGATGGTGGCAAGCTCGTTGGGGGCCCGAGTTTCAAGGAATCCATGATGATTCACGTATTTCAACAATAATAGGACCCGTCACGACCATTCGTCCAGCAGGCAGCCCAGCACCTGTAGTGCACCGGTTAGCTGCATCACTTTCGCATGCGCCCCTCGGTATGTGAGGGAGGGGTCAGCAAGCATCATCGATCGAAGCGTCAGCAGCATCTGCCGAGCCGATGCATCTGAAGCAGCGTGACCAATTGAAGGTACCGCCAGAAGAGTGAATTCCATCGCGCTATCCACGACAGCCCATATCTTAGCGTCCACCACATTCGAAGAAGAGGGAAGCGCCACGGCCAAATCACTGGGCCCTCTCGCTTCAAAGGATAACTCCCAGTCGGCCACCGCCAGGGGAGCAGGCGAGACCATCGCTGGATCGCTTGACACCGTCCCTTCGCGGCCTGGCAAGGGAGGGACCTCGCTCTCAGTCAAGGGAGGGACGTCAAAGGAAATCGGGCTAGACGTTATTGTCAGGAGACCCGCGGCCCATTCTACTTTTGCTTCCTCCTCCCCGGGGATGGCGATGCTCGCCAAGATTCCCCACAATAGTTGGGTCTCCTCTAGTGTCGAGAGTGTCGGAAGAGGCGAAAGGGGAACCGTTAGCTCTAGGCTGGCCCCTGACTACAGAAGCGACACCAGCGGCTCCACCTCCAGCCCCTAAAGTGATCTCAGCCTGTCCGCTCCCGCAGGACTGAGAAGCTCCCCCCGCTTGGGGATGGCCCTGCGAGCTCCGGCGGCGTGCGCTTCTGAGGGCTCCGCCTCCTCCTGAATATACAAGACAGGGTTAGTCACCCATTGCCTGAGGCGAATCGCCCAGAAGTTGTAATAAGGCAAAGGGAGAGCTGAAAGGTCCCCATGCTCACCGCGGCCACCGGGACTATGCTGCCCTCAGGTGCGATCTCCCCATCCTCTAGAGGCTCGTCCATCGACCCAGGGGTACCGAAAGTTTCTCCAGCTACGACGACCTCTACAACCTCCGATGGGGGCGGCTCCTGAAAGTCAACAAGCAGCAGACACAAGATCAGTGGATGGTCACGTGGGAAAGCCCTAAGCGAATGGACTCACACTAGCAAGGGGCGGCTCAGGAGGTCTGGACTCCTCGAGCACGCCTTCCCCTGAAATCACCTCGTCGGAAGAATAATCATAATCCACCTTCTCGCCCAACGAGGACGCGATCCGGGTGGCCACCTCCCTCACCTGAGTGGGAATCTCCCTCGCGGGGTCGATAGCCGGCGCTTCCTCACGTGGGCTGGGCAACGGGGAAGTCCCGGACCTTATCCTCCTCCTCACGTAGATGCGCCCCCCAGGGCGAATTCCCAGGCGCACCTTCGGTTCAGTAGCCGCACTAGGGCCTGCCAAACAAAACAAGATTCAGGCCGAGTTGGAACTGGAGAGTCCCCGAAAGATCCGAGAAGGTATCTAGGGTGGTAGAGATGGTTACCCTCCCCGATGTCTATAGCAGGAGGTGGCTCGTGGCTGGCCTCCTCAGCAGGAGCTGTGGCCTCAGGAATTGCGGTCTCCTCTGCACCGACTGAAAGGAAGAAAACACGTGTGTTAGGCATGCATAGAGATCTCACCCTGGGAGGTGACTAAATCCTGAAGAATATCGGTGTCCCGAGAACCTTATCAGCGGGACGGCTTGGTTCAGCCTGGGCCGCAGCAAATTGCGTGAAAGAAGGGACTGAAGGCGGAGCGGAAGCTGAAGCAGTCCGAATAGCCTCCACCCTCCACCACTCGACCTCCTTCTGTCCAGCTATTTTAGTGGCGGCCAACGCCCTCTCTACGGGCGACCCCTTTGGAGATCCTTCGGTGGCCTTGGGTGAGGGAGTTGGAGTGGACGGCGGCTCTGACTCGACCCAGGCCTCACCTACGTTGGGGGTTGGCGAGGGCATCGGTTCCTCCCTAGCTGATGGACAAAAGCAAAGGCATTCGGGTGTAAGTAACCCGTTCCGACACAGAAATAAAACTCCACGTGGAAGACGCTCTTGACAGAGGAGTCTCACCCATGGGTTGGCTCGGTTCAATCCGACCAGCCTTGAATTCCTTGAAGGACGGGATCAGAGGTGGTGGGGGAATGGTCTCTGCTGCCTTGGTGGCCTCCGTCTTCCGACGCTTAGTCTCCCGCCGCCCTACAGCCTTTGCCTCGTCCAGGGACTTCTTCACGGGCGATCATGCTTGAGACCTCTTTGCGGGCGGAGGCAAGGGAGTCATAGTCGGGGCCGATGGCGCCGCCTCAAAATGCGCCGACTTCTCTGCCTGCCGGAGGAGGTTGCGATAAGTCACCATCTGCGTACTGTCTGGATGGTCTATGAAGAGGAAGTATAGGAAAAGTAAAGAATTGATTAGCATCCAGCACTCTGAAAGAGGAAGCTATGAACGCAAAGGAAGAGAAACGTCAAATATCGTGTGGGCTGGTGTAGAGCAGTAGTGATATCGGCCAATAACTGAGGGACGGCTCCTTGTGGTAGTGAGTGGCCTCTCAGACCAGCTGGCACAAATCCCTGATCGTCTGGCATCGATCGGCAAGGGTGGCTAAGTCCGCATGCTTCATGGCAGACAAATGGCAAAATAAGTTGAGGTGGTCCATCCCCCATCCTTCGGCATAATAGTAGGCGACGTGTAGATGCTTGCCCAGGATGACCGCCGGCCGAGCTTCAACCGTTAGCCCGTGCACTCGCAGAAGGACATAGAACCAGGTGGTGTCTTTATAGTTCTGCGGCTTCCGCTCCTCCCTCCTCACAGTGTGTAAGTACATTGAACTTCCAGATAAAGTAGTAAACAATTTTATATTATGATCAGGATTATTAAAATAGTAGAAATAAAATTATATTTTTAAATAAATAAATTAAACTACAATAGCTAGCAGAGTCCAGTCCAACTAAAGTACAACACAATAGAAAAGGGAAATGTACCCTCAAGTCAGGGGAAGTCCGACACTAGCAAAGCTGACACTAAGAACCACACACCACACCTCGAACCACAAGGAAGAAGAATAGCCACACTTGAAAAATCAAGGGTGAGCCTCGTGTCACAGGCTCAGTAGGGGTCTCACAGATCCCCACCATGAACCAAAGCGGTAATTACAGTAACAACAACAGTAAAGCAAGAGTAGGAACAACAACAAAAGTAAAGAGGAAAGGCTGTACTGAACAGAAACACGACAGTCGATCGAACCTCAGCCCTCTAAGCTACCCCTATCAGCAAAACACGAATCCCCACACTCATCATCGGGAATCACCAAACTGATATAAGGAACTCTGGCTACACTACCAGTACACAACACGACACCTCAGTCATGCAGGCTCATCTACCAAGACAAACCCAACTCAAGACCACACGATCTGAAAGCACTAACTCATACACAATCTCACCATTATGTACGCTACACTGACCATGGGTGAAGCTAAACATAGACTACCCACCAAGTCAGGTCAACCATGATAGAAACCTGTCACGAAAATCACAAGTCATGTGTCATGTGACGAAAGCACCTCCTCACTAGAAGAAAAGCCAGATGCGTCCACTGACGTCTGACACTGCACCTCAAGTGTCTCCCACTCACCTCGAATGTGGTAACTGAGACATTGTACCAAGTACCAAGGAACAATAGTAATGAGTGACTAGTCAGGGTCACGCCCATAGGCGCTCGTCCAACGCCCCTGACCACGTGCACACACACAAGCCCAATGTCTTGAGCCAGGCCTCTAGCAGGTATTCCCCTCCCGTTGGACTCTAACAGCTAGACAAAGGAGCCCACGGCAACCAGCCTACGAACAGTTTCTACTGGGAACTCGCCTCGCCACCACTCCTAGGTGGGCCGACACCCGAACTGTCGTCAGGCTATGACTAGTGGAGGCTCACTAGACACAGAGACTCAAAATAGAAACATCAAAGTACAGACAGGCTAACGCGTACCTATCATACGTACTATGAAGCACAAAGCAATATACAAAACTGTCACTCGACTCAGGATAGACAACTAGACCTACATACAATAATCCTTGAGTCACACGACTCGGGTCAAGATTGTCGCACATCACGACAACATACCGTTAATCAGCCTACTCCCTAAGCCAAAAACCATGAAGAAACACAAGTCCTCAGCCTCTAGGCTGCACATAGGACTCTCGATTCCTCACAATACAAACCATGAAACATGAGGGAACATCAAAGCCCACAGACAAGATAAGCACGCAACCCGAGGTAAGATGATATCTCTAAGCGTCCAAAACCAGAGTCTCGATCCATATAGGATAACCGAGACACTCACGAGGTCACGTGTCTACCGCTGGGTCACAACCGGGTTGACCAGAAATCATAATGACCCACGAAAACACAAAACACTGCTCGATATCATGGCACTTTCGAACACCCTATAACATGGTCACAGCCCTCATAGGACATCTAAGACATCTACGGACAGTGGGCTAACCAAGGGGTCGAAGCTAAGCCAACGAACACGAAAGAAACACCACACACATAGCTGGGGATGAAGCCACTCTTTCGGGATCCCTCGACACACAGATATGACTCTCACGAAACATCCAAGACATCCATCGAGTCAAAGGCCAACAAGGCACTGACTCCTGGGTTCACCGGAGCCCGAGACAACTCAAATAATACCCAAAAAATCAAAACATTAACGCGCTCATTGCCTGCGTCGAGATGATTAACGTGCCCACACAGAGGGTCACAATGTCACCAGAATGCGTCCAACACCTGTAGCGCGTCAACGCATTAATGCGGCACACGCTTGGGTCGCGTTAATAGACGCTGCCAGAAGCTCGAGCGCGATAAAAAGATAGTCGCGGACATCACCTAGGTCACTATAATAGTCGCGGCCAGAACCTCGAGCGCGATAATATAAGGACACGGCCATCACCTAGGTCACGTTCTACAGGATCACGTCCAACACAAGGACCACGTTCCTAACCGCTCAACTGTTAATCTTCTCTCGATGAACGTGACTACACGATACAACACGTCTCTTTTGAGAACACGCCCCCTGAGAGTTTCGCATTAAAACGTCGAACTCAGAAAATAGGAAATTTCGTGGAAAATATCGTTCCACGCTGCAATCGTCTCAAGAATGATGGGTAAATATCCGAAATCACATTAGCAACCTTCCACAAGCCGACAGGGGCCAACAAACCACAAACTGACTCAGAAATGGGTGATTTCCATAAATCGACCCAAAATGACTCACAAGGATAACCGGACTCCTACCGGCCCCAAATCATGACCAAATGCAGTAAAACTGGCGGGGATGGCATCCGAACATGCCAGAGGTTTATTTCCTACCATTTAACGCCCATTAACCTCCGTGGCGGTTGGTCAATGGAGGCAGGGACCTGAGAAGGAGTGGTCATGGTCTATGCGGGTGACTGGGGCATATGCATCCCAGCAGCTTAAAAAGGGCACAGGGCCATTCATCGGGAATACCGGGGTAGGCCCCCAAGACATGAAGTCTGTAGTGAAGGCCAGCGGCTAGGCAGCTCGAGTGTAGGCTTTCGCCCAAGCTGACAGTAGTGTTGCAGACACTAGCCGCGATGTGCCTATGCCCGAAGCTGCCATTGTAGGGGGTACTGGGATGCCGGTGACCCGAGGCCTTGAGCCTGAACTGGGAGCTGGCAGGACCGGAAGGCACGACAGGGGGAGCTCAGTTCGTACCGAGGTCACCGTGTCCCACAAAGGCAGAACTGTGCTGGGGATTGGCGTTGTCAGATTACATGAGGAATTCCCCCGAGGTAGAGCCGAGGGATCCAGGACCTGATACGGACCACTCGTAATAGATGCCATCTGCGGGAAACCCTGGAGTTGTATGTCTGGTCAGAATGCTAGGATGCCTTGTGCCAGGGGTTGGGGAACCAGGCGAGGCGGTCACGCTTCTGCGGTTCAGGTCCGGAGGCCCGAACGGGGTGCTGGGGAGCCCTGCCCCCAGGCTAGGAGGCCCGTGTTGGGAGCTGGCTCAGTGGGAGCTCGGGATTGGCGGCCCGAGCAGAGTGCTAAGGAGCCGAACACCGTAGGGTGGAAACCCACACTGGAAGTCACCTTGGCTGGGGCTCGGGGCTGGAGGCCTGAGCGAACTGCAGGGCTAGAGACCAAAACCTAGGACGCAAGGCTTGCATCAAAAGTCGATCGAGACTAGGCCCGGGGACTAATGCTTGCCCAGGCTGGGACTAGTTCGGGACCCCTACGGGCACCAGTGGTAGGAGAGCCGAGCCTGATGCTCAGCCTGGTTGTCGGGACTGTCAGCTGGCGTGGCACCTTGGCGGAGCCAGAGGAAACATGAGCTGGGGGTGGCGGTGGAGCCACCATGGAGACCACACCCAAGAAGTAGGGTGATCTGACGACAGGAGGAAAGCCACCGAAAGTGATCGGCACTGCCAAGTAACCCACCCGTGCATGGGTGGCGACGATGATGGGACCGTAGGTGATGGCCACCATAGTTGCTGGAGTCCTAGACAAGCTGAGGTAACGGCCGCGAGCGGTCTTTGAACTCGATCTGGCAACTGGGAGACGAACTGGAAGCTGCTGGGAAGTGCAAACAGGTGCTCTTTTGCTACCCCTCCTGCAAGGATAAGAAAAGGGCACCCAGACTTTAGGGCTGGCATGGACTTTTGCTTGAGAAAAAAGAAGGAAGGCTAGAGACATCCCACCAGGCCATCCTTTTTGTTTCGGCCCGGAAGGGGGGTCTGCCAGGGTGGTGTGGGCAGTGACCGGAGTGAGGGGTAGGATATAGCTATGGGAGAGATGCCGAAAGTTAATGGGCCTCGGGCAGCCCCTCTCTTGAGCGTATCCATCTTAAAGCGGCACCGTGCACTCGCCTTTTATGGAGAGTCAAGGGGAGACCAAGTGACATGGGAGGTTTCCCGGGTTAACGGGAAATGTGGCTGGGGTACGGGCGTGCCAGTCAATTTCTCAACAATCACCCGTGGAACCGAACGTTTAACTGGGGATGCGTCATCAGGGCGCGGCACATGGACTCTGGGGATGAGCGACATGTGGAGGGAAGAACGGTTCCGTGGGTGCGAGTGTACAGATGACTGTGGGGAGTCATGTACAGGACATCTTTCCCCACCGACCGCAAGCAGTCAGTGTTTATTTACATCAGATTGAATCTGAAGACCTTCGTTCCATGTCGAAGAGGAGTCTGTATATTCCTGAAGTCCTAGGTGGAGAGCCAGGAGCACTTTACAGCTGTAGGTTCACCTCATACTGGGTGGTGTTGGCTGAGGTCAGGCGGTGTTGGAGGTTCACACTAGGTGACACAGAGGGAGGACTGAGGGCCCGAACATGGATGCGAGAGTATTCGTCCAATTGGCAGTTTAATTTCTGAGAGATACATGTCTTTACAGGTAGGTCGTAGTGGCCAAGGTACAATTGGTGCACGCCACGGGACAATTCCGATGTGATGATCGATCCCCGGGGTGATGCAGGATAGATGAACACACATGTGTTTTACAGGGGGTTCCTCTCGTGGCATGGGCCATGGTCGCGACACCGGATGGGGGGGCTTATGACTGGACAACTAGAGAGGGCTTCGATCTGGTATCTGGGCGAGGGTCGATCCCGACTCTAGTTGAGCGGTGGAACATGGCCTCATGACTACGGGAGAGCGCGACGTCATGATACGTGCGTGGTTGCGACCAACGGGCATGTGAGGGCGAATCTCAGCATGAGAGGACGTTTGCCCTTGTCATAATGTTCCGCACATGGTGGGTGTTGACTTGTGTGTTATGGCTAAATACGGCGTGAGGGAAGTGCAAACGACATACGCCCGACGTACTAAGCCGACAAACAAGTCACCCACACACAATTCTCCTTAGCTCGTTGCTCGAAGCCACTTGAAGCTTGAAGCTACGAAGGGTGCTATGTATGTTGTGTATCTATACATGTGTGTATTCCCCTTGAGCTTCTAAGGGGGGTTTTATAGGGAAGTTGAAAGGGTTGGATGGGTTTAGGAGGACTAGCTTGATAAGGTCAAGCTAGCCCGCGTAAACCCTAGTGAATAGTAAGGGTTTACGCGGACCAGCTCAAGAAAGGTGTGACAGAGAAAGTTATAGAAAAGAGAGGGAGATATGTTGTGAGATGTGGAGAGGAGATATTTTGAAAAAAAAAGTGAAGGTAAAAAAATGAAAAAATGGGAGAAAAAAAATGAAAGATAAGAAAATCTTAGACTCGGAGGTTCGTCTCACGTCACCGAGCATCTTTCTGGCTCGACTCCACTTGTGCCCTGAGCAAGGTCACCTCCCGCTGGAGGTCTTCAAGGTCGAGGGTCAGACGTTCGATCTTTCGGTCAGATGCACCATAGGCCCAGGCCAGGGACTCCCTCTTCGAGTTGACTCGAGAGAACAGATCAATCATTTCGGCCCCCAGTTGGGCCACAATCAAGCCACCTTCCATGACTCGTTCGAGAAGCACGGAAGGGGAGCTATGCCCGAGACTTCCTCGAACTACCCCCAAGGTCACAGAGCGGCACCTGCGGTACAAGGAGGCCCGCACAGCAAAGGCACCCACCGCATGAGGGAAGGTTCCTTCTGGAACCGCTGGGATTGGGACATCCTCCCTCGAATACTCCCACTCCTGGGGTCCCACTAGCTGGCTCAGGTCAGGCCGCCTTATCCCGCACCTCCGTTGCCTCAGTCGGCTGGGTTTGGACTGCATCACGTCGCGACCCCTCGGCCTCGACTGGCTCGGGTCGAGATCTGCCGCCCTACACCCCATCACCCTCAATGGGTGCCCCAGCGTCAGTCGTCGCAACCTGGAGCATAGTCACCTTGGCTGCGACTCCTCTAATGGTGACGGCCCCCTCTGATTCGATGGTCGAGAGAGCCAACTGTGTGACCTCTTCGACTGGGTGAGCGGCCTCTGCGTTTCTCACACTTTTCCTCTCAACAGCCGCGGCCTTCGACGAGGATCGCAGTAACTTTTCCATGGGATCCTTGTGCTTGGCCCTGTGATGCCCGGAAGATCCATCCCGAGCAAGCTGCTTGCCCTTGTCCCGGGCACAGGATGATGTGACAGGACCTAGGGATGGAAACCACTAGGCCAATGCTCCTTGGACTTATGACTCGCGAGCAAGCAACTTTGCCGGCGGAATCACTCGAATGAGCTCACTCGCGTAGCGCACACTAGTGCCCGTAGGCTACTCGATGATGGTGGAGAGGGTCCAGGATGGGACCTACCTATTCTAGGGATTGGTTAGCTTGAGGCTGAACCCCTAAGAACTTGGGATGCCCAATTCAATGGGCGGCTAGCATGCCGAGGGCGTGGGTTGAAGGGTCTCTCTCACAACTCGCTCTGCGGTGGCACTCAATTCGATGAGAATTTGGGACCGAGCACTCTCTCACCATCCGATGGAGCTAGGAAGTAATACTAATTAAGCAAGATAAACTAGAAAAGAGAGGGGTGGCAGAAGCTCACCTGATCAGCTTGAAGACGCCAATCTCGGTCAGAGATGATGACGAGCGGGGATGCGTGGGTATGCACCTACACGCCGCGCTGATGTAGCTTTAGATGGTGAAGACCTACCAGTACATGAGCTACTCCCTCGCAGAGGGGTTGGACTTGGGGTGGGGAAGTCCAATTACAACCAAACACTACCTCCACGCAGGGAGGGGCCTCTAGCCAACCAAGCGAGGGGAGGGGGAAGAGCCATAACGCTGAATTTGTCCTTGTGTGACTAGCAGGGGTAGAGTATGGAAGTCGGGCTGCTACGGGCATCTCTCAGTGCTGCAGGAAGGCAAGGCCATTGCTGAGTCATCCGGGGACAAGGTGGAAGTGGGCCGCAGGCGCTGGCGGTCATCCGAAGGTCGGGCCGGGGCGCGGTACCTTTGCCTTTGCGGGGGGCTCTGCTTTGGTTCTGCCTGGGACAGCAGGACAAGGTGCCGATGAAGAGGCCGCCATGAGCTCGTCCAGAAGTTTCCAGAGGTGGGACTAGTGCTGGATTGACCGAGGCTGACCAGGGATTAGACCTTAGGAGGCCGGTGCCGCTCGGTGGTTGACGGTGGCCGCAGCAGCTCAGAGATCAAGACTGCTCAGAACTGCCCCTATCAGGAATAGGGTCATGGATGGCTATTGCAGAAGCTGCCCAGGTGCTCACGGACTCCGATTGAGATGAGGTTGGAGATGACATGACCGTGTACAAAGTAGCTTCGAAATAAAACTGACAGTGCTCCAAACAGATGTCAAAGAAGAAAGTTCTGAGCTGAAGAGTGGGGGTCGGTCCAACCTGGGATAGATAGGACCCATTTGTGCACTTCGACGAGGACGGCCGAAACCAGGTGCTCCGGAAAGCGAACGACCTCCTTCTTCCTGGAGGTGGTGGGGGACTTGTATAAGTATGTCTCAGCCAAGATTCACCCTTGGAATCACAAGGGGGAGGCCAGGGGAGCATCTGCACTGAGCCTCTAGTTGTCTACCTGGGAGAAACTTTGGAGCTCGTCGAGAATCGCTTTTGCGGATAGCTCCAAGATGTGAATATAGCGGGGCTGCTCTCTTTGCAAAGCTGACAGGAAGACAAATCCACCAGTATATGGTACACCTCTAGGAGCTTCATGGTGACGTTGTGGCAGCCTCTGCAAGTTGATCATACACTGCTGCCTTTGAGCTAGGACTGTAGGTTGAAGATGATAGGTGGGAAATGGGGTAGATGAGAAGGGAAATGGGGTGGAAAGGGGTGGGGGTTCAAGCCTTGATATTTCTGCCTTATTCGAGGTGTAACAGTAAACATAATTCATTGACAGCAAAAGGGGTACAGAAGAAGGGCTACGCCTGCTCGGGCGTACCCAAAAGATACAAAAAAAGGGGGAAAGAAGGAGAAGTACGGCGAAGGCCTCTAGCAGTGCGAGCGCTTCACCCTGAAATGGTCGCTCCTTCAGCTATCTGGGTGGGCACCGAGTCCTGGGTCTTAAGCGCATCAACAGGCGCCATCCCTGGTGGTGGAGGGTCATCTGTCAAGTCGACCACCTCCCTATCCACAGGAGGCTCGACTCCCGTGCCCCACTCTACCGCGCTCGGCTCCTCCTTGCTTGGTTCCTCCTCCCCCTAGTTGCCTCGAGGCTCGAATGCCGTCAGAGGTGGCAACACTGGTACCTGGACCCCCTGACATCAGTAGCCACTTAAAGAGCAGTCGCTCAGCCATCCTTGAAGTCAACATCTCTCGCCAGCCCATAGACCTCGAGGGTAGCGGCGTTCAGCTCAATGTCGTATTCAGGGGACTCTCGGAAGAGCTTGACTGCCTACTCACCAGTCGCCGCCACCTCGGCCCTGACTGTGGTGACCGTTGCCTTAAGTTCCGTGATCTTGGTCGTTGCTGCCTCTGCCTCCTTCATTGCCAGGCTGATCGTAGCCTCCAGCCCAACCGCCTGATCCTCCGCTTCCTCAGCATGGGCTTTCATTTGCCTCCAGGTGTCCTCAGACACCTGGATCTGCACTCGAAAGACCTCCCAGTTAAGGTCGGCCTCTACTAGCCTGTGCCCTTGAGACTCAAAAAGCTCCTGAAGATTAATGTGCCCGGCCCTCATCTTCTGGAGCTGAGCCTCCAATGACAACCACTCGATGCGGCTATTAGCCAGTTGCCGAGCAGCCTCCTGGAAGTGGACTACCCACATGCCGAGTGTTTGAGCCATCGAGCACAGGTTCATACCTGACAAGATGAACAATTCCCAATCAATCCCTGAGGAGAGAGTTGCCGAGCCCTCCCTCGGCTTCAGGGACTTCTCCATTAGTGTGTAGTCTTCCATCTGATAGGTAAGTGTCCCCAGGGCATCCTCGGTCAGTGCAGAGTTGGGATCAGTGACAAGGTGTGTCTTCTCGCCCCTTTTAGACGGTGTCAATAGCTAGACCTCCACCAATTCGGTCCTGGTGGCTGGAGGAGTCATGGATCATGGAGGAGGGGGAGGCATCTGAACACGCAGTGTCTCGGCAATGACAACTTTCTTCTTCTTCAAGAGGCAGTGCTGGCGGTCCATCGCCACCATGGCCCCAAGATTAACCCACTGACGCTTGTCCCCGACCATTGGTGAGATCTCAACAAGTGCGTTTGATGAGCTCCTCGGGCTACTAAAGACCACTCTCGGGCTAGTCGTGCGAGTGTCTGAACCAGAGCTGGGCACAAAGATGGTGGCCACGATGGATGATGACAAAGGTGGGCGCACGTGGTGAGCTGCTATCAGCAAGGGGTATGGTAGGTGCCCCAGCTCAAAGGCGACTGCTAGTTGGGGGGCCGTGACAGTCACTTGATCCACACCCAGCTTAATGTGGTCGCACGGCCAGGGAGCGAACATCGACAGCTCCACCATCTTGAACTGCAACTCTGGTGGAGTCGAAGGCCCTACAGGTCGAGTCAGAGGCCCTGCACCACGACAAGATGATTAGAAGTCAAAGATGGAGGAACTATGAAAATAGCAAAGGTCATACCAGGAGGTAGTGGGGGCTCAATCCTAATTCTTGAAGTACATCGGGAGCCAACCTCATGTCAACGCTGCGAAGGGGGTGGCAAAGAATGGCCTTTATCCCCTTGACTTCCTCGTAGGTTGGGGTTGACAAATTGTCACCCATACAAAGTTGGGGAATGTGAAAGAAACCCCAGTCGCTAGCTCGGCCAGCACCCCCTACCTTTGTCACAATGACAAAGCGCTCGACCCAGCGCTTGATGTTAGATATGGTAGAGGAAACAAAAAATGATGGATCTGTTGTTTCTGGCCGGAAGAAAAAAAGATGTGTGATAAGCACCAAGACAACGCTGAAGACTGTAGAATTGACAAAAAAGATAAACGGTGGGTGTGACCGCCACCCGATTGCAAATATGCACGAAGGCGCAGAGGATGCACCAAGAATTGAGGGAAAGATCACCCAAGTACTTACCATAAAAATGGAGAATAGACTCAAAGAAGGGATGAAGGGGAGACGAAACCCTGCCCTGAAAGACTATATGGAAATACTGATGTCGCCGAGGTAATAACATCCTAGGTACTCCTCGGCAGTAGGGAAGATGATATTGTAGTTGGCCAAAATTTGGAAGGCCTCCCGAAAGCTGTGGACTACCCTGTAAGACACCAGGGGAGGAGAATGAGGACTACTGGGACCGGCCCCCGAAGTACTCGGGACGCTGGTGCAGCTGGCTTCTTCCATGGAAGGTTCAGAACAAGAAATAATGAGTCTCCTACGAGGCGCCATGAGGCGTAGAAAGAAGACGCGGAAGAAGTGTAACGACCCAAGATCCGGATACCGGGATACCATTCGAATCTTGACCCACTGCCCACGAGCCAGAGGGCTCGGAAGGGCTAAAAAGGAGTGTGGAGGCACAAAGAAATAGGAAATAACACAGGATCAGCCACCGACTATTGCAGAAAAGAAGAAGAAAAAGAGAAGACCCAGAAGTAAGAAGAAAAAAGGGGTCGTCATCGCCTACAACACCCTCTCGGTGCTGTTCGACACCGCCCTCTCTCTGGAGGAAGAAGAAGAAGGGGCATCTTGTGACCCATCGAAAGTGAATCAGGCTGAAGCATCCACCTCCCATCATGCCACCCGGTCGGGAAAGAAATGGGGATGCCCTCCTCAGGATAGCCGCAACATCATGCTAAGGGGCGAGCAGCCGTACCAAGTCCCCAAACCCAAGGTTTGAGGTATGGAGATCCCCCCACTGTCGGGTCTTTATCCCTAGAAGCCAAAGAGTCAGGGTGCCCCCTCTTTCGTCGAGTTCCTTCGGGCCCGCACAGAAAAGCAGGTGCGCCCGCAAGGACCCCGGCCAACCAAGGGAGCCAACAGGCACCCGACTCCGCCTGCAAGTAATCCTCCAACTCTACCGGCGGCGGTCCCATCCCAGCCGACGAAAGAATTTGACGGCATCCCTAACCTCACCGAATTTATGAAGGAGAAAGAGGAGGCCTACCAGGCCCTGTAGGCTCAGGTAGCTGTGCCAGATCCGACGGAGGTGTCACCTTCTGACCCGGCGCCTCAAGCCCAGGCTGGGGGCAAATGCGGCAAGGCCGAAGAGATGAAACTGCTCAAGGTTCGGGCTGCTGATAGAATAGTTAGGCATCTCAAGAAGATCCCGACCTGGTTCACCATCTGGGAGATGCTATCCCTGGATGAAGAAACACGACAAGCCATCATTGCCATACTCCAGATGCCAGCACACCTTGAAGCCTATTTGGCAGAGATGTCCCTGGAGGTGGCCGTGGCCTTCATAGAGGACAACATGCTCTTGCCCACCTGTAGTCATAATAGGCCACTCTACATGAAAGGGTAGCTGAATGGACAGCCTACCAATAGGGTCCTGATTGACCCAGGAGCGGCAGTCAACATACTCCCCTACTGGGTGTACTAGAAGCACTACTTCGATGTGCTCCAGGTCGAAGTGAAGAACGTCAAGATCGCTGGTTTTAACCAAAAGTTCGAGGTGCCCATGGGGGTTGCAGAATTTGACCTGGCCTTCGGTGACTTCATTACCAAGGTCCAGTTCCACGTCATCAACTCCAACACCTCCTACAAGGCGTTGCTTGGCCGGCCTTGGCTGCACTAGAACAAAGTGGTGTCGTCCACTTTGCACTAATGCATCAAGTACCCCTGTGCGTGGAAAGAAGCTAGGATCTTTGCTGACTTACACCCATTCGAGGTGTTCGAGTGTCACCTGTCAGATGCTAATCTGTATTTGGAAGAGACAAGGCAGACTCCTAAAGCTCCTCGGGACAAAGGGAAGAAGAAGATAAAATTGGAGGGCTGGTTTCCTCCACCAGCCCCAGGCTATGTGGCTCCTCTGCATGTGCTGTTCATTGCAGAAGAAGAAGGGATATTTAAGGCACTTCCCTTCGCTATCTACCCCACACCGGGGGCACCTTACCTTGATGACTGACTAGAGGATGTCAGGGTCCCACCAGGAATTATTAAGCCAATAACGGAGCTCGACTGCCAAGCGACCGAGTAGTTGAGGACCTTTGAAGTGTCGAATCCTGAAGGCCCACCCACTATTTTCTATGTGGCCGGAGAACAGCCAGTCAGAGGAGATGAGGATTGCCGACTCCCTGATGACCTTCATGACCCACACGTCCCAATTGCGGGGCTTCCCTACATGACTGACCGTGCAGCCAAGGTGGTCAGAAAATAAACGATTCCTCTTTATCAACCCTCTAGCCTGAAGGAGATGTTTGAAAGGATGTGGAACCCGACAAACTTGGACCAGAGGCTGCTACGGATTACCAAGCATCCGGGTTTGGGCTTCTCACTGGAAGACTACTACGAAGCCGACGTGATATCGGTCTCGGCTCCACTCGGTGGTGACCCCGTCAAGGTTGCGGCCCTATAGGAAGCCCGCCACAATAAACAACATCTACCACCGGTGGAAGAGACACAAGATGAAGAAGTGTTCCTCTAGAACCCCCTCCACCGCAGGCACACGGGGAAGGTCTTTCCCTCTTCTGAAGGGTCAACCTCGAGAGACAGCATCATCAGGGTTCCATCATCCCCATCTATTGGTGAGGCAGGAAGCGAAGGTGCGGGCCATGCTTCAGGCCCTCCTCGATACTACCCCGTTATGCTCGCCCTGTACTATAGGAAGCAACAGGAGATCAAGATGTTGAAGGCATAGTTGGCCGAATTAGCTGCACTTGTGGCAGACTTGATCTAGGGCCCCCTCCGCTTGTGGGGTGAAGATGTGACTTGGTCTCGGGCCACCAGTCCTGATACCTCCATCCAGTCAGGGAGGAGGACGAGGAATACAGCGAGCCCTTCAGCCAGACAGCCAGCTGGGCGAGGCCTCACTTTGCAAGAGAAGTTGTGGAATGATACGCACAGAGTGTTGTGGTGATCTAGAAGGGGAGGGGTTGAATAGATCACCCCTTTAAAAATTTTAGCGGAATGAAAAATGAGATCACGTGTAGTTAAGATATAGATGAATACCTACGCAGACGATCTAAGAGTTAATCGGTCAAGCACTCGATCTGCACACAAGATGGGATCGGAAGACTATAGCAAACCACAAGGTGAGTCGGCCGCCAAATACGGCCCGTTTGAGTTGCGCATCGTGCTTGCTAGTAGGTCCTAGGTTGTGTCACATCAGGGACCCTACTGGACCTACTGGCCTGTTGCAGAGAAATCTAAAGATTCCTAAGGACTAACAAATTGGCTTATAATGTCTTACAATTACAAACCCAATTAATCCAAGGATATAAATGCAAACAAAAGGACACAAATGTAAAAAACAAAATGTTAGTGTCCGGTGTTAATTCTCATCAATTCTCCCCAGGTGGGAAGAACTCGACCCCATCGAGTAAGGGGTGTGACTGCTTGCGTGGCTCCTGCGGATCTGTTGCCGTATCAGGTAGTGCGGGTACACTCCACTCCTAGTAATCGTCACCTGCTCATCCCGAATATGTTCTATATGCTCACGCTGTTGGGGAATGAGGCTAGTGCTGGACACTCTGGGGAGGGGTCACTCTCAAGAGAAGGAGACAACTTAATGACTCGCTAGGAATCACCGCTGGGTCCCTATAAGTGACTAGATCTGAGACACTGAAGGAGGAGCTGATCCCATAATCGTCAAGAAAGTCCACAACATACGCTTTATATCTGACTCGCCTTCCACTTGAAAGGGACTGACACCATGAGCTTGCATGAGACCGACTGGACTTGATGCATGCAGACTCTGACCAAACTGTACAAATAAAGGAAAAAAATGCACTCTATATCCTAGTCACTCCTAATGCTATGCAGACCTATGCATTGGTGGACCAGGACATCTGAATGTGTGACTCGCATGCATTTGACGTAACTGGAGGTTGGCGGTATGGGGGACTCCTAGACATCCAAGTATGAACCAGTCCGGTAATGACTTCCTGTTGGACTTGGGTGTGGGAGGTTTGGGCGGGCCAGGAGAGTCGAATTCACTTTCTTCATTACCCCTATATGTGTGTGGCTCTTGCCAATGACCGGGCTCGATAAGCATAGATGGACCGGCCGGTGGGGAAGGGGTGTGACAGTGGACTCCCTTGGTAAGGTGGAAGGGAGGTGGTGGGTCACGAGGCTCGCTAGGGAAAGGGTCGAAGGGATCAAAGAATGTTCGACCTACTATGATGGATTCCCATGGGAAAGGATCAAAGGGATCAAGAAAAGTTAGGGATCTGGTGATGTGGCTCCCTTTTGGTCCTAGGTATAGATCCCCAATGTAAGCCAGCTCCTCGTCAACTTAGGGGATCCAGGAAGTTGCTGGCTCTATAGGATGTATGGACTTCTCTATGAGAGAGAAGGGGTCATTGGGGGGAAAGTGGTGGAGCTCGTCTGGTAGAGGCAAGAGCAAGATGAGCTCACTGGTGTATGGACCCACCGTGCAGACAGAGGTAATAGAACCCAAGGATGGGTATATGAATCTAAGGCACCTAGGTAGGTCAGGCCTGAGAGCAAACATGCTGGTCAGCTCCATTTGCCTACTTAATCCCTTAAGCATATCATCCATGCTGTCCACAAAGTAAGAGGATTAACAAGTGGTGCTAAAAGATGTGGTGGATACTACCTGTAAGGCTGGCTCTATGGGAGGGTAGTAAGAGATCGTGGTATCCAGAAATAAACCCTTCCTTAGCCAACTAGCTAATGGCTCTTCAATAATTACCTCACCCATTCAGAGCACGAGAGGCTCCGTATGAAGTTCAATGGGTGAAGGCTGTGGTGAATCGTCTCCCTTAGATGGAGAGGGGATGTCCTCCATGATGGGAAGAGGACCTGGGGACTCCGTAGATGGTGTCGGGTTAAGACTAACGGCTATGACCTCCCTAAATTCGGGCAGGAGTCCGTCAATTTGGGTACACATCCTATCCACCCTATCCAAAATGATTTTGAAGAGTTCGACAATGGTGGTGTTTGGAGTAGGGACATCGTGATGGGCTTGCCCATAATAACTCAGCCTAGTCTTGGGTCTTGGCTCATCTACGTGCGGGGCTCTTTGCCTCTGACTATGACCCACTTGGTTGGAGGTGATTGGGTGGGGTCGGACTGGGTGAGGAGGGTTGGAGGTGGTAAGGTGGGACTGGTTGGAGGGGACCAGGTGGGGAAGGTTGATATTTCTAAGCTCATCCTTCATCTCCCTCCATGACTCGATAGGCCATTGCCTTCTAATCTCCCTCATCTGTTCAACGCTTTCCCATTTTCAGGCGGCTTTGTGGACAAGCCTCTTTTTGACAAAACTGACCTCCATGGCGTCGGACATAGTGTAACAATCGAAATACTTATCCATGGGGGCTTCCCAATGTAGGTAGTCACTCGGGACGTTGGAGCCATAAAAGTCTGAGGCTTCGGGCCTACAGAAGTGGAGGGGATGGTTGCAAAGCCCATGGGTGTCATGAAACTAATGATATCGCCAGGGCGATTGGGAATCCATGGGACACGGTGCTCTATTGGGCCGACATGTGGACACTCGGTGACAAGACAAACTGACTCCCAAATAGACTAGACATGACCCTAAGATAACAATGCAAAGTTTGGAATGCTGACTCGACTATAAACTTAGACTCAACCCATATACGGTACGCGACGGAGAAATCAATCCGAAGACCATCTCACGTAAGGAGGCTACCTTCCAAATAGGCTTAACCTAGATGTCCAGTAACGCCTTTTGATATACCGTGTATTGGGGATGCAATAGTGTGGGTAGCCCAGAAGCTCAAACACTATTTCTTGGCCCACGAAGTCAAGCTGATCTCTAGAATGGACCCCATCTATTACCTCTTAGAAAAACCTATCCTTTCTAGTAGGTTAGCTGGCTGGCAGAGTTTCCTTTCCCAAATTGACCTTACTTTTGTCATCCAGAAGGCAATCAACGGATACGCCATTGCTGAGCATATCGCTCATTCCCTGATCCCTTGCACTGATTCAATCCAGGATGAGTTTCCTGATGAGCACCTTGCTGTCATCAATCACCTCCCTTTCTGGTTACTGCACTTCGATGGTGCGCTAAACTCCCAAGGTCATGGCATCGGCGTTGTCCTTCTTACCCCCGAAGGGGTAAACATCCCCCTCACTTATCAACTTTCTTTCTCTGCAATGAACAACATAGTCGAGTACGAGACTCTCCTAGCTGGTCTAAAGTACGCCTACCTGCTAGGCACACGTTATCTCAATATCATAGGAGACTCTCAATTGGTGTTGTGTCAAGTTCTGTCAACTTATCGCACTCGTGACCCCAAATTGAAGCCATATCAGGACCAGGTCACGCTCTTGGCTAGACAGTTCTGCAAGCTCATTTATGTCCACATGCCTCACTCTTAGAACATTCTTACTGATGCATTAGCATCGCTTGCCTCCTCTCTCGCCTTTCCCCTTAGCCGATCAAATGAGACCATTGTGGTCCAACAGATGGATGTCCCTTCTCTTCAATATCCTTGGTTCGATAAGCTTAGGAAGTCCCTAGAGAAGAAGGCTGAGAAGGAAGAGTTGAAGGAAGTGCCATTAGACGAGCAAGAGAAAATTTTAGAAGAAGAAGAGCTGCCATGGTACCATGAGATCGAACAATGTTGCAGGGATGTGTCCTTTCCGGAGACGGCCAACGCTGAGCAGTGGAAGGCCATTAGAAGAGCCGTCTTGAGGTATACGATCATCGTTGGAGAACTATACAGGCGGGCTCTTAATGGAATTCTTATGAGATGTCTGGATGACGATCGATGAGGCGTAAAAATTCGTGGAGGCAGCCCATACTAGTGAATGTGGAGGACACGTCAATGGACAGGCGTTAGCAAAAATGATTCTTAGGCAAGGCTATTACTAGCCAACCTTAGAAGAAGATTGCTCCACCTATGTCCATAGGTGTCTCCAATGTTAGCTTCATGCTGATAAAATTCACGCTCCTGCTTCTTCTCTCCACCCTTTGTCCTCACCTTGGCCATTCTCAATGTGGGCCTTTGACACTGTCGGACCACTAGATGACCCAAATGCTCAGGTTAAGTAGAAATCCTTCATCCTTACGACAACCGAGTATTTCACCAAGTGTGCAGAAGCAGAAGCTTACACCGAGATCAAAGCTACCACCATTTGCCACTTCATCATGAAAAATATTGTTTCGCTATTCGGGATGCCAAGCGACATCGTCACGGACAACGGGCCACAATTCGTCTCACAAGAACTCCAGGACCTCTGTAAGAGGTTTGGTATTTTATTACATCATTCATCACCTTATTACCCCCGAGGTAACGGCCAAGCTAAGGCCACTAACAAAACCCTTCTTAAAATCATTAAGAAAACATGCGAGTCACACCGCTACACTGATTGGGTCGAACGGTTAGCAAAAGCTCTATGGACTTACTGCACCTCTGTCCGTACTCCCACAGGGCAGACCCCGTTTGCTCTTACTTATGGGATGGAGGCGGTGCTCCCATACGAAATTCTGATCACTTCCCTAAGGGTGCAGCTCGACAAGGAACTTAATCTCGACGAACGTCGAGAGGCGTTACTCGTCCAGCTAGAACTCTTAGACGAGAAGAGGTTGAACGCGGCCAATCATGTCTCTGTTTATCAAAAACGTGTCTCTCGCCATTTCCAAAAGAAGGTAATTGAATGAAAATTTGAAGTGGGTAACATGGTTTTGAAACGAAGGTTCATTCGAACGGGTGGTCCTAGGTGCAAGCTGCAACCAAACTGGGAGGGGCCGTTTATACTAAAGCAAGTCTATCCCGGGAACGCGTATCTTCTTATAAATGCCAAAGGGGAAGAATTATCACACGCATAGAATAGGTTGTATTTAAAATGCTTCTATCCATAATAGAGTCTGGCTAAAACAATCATTGGACAACAAGGTAACCTTCTCTCTTGACCGCCAGGCATGATTCCGTAGCACGACCCATGCACACATCACACGACCTCCCCCTTTGGCTCGGGCGTTCTATCTCGCATGGGCTCCGTTTCTCCTTCGGCCATGCCTGGGAAAGGTTATGGTCCTTTGCTCTCCTCCTTTCAACCTGACATAGGGGCAAGGGGCTGACGGACTAGACGACTGACCTGGGCGTTCCCCGATACGGGAGCGGTCTCAAATGTGGGTAAGTGCTCAAAAGAAAGATTAAGGAAAAGGAAGAAAGAAAAAAGACCCCAAGAAAAATACCCCTGATCCTAGTAATCGGGCCTGCTTCTCCTAACCAGAGTTGAGATTTGCGTAAAATGGTGAAGGATAGTGCAGCATCGTGGGAGAAAATCACAATTTAAAGCACGACAAAGGGCAAAGTCCCCGCGGGCTATCTAGCCCGGGCGTAAGCATGCCAGCCAAAAACCCCTAGTACAATACACCGACTCCTTGAAGGATAGCAATAAATTTGTCGTATCCCGGCATACATATTGGAGAGGGGGAATTCTATCACCCAAAGAGAGCGGCCAAACATGGTTTGACCAGACCAAATGAGGCCCGGTTCCTACGAGTGACAACTCCCTCCGGGGCTCACTAAGCCCAATAACCCACTTGGATTAAGCGCTTCCTAGGTGACCTTCGGGTTCAGAAGTCCAAGTATCAGATCAATTGGGAGGTCCCTTCAGGGCCCTTGCATCCCGCCCGAGCTTTGCACCTATTGCTCAAGAGACCCCCTTGAGCCAGTGCCCTATGCTCGGACTAACTGGCGAAAGCTTATCCACGCGACCATTACGCGCCCTTTAAGAGCAGGGAGATCATGGGGATAATGGAGATTAAGAGTCCTCGTGCCTTAAATAGCCCATGATGAGGATGTAACCTCCCCTAAAACCCCTCACCTCGCAGGGCTCTTGCATTCCATGAGTCGCTATATAAGTCAAGGAAGCTCCCTTGAGCAAGGTAAGCGCTACTAAGCGCTACTAGCCCTGAGCAAGAGCCACTTCACCACTTACTAGAGAGGAATCTCGCACCCCCATCTCCTCCCCCCTCTCTTACGCACCAGAGCTCTACCTTATTTGCTGACTTAAGTATCAGAGGGTTTCCCCCAGGGATCTATCCCTGGGCACCTCTGACTCATTTCCCTCCTTGAAGTTCTTATACTCGTGGTCATCATCTTCAGCTCAGGCATAGCGCGAGATAACCCCTCTTCATCTAGCGCCGTCTGTGGAAAACGAGCAAAGAGCCAACATGGTACAAAGAAGCTCCAGTAGGAGGACTGCCGATGACAAGGGAAAAGCTGTGGCGATGGAGGAGGGCTCACCTTCCCATCCTACGGGGAACACCCCATCTCACGCTAGCGACCCAGCCGGTGAAATGCCCCCACCTGCGGTGGAGGGGCAACCCCCCACCAAGAACACGGATGCCCTTCAAAACCTCAACGCAAAACTATACAGCCTCATTGATCTAATAAGGACCCAGGTGGCCAGGGAGGAGAGGTCGCGACTCCCCCAGGAGAGCCCCCCCATGGAGATGCTTCCCTGCAAACCGCAGGGGGGCATTTCACCCTCCGGGGGCGGCGGCTAATCCGTAACCAGTCAGGAGGATCATCGCATGCTCCTCCCCTAGAGCAAGAAGCCTCCTCCACCCCAAAGAGGGAGAAGTCCGGAGCGCATCGGCCGCTCCCAGAGACCGAGGCCCTCGAGGGGCACCGGGGCAACCCATAGGAATGCCCCCACAGCCCCTCGGCCCAATGACAATCGGAGCAATCCCTCCGGCTGTGAGACTTTGAGAGGAGTTTCGCAGAGCAAGAGCACGCCATCCGCACCCTACAAAAGACCTCTATCGTGGAGGACGAGGAGCAATCCCCATTCTCTGACCATGTCTTGAAGGCCGAGATCTCTCCCAGGATCTCGCTCCCGACCTTCAAGTCATATGATGGCTAGGGAGACCCGGTCGACCACTATGATAGCTTCGATGCCCTCATGACCCTGCATGGGGCATCTGACACCATCAAGTACCAAGCGTTCGCGACCACCTTGGTCCAGGGCACTCAGGCTTGGTTTCGAGCCCTCGCCTCCGGTAGTATCTGTGACTTCCAATAGTTCGGGCGAGTATTCAAGGAAAGCTTCACTGGTAGTGGTCCTCCCAGGTCAGTAGCGGGACTATTAGCCCTCAAATAGGAAAAGGGAGAGACTCTAGGCCTATATTAACTGATTTAAATCGGAGGCCCTGGATATCTCCTGCCTGGATGTTGCCTCGGCCATCACTGCACTAACCGAGGGCACCGGTGATGAGAACCTCTAGCGCAAGTTGGTCCTTCATCCCCCCACTTCCCTCGCTGAGCTAGTGACCCTGGCCCTACATCACACAGAGTGCGAGGAAGTCCTCAATGCCTGTCGTAGCACGATGGGCTCGGGTTGGGAGGGGGACAAGAAGCGACAGTCTGAACAAGGCTCCAGACAAGGAAAGAGGCAGAACCAGGACAGGGACCATAAAGAGCCCTCTTGGAGGTACGAGCAGTGCACTCCCCTGACTGCCCCCATCTACGAAATATACAAAGACATTAAGGGCTCGGGCCTTCTCCACCAACCCGAGCCTATGAAGGTGAAACACCGCAACCGTCGCAAGCATTGCCAGTTCCGCAGTGACCACAGACACCACACCGACGATTGTCACTAGCTATAGGATGAGATCGAGCGCCTCATCTGTTGTAAACCATGTTTTGATGTTTTGATGATGGCCAATAATCTTAATCTGATGATGGCCAACACTCATGTATTGTTCTGTGCTCTTGTGCCTTAGATTTATAGAGTCAGAGCTTCCCTTCAGAAAGTCCATGCATATGTAATGTCCATGCATATCTGTCTCAGCGTGTATAAGTCCATGCATTCATTGCTTAGGCACTGAGTAAAGTCCGTGCACGTCTCATGCATGTCTTAAGTCAGTACATTGCAAAGTCCATGCATTTATAAAGTCCGTGCATGTTTTTATGTTTGCCTTAAGCCCATGCATTGCAAAGTCCATGCATGTTCTGGCCTTGGGCAAGAATAGAAGTCTGTGCTCATTTTCATAAGTCCATGTATGTATCAAGTCCGTGCATACTTTCTCATGGTCGTCTGGTGGCTTTGAGATTAAACAAACCAAGGATAAGACCTCTCCCCGTTCATGAAACAAAAGGTCAAATTTAGCTGTCTTGGGGGGTTCGGTCGACTGGAGGTAGGCAATCGATTGACCGAACTATAAAAGACTATTCATTTTTTATCCCATGTCCTTAGGTTGACCGACCCATGCCCTTAGGTCGACCGAACTGTAAAAAAAAATTGTTCCTTTTTACTTGCTAGAAAAACTGGTCGACTGACCCCTGTCCTTAGGTCGACCAAACTCTGGAAACCTGCAGAAATGAGTTGTTAGCCCAGTAAATCATATCCATATGCCAAGAGCTTTATGTCCTTAATCAATTCATGCATTTTGATTTTAATCTGGCTTTGATTATGTATTTAGACATGTTCATTAGAGTTTCATATCCATTCTACCATTCAAGCTTTTACCATCGCACAATGTGGCTTTAAAACCATTCAAAACTTGTTCATGATCACTTTGACACAGCGCGAGGTGAAAACTGAGTTTAGGGTTTTGTTATCATCAAAATCACTTGGAGAAACTTAACACTCGGCCCAGACCGCGCGAGCCAGCACACCCTTAATCTCTGCCCCCTGCCAAGAGCCGATAATTACATGAAGTTAGTAAAAGAGAGGAAGTGTGTAATGGAGGTTCAGAGTAAGCAAACACTCACCTAGGCCATGAGCTCGCGCTCGGCCTCCTTAGCGCGTGTCACCTCGCCAGCTAGCTGCTCTTGAAGGGAGGTGACCTCCGGAGGAGGCTGGGAATTCGAAGATGCTCCACCTGTCATCCCTGCCGCGACTGCCTGTTGGGCACGCTGGAACGAAGGAACAAATGATAGTTAGTGACTAAGCATCAAGAATCCAGGTATCAAAAAAAATAAAAAAATAAAAATATGCATTGCATAAGCTTACCAAGATGTCCAGCTCCTGTCGAGTGACAGTGAGTTGTCGCCTAGCGTCTACTAACTAGGCCCACAAGTCGGTGATAATGGCGTCACAGACATCCTGCATTCATGTGCATGAAGGTTAATGTCACATACATATGCATACATTCATAAACAAAAATAAAAAATGTAATGCTCATTTCATACATACCCTTACTGATCTACTGAGCTGGAGACACTCTGCGTGGGTCTCCCAGTAGCACTGCAGGTTGTCGGCGCTGTCCCGTTTCTACGACACTACCGGGACACCACCTTGTTGCCAGTCTTGGAAATGGGCAGGGAAGCATGTACGTCAGTCAACGAGCTTCACCTTGCCTCAGGTCTTCCGCCCGATGCGGCTCAGCTCATCCACGTCCACCCACTCCTAGGCAAAGCCCAAGGTCCTCATCACTAACCTGAGCTGAAGTGGCTCGATCTCATTCAGGCAATAGACCCAAAGGTCCCACCCGAAGAGAGGTCAGCCAACCTTGACCCAAGGCTGGCCTGCATTGTCCATGCCCAGTTAGGGCCTCCACACCACTGGCATTACCACATATATACCATGTTAGTTTCCACATTTGCAAATAAAATAAATATACACAAAAAAAGAAAAAGGGGGTCATACCACAGCCTCAGGATACTCTGTCAGCTCACATCGAAGCGACGTCAGCTGGTAGGAATGTGGGGCCACGATCACGATTGGCCTCCACCATCGCGCTAGTGGCACAGCCACTGGTTCCCACTGCTTGGCTCTCCCCATGGGGAAGTAGTAATAGCTCCACACCTGCATCCATCACATGTCATCAGCATAATCAATTGCATGAAGTCAAAATAGGGCTAGCTATAATAAATAAATAAATAAAATAGATTTACTTAAAGGAACGGTGCAAAGCCAATGACGGTAGTCTCCCAATCTATCCCTTATGACCGATCGGCGATCAGGTGGGCAAGTAGGGCTACACCCCACCCTTAATGCCCTACCCGGTCTAGGTCTACTAGGATCTCCTGGAAGTGACAATAGATGTCGTCTCCCTTCGTGCCCAGTAGAAGGTAGCCCAGCAAGAAGAAGAGGAACTGCCGAAGGTCGCGGTCTGCCCGTCCCGGGTTATTCGTGTCCTGGCAGAACGCGCCTCAAGCGGCTCCCTCTAGCCATGCCAGAAACTCCACCATGCTCTCGCCGATGCGCTAACAGGCATCTACGAATCCCAACACCTCCATGATGTCTGTCCGGATGACTGTCCTGCTGTCTCTCTCGGTGGCGTTGGTCTCCAGCCCTAGTAGCTCTAAGGCGCTCTCCCCGTAGTTAGGGTAAGTGAATCTGCTGACGGCCTTACCGTCCACTCGTTGCCCTGTGATCTGGACCACATCCTCCAAGCTGGGCACCATGTGCCCCCATGGCATCAGAAATGCCCTACTCGTTGGGTGCCACCTCCCATTGAATGCCTGGATAAGGGGCAGGTCAAGCCGGAATGGCTCAATCGGTAGGAATGCCCCAAACCCCATCACATCCACCCGAGCCCTCTAAAAGTCTGGTAGGCCCCTATAAGTCACCACCACTAGTGTCACGCCCCGACGCGGAAAATCGGGAACGCAACGAGTCGTAAATGAGCATGTCGATCAGAGCATGTATAATTTCATTTTTAAAATCAGAAATGAATGAGAAAATGATACTTTTATTTCATCAAAAGAAGTTTACAACTCTAATTGATAAGCCATAACTTTACTGATCATCAGAGTTTGCAATATGTCTTCTCTCAGAAAGATCTGAATCTCAGGCAGCGCAGATGGATGGAATTCATGAAAGATTATGACTTCACACTCTCCTATCAGCCAGGTAAAATGAATGTTGTGGCTGATGCACTGAGCAGGAAAGTGCAGGTGAGTCATTTTTTACTTCATGAATGGAAATTGTGGGAACAGCTTCCCAATGAGGCAGCCAATGTGGGCATTCCTGCCGATCAGATGACAACAGTTTGTGCCAATTTGGCTATGACTTTAGCTCTATATCAGCAGATTAAAGAAGCTCAACAAGCTGATTCTGATTTGTCTCGCGTTATAATGATGCATGACATTGAGATTGATGATGAGCTGGTTGTCAGTTTTCGTGGTAGATTATATGTTCCAGCCGATGATGATTTGAGAAATGCGATTCTGAGTGAAGCCCATGGGTCCCATTTTACTATTCACCCAGGTACCACCAAGATGTATCAGAATTTGAAACAACAGTTCTGGTGGCCAGGCATGGAGCGAGATGTGGCTGTGTTTATTTCTAAGTGCTTGACTTGTCAGCAGGTTAAAGCTGAACATCAAAAGTCAGGTGGATTGCTACAGCCATTAGAAATTCCAATGTGGAAATGGGATCATGTCATGACAGATTTTGTGGTGGGTTTACCTCGGACTTCACAGGGTTTTGATGGTATCTGGCTGTTGGATGATAGATTGACGAAAATAGCTAGATTGTTGCCGATTAAAGTTGCTTGGAGTGTGCAGAGATTGGCTGAGCTGTACATTGAAAAAATCGTGCCATTGCATGAAATTCGTGTCTCACGTGTGTTAGATCGCGACCCACGTTTTACCTCTGGCTTCTGGCGCAGTTTTCAGAAGGCGTTGGGCACTGAGTTAGCTTTTAGTTCAGCGTATCATCCACAGTCAGATGGTCAGTCAGAGAGGACTATTCAGACTTTAGAGGATATGCTGAGATCTTGTTGCCTTGACTGGCAGGGTTCGTGGAGTCAGCACTTGCCACTAGTTGAGTTTGCTTATAATAACAGTTTTCACTCCAGCATCGGCATGGCTCCTTATGAAGCACTTTATGGTCATCCTTGTCGTACTCCCTTGAACTGGTTTGATGCTGGTGACAGACTTTTGACAGTACCTGACATGGTGCAGTAGTGTGCAGATGTGGTTTATTTGATCAGGCAAAGATTGTTGACAGCTCAGAGTCGGCAGAAAAGCTATGCAGATCAGTGCAGACGTCCACTTCAATTTGAGCCAAGAGATATGGGGTTTGTTAAAATATCTCAAATGAAAGGTGTTTCCAGGTTTGGGAAGCGTGGAAATCTCAGTCCGTAGTATATTGGTCCGTTTCCAATTGTCGAATGTGTGGGCCAGGTGGCTTATCGGCTTCAGTTACCAGCGATGATGCAGGCCCTCATTAAATACGGCTGATTATGAACCAACCTGTTCCACTATACTGTAGCACCCATCCCTGGTATGGTAACGCTCCCGAAATACTGGATAAACCTTCAATAGTTTTTCCATTACCACTAATAGTTACTTTGTTATCTGATGTATCTATCTTTTTTATATAATATTTTTTACCTGTAATTGGCTCATCCGGCAACGTTACCGTCACATCTGCTGTAACAGCATCTGCAAGTATTGTTTCATCAGCGAGAACCGCTAAATAATCTGCCGTTTCAGTACGTATCCCCGGCATAGAAGATACTGTTTTAAGTACACCGTTAGAATCTGCTACAACTACTTTATCTGTTACACTACCTGCAACTCCATTAATATCGCGTATCTTAACATTTCCATCTTTTACATCCAACTTCTCAGATACCGCTGCACTCGAGAAATCTCCAATTCCTATACTTCCTGTCTGGTAAATATTACTTCCATTTGAAGTAGCTTTATCTGTCGAATTCTCCTTATTCCAAGGTTCAATTGCAAGTTCTGTTTTATCTATCCATGTTACAGTTCCATCATCTGCAGTAGTAAGTACTTTATTATCTCCTGTAGAAGCAATATCTTCTGTTGCTATTGTTCCATTCAGAATTTTATCTGTAGTTACAGCATCATCTTTTATGTTTAATGTTACACCAGTAAAAGTTGCATTGTCGCCACCCGTTACGTCAAGGTCAGTTGAACTTATATCACCTCCTCCAATCGTTACAGGGCTGCCGTTGTTGTTGTCAAAGGTATAGGTACCGTCAGCATTTAAGGTAAGGGTAGATTTATCTACACTGCCAAGGACTGTGGTGCCGTCCGCTCCGATTAGGGTTA